>OZ038452.1:6038011-6436523 GCA_964036195.1 Sphaerolaimus hirsutus | reverse complement strand
GTACTGATAAATATTCGCAGGCGAACAATAATCTCAGGCGGGGGGGGGGGGGCTTTCCTGAAGGCACAGCGACCACAGCGCGTTATATTTATAGTAAAACTTGGTGCCGTAGGGATTGGAAAACGGACGCGCATATGCGCGGCCAGTGGATTACGTGTCATGTCAAGCTGGGGATCGCAAGCACAGTTGCTAAAAGGTATTTTCATTTAGGTACTCGAAAAATACATACAAGTACTTGAGTACTGGGTAAATACATTTACATATTCAAAAAGTACCCGCACTCACCTGTACTCGAAGTTTTGAAAAGTACACGTGTACAGAAAGTGTATTTCGGAATTTCTAGTTGCAATTTTTGTTGCTAAAATAAATAAACATTGAAGAAATCATATCATTTTCCTACAGAACTACTAAATCATCATTAAAAACGACATCTGTTATGTTATCTGTTATTCATTTTGTAATAATCTGTTATTTAGTTTTTGGATTTATTTTTATCAATTGGGGAGATTAGGTTTTTCGAGAAAAGACAATTAAAATAGCTTTCCTTATTTCTCATAGAAAAATCAAGGTAAACCTTCCCCCCTTTTTTATGTTTTTGATGCATACTTCACAAAAATTAGGGAAAAATACTTTCAGTGACACTTCAGAAAAAAATCAAGCAAATCAAACTTGCTCAATATGACATGCAATCGCTAAAGAACTGCACTGCCTTCACAATAAAAAAAAGTCAGGAAATCGGAACTTCACAGTATTTGCACCAAAATAAAAAGCTCCCAATCCCAGCTGCATAAGAGAAAATTATATATTTTTAATTCAAATTTAATTGAAAAAATCACAACAGAGTGCAAGAATAATTACACAATTTGAAAATAGTTTATAATCCAAATATTAATCTCAAAATTTTAAATACTTAGAAACACTAAATCACTTTTATCCCCAAATGTTGCCATCACTTCCGAAACTCGCGCATGGGAAAAATCAGTCACACATTCCGCTGGAAGGCACCCAAGGGGGGTAGCGTGATCAAAACAGATTATGGCATTATTTAGGTACAGTAAAGGTGTTGCGGAAGTAAACCAGTTCTATTGTAAGTAGTCGAGTGAATAACCAAGTTCAATCAACTACTACACTATTTATGTAGAGCTTACTGGCCGATTGGCCTTAAGATCGAAAATTGTAAATGGTTTTACTCGGCAGACGGCACACCTAGTATGGAAATCTACCATAATTTAATGAATAAAATCTTGTGATAAATTTCGTAATTAGTTATTCCATAGTAAAAACTGAATATTATGGTGAAAAACTGTATCCTTTTTGGGTCATTATTCAGATGGGTTATGGTAGCTTTTCATACTAAGCGTGATGTCCGCCTAGTATACATGTTGCTCAATTTGATATTTACCGTATTTCCTTGAAATACCCTCATGGGGGTTGATTTTTTCAGAGTGCAAATTTTGAGTGAAGTTAATCGAGGGAGGGGTATTTCGAGGGGGTTTTACGTGCGAAAATACGGTATATTCGTCACCTGGTTGGCTGTCAGCCAATGTTGATGTTGTTTTTGGCTGTTGTAGTGGCTGTACTAAATACTCTCCTGGAAAAAACAGGATATTTAATGGCAGCCAAGTGGGGAAAAATATATCTTCCTTGAAAACAACCCTGAATGGAATTGGCAGTGTATTTTTGCAGCACACAAAAAACTGCATACGGTAGTAGTAAATTCCCCGCTTAATCAGCACTTTATGGTATTTATGTGTGCAAAAGTGTGGCTGCCCAAGTGGAAGGTTTGAATGGCTGTTTGAAGGTCACTGTATGAATTTCACAAACCAAGTTTACAAGTTGAAGTGAAATTGAGAACTTGTTTGTTTGCAGAGTCTCGTGCGAGCTGTGGGTTCTGATGGCAGCAAATACTTTTTGAACAATTTTTTTGTGTTTAAAAAATTAAGATTTGAAAATCGGAAAATGGTTTTTTCAAATTGTTCGAGGGAGCTGATATCGCGAAATATATTAATAAAACTATTTACATGGGTGCAAATTAAATAAACTTGCGGGTTTTTTGTCGATTCCTTCAGTACATATCAAAACCATTATTTTACCTACACCGAGCTAACTGGAGTAAACTAAATTTACTGATCGGACGGAACACTTCACAAGAAAATTGTGCACCAAATTCACCGATAGCAAAGAGCAATGTAATTCCATGCGGAATTTTTTATTTATATTGATACAGCAGCATTTTACGTATAGTATGTGATTAAGAGAATGTAATAAATTTAGAAAGAAACCTAAGTTAATTTTTCAACCTCTTATTGAATCTTATTAAACACCAATCTAAATACAAAGATACAGTATTTAGGTATTTACCTACGTGTACCTAGCGAGGATTCAAGCCGATATTATAACCCGACAATTTTACATATAATTAATTTGACATACAATTATATTTCAATTTTGAGTGAGTCATTCAAAATGGTTAACTAAGCACGTAGTGATGGCCAGAGATTTTAAACGTTTTTAAACTATTTTTTAAACACATGCATCCAATCCAAACCAATTTTTTGAAAATGCAGCCAAAAAAGTAGTACTGATTCACTGGGTATTTTTCATTTTTTTGTGCAAGTGTGCAATTTCACAATTTCAAATACCACTGGTGGTTGTTTTCATTTGACTTCTGGTATCTTTAATGAAAAAGATTTCACTTCCACGCTTGTGTGTAATATGTAAAAAGTGGTAATATGTTAGTGCTGTTTATTATTCATCCAATGTGCTCCCACATATTTACTTCCAGAGTGTGTAAAACAGTTGTGAAACACTATGTATTAGCCTTCTATTGTATTAACATTTTGAAGCACTATTCCAAATTCACTTGAAGTCACAAACGTCAAGCTTCAAGCGTTTTGTACCTAGCGCCAAGCACCAAAAAGCCCCATGGCGCTTTTCCATCACTATTCATAACCATATTTGAGAGCTTTTAAATGTAATACTTGATTTTTTTTAACTTTTTTTAGCAGGGTCATTTAATACATTTTTCCACCCCTATAAGCCCATACCACGCACCGAGATGTTCTTTTTCATCGGAAAGTCGAAAAAAGTGCAAACGAAACTGAGAATGCCATCATCTTCTTAATTCTAATCCTATTTACCGTATTTCCTCGAAATACCCCCCCCCCTCGAAATACCCCCCCTCAAAATGTGCACTATGGATTTGTGGTCCGGGAAATGCATAACAGACGTTCAAAACACTTACTGTGTTATGTTACAACATCGTTTATACCATCCACATCCTTATATAAGGCTGTAAAAACTTAAAAATTGTGGTTATTGTTGCATTTTTCACGTTTTTCTCCAAAAATTCTCACTCTGAAACAATAAACCCCCGGGGGGTATTTCGAGGAAATACGGTATTTTGTTGAATACAAAGCAGACATTTGCGAAAATACACATAATATGGCATGGCCTAGTGCTGTGTGTGGAAACTACCGTATTTGCTTGAATAATTAGCCCTCTCAAATAATTTTCCCCTGTTGATGTTAGACGAGTGAGGAAAAGATAATTCCCCTCTTTGGGCATATGATCAATTTGATTCCTATTTTTACAAAAATAGTAGTGTTATCTTGTTAATAAAGCATATTTCACGAAATGAGTTGATAGAAACATGTCTGAAAATTTTGACGAAATAGTAATCATCCACTTGAAAAACCCCCGTGAATAGTTCCCCCTCAAAAAATTTGAAGAAAAAACAATTCCAGGGGATTATTCAAGCAAATACGGTTTTTTGTTGCTGTCAGTTTAAGTAAGTGGTGATCACAGGTGTGGGTGTCGAAATGGTGGAAAACGGTGGTGCATTGCACTTCATAAGTTACCTTGTCAAAGTGTCCATGTGCCAGTTCCGCAAAATGAGAAGTGAGAAGTGAAATGGCAAAGGCGAAGTAAAAGCGCAAAAGCGAAGTGAAACGGCAAGTGAATTGGCAAAAACGACGTAAAGAGAATATAAATAAAACGTTATTTCCCTTCGCTTTTGCCAATTTCCTTCTCAATTCACTTGGCCTTTGCACTTTTAAGACGCCTTTGCCATTTCACTTCTCACTTTTCATTTTGCGGAACTGGCCCCAGGTTAGCCAAAGTGTCTATTTAACTACTGGGGAGTGAACAGTAGATAGAGTCCAAAGACAAGTCAATTTGTAAGTTGTCAATTGATAAGGTACTAAATTTAGTATGTTGTAAGCGGACATGAAATGATGGTAAATTATGTTGTTTAGCCATGACGGGCGCCATAAAAAGCGCCATGGCGTCCTATGGCGCTACTTTGGCGCGGCAGAATTGCAAAAGCAATATTTGAATGATAAAACTTACATGGGCCCTCAGCGCCTTACGCCATGTTTCTGTGGCGCCATTTTTTTCCTAATTGCAATGGAAAAGTGCAAAGCCAATATCCAGATTCCACACTCAAATTGATACATAGACATAAAATACACGACAATTTCTTGCCGACGAAATGGTTTTATATAGCAATCTTGTCTCGGTTCAAATCTGCAAATTGATTTTCGCCGCGCGAGATTGAAAGTGGATATTGGGGAGGGAGATGGGAAAATGGAAGGCGCGCATGTTATTTAGCATTTTGCACTCGGCTCGGCTTTCAATTCCACATCTAAATACATATGTACAGTATATTGTCGATTAAGCCCCCCCCCCTTGAATAACCCCCCCCCCACTTAAATAACGGAGGATAATATAGGTAACTCACGCCTGAACAACTCCAGATCGGGCATGAGTATATTGCATGTGTCGAACTGCACGCTATGCATGCAGAAATGTTTTGATGAATAAAATAACGTGAGAAATTCGATGTTTGTAGTGTGAATATAGCGAAGTTACAGTCCCACACTATCTAAACGCATAGTAAATAAAGTCAGTCGCATTTTTGCAAATTTTTTGGTGACAAAACAACTCCGTGGGCCGCACGCACATCAAAAGTCTCTGATGGAAAAATAACTCCCCGGGGAACTTCGTGAATATACGATATGAAGGTATATCACGCGAATGTTGTCATTGAAAGTCCATTATCACGTCATACCATAACTCATACATACATTCAAGTGCAAACATATTTACATAAACACATAAATACATCTATCGTTTGTTGGGGGGGGGGTCAATATTCATGATGCCAAAAATTACAACAGTGGAAAAGTTGTGAGCGTACAAATAAAATAATTTATGCATTTGTCTCTTACCAAATAGTGAACGTGAAAGTACCGTATTTGGCATCAAATTATAACAACTGTACCGCAACCATGCTTCACCTCGATAAAATAAGTTTGCACACCGGAAATCTTGAAAAGAGTACACGGTAATCCTACATCTAGAAGGGAAAAAGTACGAAAGTGTCAAAAACTTTCCTTGTTTACAGAATTACTGTGTTTTCTACATTATCACAAAAGTATACACCAGTAACCATTTTTTATTTTGTACCGGTTGTTTGAAATTTTTCATTACATTTTACACGATTTTACTTTTGACACTTTGCATTATGTTTGACATTTTCCATAGTCTGGGAGTGGCATGAAGTGCCAGAACTAGGTACCAAACCCAAGTACTTAATACTAATGGAGTTTTCCATATTCATGTTAATATGTATTTATGGTAGGATGAAAAGCAGCACCTTGAGTGGTTTTTAAAACCTGATTTTTACATGATGTATTTTTATCCGACTTTCAGTACAAAAAGAATGATCACTTGAAAGGATCTAAGGAAAAAAGGGGTTGAATCTATATTCATCTTTGAGTCGAAATCTGAAATTTGAGACAGAAAAACCTACCAGTAGTGTATAAAGTGTCCCGACTGCACATCTATCATATAGCTTATGCGTAATGACCCAAAACTGCAATAGTTTGAAACATTCGGTTTTATCAAATTATGGCAACATTCTGGGCACGGCAAAATTACCAAGTGTAGGTTAAATTGGAAAAATCTGAATAGGTATACCGTATTTACTCTAAATTGCCCCCCCTTGAATAATTCCTATTAAACGAGGAAAAAATAATTCCCACCACTTGTTAATCCCAGCTCCGATGCCGATGAAAATGCACTTAAGGCATATTTATGATAAAACTGTTGTGTACAATTTTAACAAAAATTTAGTCTTATTTGATAAATTAGGTAAGCATATTTCATTTATGAATTGATAGAAGCATGCTTGAATTTTTGACAAGATGATACTTCCCTCACTTATGTAAATACCATAGTTGTTAGAACGTAAACAGGGTGCACGCCAGGTCCGCCACCCAAATTCTGAGTCGGTGCCGGACGCCATATCTCCAGTTGTAGTGGGGGGATTTATTCGAAATTTTGAGGGCATATACTCGAAACCCACCCACTACTATATACGGGCTGGGGAAGGTCGGCGACCCACCTGAGTGTGGGTCGCCGTATAAATGAATAGTTTTTTTGAAAAAATCGCTGTCCACGCGAGGTCCGCCACCCGTTGTTTTTTTTATATAACGGGCTGCCAAACTAAAACTGTTGGGGGGAATTGATCGAAATTTTGAGGGGGTGTACACGACACCCCCTATTACTCTTCACGGAAGGTTGAGCCCCCTGGCGACCCCCCTGAGAGTGGACCGCTGGAAAATAATATGATATTTTTGAGAATTCGCTGTCCAGGTTTGGCACTGGACAGCAAAAATAAAAATTACATTAGAATGTCCCTTGGAGGACAATGTATACCACTGTAAAAAGTGTGTATTCAAAAAGCAAATTTTAAAACGAAGATTTGATCTGGTTCGAAAGTGTATTTGACACCCATACTCAAGTTACAGATTAAATTTCGATTTAAGTCAAATCTTTAATACACACTTTTAAAGCTGGTTTACGATGCCTTCTAGGAGATGATTTAAGGTAAAAATTCGCGTAAACAACATTACCCCAAAAATTAACCATAGAGGAGATTTGATGGGGGTCAACACAAAAGCTGTCCCACAAGGTGAATTTTGTTCCTGGAATGATGTCATCAATGACATCATTACAGTGACCCCATCAAATCTCCTCCATGGTTGATTTTTGGGACAATGTTGTTTACACAAATTTTTACCTTAAATCATCTCCT
Source organism: Sphaerolaimus hirsutus (assembly GCA_964036195.1). Taxonomy (NCBI): domain Eukaryota; kingdom Metazoa; phylum Nematoda; class Chromadorea; order Monhysterida; family Sphaerolaimidae; genus Sphaerolaimus; species Sphaerolaimus hirsutus. The sequence goes on along the minus strand of OZ038452.1, from coordinate 6,429,421 downwards.
AGAAGGCATCGTAAACCAGCTTTAAAAGTGTGTATTAAGGATTTGACTTAAATCGAAATTTAATCTGGAACTTGTGTATGGGTGTCAAATACACTTTCTTACCAGATCAAATTGTCATTTTAAAATTTGCTTTTTGAATACACACTTTTCACAGTTGTATACATTGTCTTCCAAGGGACATTCTAATGTAATTTTTATTTTTGCTGTCCAGTGCTAAACCTGGACAGCGAATTCTCAAAAATATCATTTTATTTTCCAGTGGTCCACTCTCAGGGGGGTCGCCAGGGGGCTCAACCTTCCGTGAAAAGTAGTGGGGGGTGTCGTGTACACCCCCTCAAAATTTCGATCAATTCCCCCCAACAGTTTTAGTTTGGCAGCCCGTTAGATCAAAAAAACAACGGGTGGCGGACCTCGCGTGGACAGCGATAGCAGAATAACGAAGCCTTTGAACCTACCAGACCACTAGTTAATGTCCACTTCGTTCCTTGGCACGGTGCCAAGTAAACAACACGTGCCAATGACGTCATTTGTTTTTCCGGCAAATGTCCGGATTGGAAACTTATGTCCCGTTGACGTCATTGGCTCGTGTCCAATAAAAGTTGGTCTTGTGCCAACACTATTGGGCGAGTGCCAATACTAGATTGGCGTCTGTCCAATAGTGTTGGCACAAGACCAACATTGGCACTCGTCCAATTTGGCACATGTCCAATATTGGCACGCGTCCAACGTTGGCACTCGTCCAACATTGGCACCTGTCCAACATTGGAGATTGGACGAGTGCCAATGTTTGTGCCAAACATATTGGCACCACTCCAATTAGCTAATATCTGGACGTGTGCCAAATTGGGGCGGTGCCAAAGCTGGACATGTGCCAATGCTGGACATGTGCCAAACTACATGCCACAGGGGCAAATTGATTGGCACAAGTCCAGCATTGGCACATGTCCAGCTTTGGCACTGTTCCATTTTGGCACATATCCAGTTATTGTATTGTTGGAGAGGTGCCAAAAAGTTTTATATAGCATTGGACATGTGTGCTAGACATTAGTTGGACCTTGGACATTATCTAGTGGTTTGGTAGGTTAATAGGCTCAAATGACGAATGAATTCGATTCCTATTTCAGATCTCAGAAACTCTTGGATGTTTGCCAGGCTGAAAATGGATGTTTTTAATGCTATATGAATGAATTTGATTACCTCAGGCTGTTTTGAATCAAGTTGTGATTTTCTATTTCAGAATATAAAAGAATGTTTAACAGTACTATATTATGTGATACATTAGCGGATTGACTGTTTCCTAGAGATATTAAAGAAAAAATTGTACAAATTGTAACTTGAATAAAGTTGGAATGTAAAAAAAAACAATGGTAGAGTGAATGAGGTTCAATATGGACGTCCCCCCCACTGAACATGTCTGCACAATAATTGTCGCAATTCGGAATAAAAAGTGCGCGTTGGGCGGCGCGGCTGCACGTGTTTCTAGTCGAATTAATGGGGGTCTTTGACACTGGGTATAAAATGTTGTCGCAAGTTGGAATATAATGTGCGCAATTGGCTGCGAGCTTGCACGTGTTTCTAGTCGAATTAATGGGGGGTTTTTGACGTTGCAAAATGAGTCGACAAATGATCAAATGACGCATCTGGAAATGGGTTCCTTTCTTGCCAAGTCGTAAGCATACTTAAATTAGATGTAAATTGTTGTCAAGCAAAAAGAGACGTTTTTATGGCTTGCTTTTGGCACATGTTTTGGAACACATTCCAGTTTCTCGAACAAATGCAGTCAAATAGAGTGGGGAATGCCACAACGCAGATGGTAATAATCGCCGAGGTAGCAAAAAGTCGGTGTCGCCGTAATGCACAAAGGTTTAAATGTGCTTTTGGTTGCAACACTGCAAAAAGTTTTACAATCGGGATAATTACATCGTTGTTGTGTCAAGATGGCCGACCTTTTTTTTACCGGGCGAATAAGTTCTTTCAGCGTAAACTTTTACAGACTAGTGGACCTTGGCATTGCGGTGAAATGTGAGAAAATTTATTTAATTTTTGTAATAAAGTTTCAAAATAAAAGATACTGATAAAAATAAATAAATAATTCTTGATAAAACCTGGTAAAATGATGAAAATCAAACTCTGCGCCACACAATGAAAAATTTTTTTAACGAAATAAATATAATAAGTTAAGTGAAATGAGAATATATATGTTGGGTAAGCTGTCAAACATTCTTAATGATGAAAACTTTTTCATTTAATGAATGTAAATAATGCGTAGATTTTTAAATTTTTTCAAGGATTATGGAACAAAAACAAAATCGTTTTATAACTCATCAGATTTAGCGTTTGACCGTTTGCAACATATATTTGTCAAGTATATTTATATCGACACGTATAAAACGTCTGAGTAAAAATTTTCGCACGTAAATACTATATGCCGAGATCTTGTCATCGCCATGGTCGCAACATAAAACTTGGATTCCAAAGCAATATATTTATTTTAATGTTGCAACATAAAGGGTCATTTTGCAGACCGATCGAATGTGCCATGTGGCATGTTATTCTACTGAAATCGGCCTTCGACTAAAGTTTTTCTGTTTTCGATGTACATAACTATGCTTTGTCCAAATATTAGGTGCCACCCACCTAATTCTAAGAAAATTTCCAAAAAAATGATAGAAAAACTTTGTCGACAAAGTATTTAAAGTGCCAAATTTTTGCTCAGACAGCGCATTTCTCTAGCTTCATGCACAGTGGGCTGATATACATCCGCCTGCGGCCCTTCTGGCACATCCGTTAGAAAGTTTGTAGCATCATAAAAATCTGTGGTGGCACTGCTGGTGAAGGTGTTGTTTGCCCATGTAGCACTTGTGCCACTACATCCGGGCTGCTCACTGCCAATGGTGGATGTCCGATGCCGCTCAAATTCACCATACATACGCATGTCAACCCTAGGTGCATATGGTGCTGAAATCTGCGTGCATTGAAATAATACCTTCATTAGATAGAATTTTTATTTCCACATTTATTTAAAATAACCCCCCCCACATTGAATTTTCCCTCAAATTTCTAATTCTGAAAAAATAAACCCTCCTGGGGACATTTTAAGAAAATATGGTAGGCATAAATAAGGATTTTATCATTATGTATCTTTTTGACGCCCTAATAAACGTACCGCCATCCTTGGTGTCTGCGCTGAGCTGGTGTTTGACGTCCTATTGGATGCATCGAAAGCCGGATTGAAGCGTTCGGACGCCGATGTGAGACTCGACTCTTGCCTGAAACATTTATGTTATTTTGGCACATTTTTGATGCTAGTGTGGATTTTTTAAGCGTGGTAAATTTAGGGTCTAATTTAGCATGGGATTTTTTGTGGGGGATATTTTGTAAATTCAAACATTAAATTGTCATTCGGATTTAGTCTCTTTATACATTATCACACAAGGACATTTTTAGGAAACATAAATGTAAAATAAATATTTTTTAAACAAACTTACAGCGTGACCCTTTCCGGATCATTGGCAATGGCCAGGGAGCATTCCCAGACTCTGTAAAATACCATGTAAAATGTCAAATGTCATGCAAAGTTTCTAAAGGCTTGTAAAAAAGTCTGATAAAACAGAGGTCTTTTTACATGACTTAAGACACTTTGCATGACATTTCGCATTTTACAAGATTTTTTACTATGTTTGGGAGTGTCACCTGACGGTCATGTTTCCGCACACAGTATGCAAAAAATAGTGCGATAGTCATAATTAGGGTCAGGCAGCCAAATATCGCAATGAAGCTGAGCATGAGCAACTGTGTCTGCGAGGAAATAATTTTCATTGTGAAATATTAAAAAATTTGTCAAAAATATAATTTTTTACATGGATGTTTGCAGCAATTGTTTTCAACTCTTTATCGAATTCAAACTTTACTGTCCCCACATTATTGGCCAAAACAGCAATAACAGTTTTTTCAATGATTTTTTCCAGTTCATTTTCATTTAAGAAAGATTTCAGTCCTTGAGCCAACACTTTGTCATTGTGAATAGGTGATTGAGTGGTAGTTGATGTTGTGCTTGTTGATTGTGTGGTGGTACTTTGTGCACTGGTAGAGGTGGGTGGTGCCATAGTTTTGGTTGTTTCATATTTTTGAGAAGAATTTTTTTCACTTTGTTTCTGAATAAGGTGTGACAGTTTTCTTGCCACAGCATTGTTACCATTGAAAACTTTTCTCCAATTGTCAACATTGGCACATGTCAGCTGCAATTCAGAATGTAGTGTTGGTTGTAACATAGTTGTAATATACCTATACTTATGCTTCACATACCTGCACTTCTGCCAAAGTGTCATTCAGAGAAAAAAATTCGTTACACATAGAGGACCACATACATCCAACTGTATGATTAACATGCTTCATAATTGTTTCCAATGAGATCTGTACAATTTTGATGTATAATAAGAAATGTTTGAAGAAAAAACACTTGATAAATTTGTAACTTTACATGCTGTGTGGTAAAGTTGTTTGTGATGCTTTTATCAGCCTGCATCAATGTTGATATTACATTCTGGTATTGCCCTTCCATATTCTTTTCCAGTTGACCAAATGATGCATGTAGCATATTTTGAATGTTTCCAATATTGTCCACATTTTTCTATGAGAATTATATGATATAAAAATAATCAAGATATATTTGAAATAAATAAGCATACACCCACCATTACCGATGATTCCATCTTGTCCATGCCAGTGGTCAAATTGAGTTTTTGTAAAATTTGTGAAGCATAAGTTTTTAGTTCAACCACACTACTTTCCAAATTGTTGACTATTTTCAAAGTCTGCTCATGATTTTGCTTCACTTGAGCCAGCATTTTGTCTGTGTCACATGTACTGATTTGGCCCTTTTCCAAGTTTTTGAATTTTTCCAAAGTGTGCCCATAATTCAATTTCATTTCGCCCAAGACTTTATCAGTGTCACATGTGCTGATTTGGCTTTTTTCCAAGTTTTTGAATTTTTCCAAAGTGTGCTCATAATTCAATTTCATTTTGTCCAACACTTTATCGGTGTCACATACACTGATTTGGCTACATTCCAAACATTTGAATTTTTCCAAAGTGTGCTGATGGTTCAATCTCATTTTGCCCAAGACCTCATTTGTGTTGCATGTACTCATTTGGCTACTTTCCAAATTTTTGATTTTTCCCAAAGTTTGCTCATAATTCAACCTCAGTTCACCCAAGATTTTATCTGCATTAGATGCACTGATGTTTGTAAACAAATTCTGACAACCTTGGGCCAGTTCCATAAGTGTAAAAGTTAAGGGTAAAAATTTAAGAATTGAGTAAATGACAAATGACAAGTTATGAGTAAGGTTAAGAGTTAATAGCTGAGTAAAACGACAGATGGTTATACTCCACTCTTAACGTTTAACTTTACTCTTAACTTATAATTTATCGTTTTACTCGACTCCTTAAGTTTTAACTCTTAACTTTTCCACTTGCGGAACTGGCACCTGATGCTATATTTGCAATTTTTAGGGACTGATCTGAAATCTTTGTTAAAATGGTAGAACTTTGTGCCATAACTGTATTGTCAATTTTTTGGCCAGATTCCAAGATAACATCTTGAAACATGTTTTTCAATTCATCACAATTTTTTTCGCACCTTGACACCTGTATTTTGAGCAACCAGCTAAAATACGTTTCACATCGCAGAGCAAACAAAAAACCGAAAGCAAAAATTTGACTCACGGATTCTTTAATTGTTACGGTGCCTGTCGGGGTTGTGCGATAGTCCTCGATGCCAAATATTGGTGCTGTGGCCGTAATACTCTGTGCCGTGGTCGAGCCGTGTGCCGCTGGTCTGGTGACGGTTTGTGGCCTCGATAATAGGTTGGTGGATAGTGGGGAAGCTGGCATTTGGCATTCTATTGCAGTGTTGGGGCCCACTCTGCGAAGTGGGGGGGGAACACTAACATTCGATAAACTTGGGACAAAATGACACCCCCCAAAGTTAGCCAAAAAATCTCCATATTCAAAGAAATTCTGACAAAATAATAACTCGATACTCCCGATAAAATTTTTACCCAATGGATTCACCCCACAACTTTTCAACGTTGAAAATGGTAGTCCCACTCAAAAATATAGCGAAGTGGGGGGGGGGGGACACTAACATTCGATAAACTTGGGACAAAATGACACCCCCCTCCCAAAGTTAGCCGACAAATCTCCATATTCAAAGAAATTCTGACAAAATAATAACTCGATACCCCCGGTAAAATTTTTATCCAACAATTCACCCCACAACTTTTCAACGTTGAAAATGGTAGTCCCATCCAAAAAATATAGGAAAATAATAACCTCCATTGTTTTACCACCCCCTCCCCCCAATGACATGACTCCATAGATAAACCCCCCATCCCCAACTTTTCTACACTGAAAATGACACCCCGCACTCAATAAGATTCAGACGAAATAATAATTATCCCCCGGTTTTACCACCCCCACCCCCACGGATGTTTCGACCTGAAAAACACGGCCATTCAATAAAATTTTGACAGAGCTTTGATTTGATCGATTTACCCCCACCTCCTCCCAACTTTCCGCTTTTCCCAACCCCCCCGAATTTTACAAAATCCCCCCCCCCCCCCAAATTTTCGATCTTGAAATAAGTACAGTCATTTAAAAAAAAAGACGAACTATTTACAATGTTGCGAAATGGCATACCTCGGTTTGAAATCTCCACCCAACTGACAAAACTGCGCCGGAAGTACGAGTTTAGCGGCCAAATTCCACTCATATTTGATGTTTTCCTTTAAAAGTGTTTCAGCTTTAAATAATGAAAAAGTAGTTATTAAGTAGTAGAAACAGACAATTTGGAAGTTCCGGTTTTCCAAATCGCTGGACAAGCACCTGATGGTTCCAGAAGCATTGTAGGGGCAGGCACAATAGTTGCAAATGCTATGGAACGAGCCAAATCCAGATGCTGACAAAGTTTGAAAAAATATTTCGAAATTTAAATGGGAGATATGCCAAAAAATTGAGGCCTACCAAAAATGGCGAAAAGTCCGATAGCAGTCAATAATTCCTTCATTTTCGCCATCCAGATGAAAAAAATAAGATTTTCTCAGTAGATAAATGGAAAAAAAACTTTCGTAAATACTTGGAAAACGATGGCCAGACAGATGTTTTTATTTTTTGATATTTTACATTCGGGAAACAGCCAAAAATTGTTTTGGATACCTTTAGGCTGATAATAACATGTTTTCATTCGTTTTCACATTGCTTGTTTTCAGATACATATTTTTGCCTAAAATATTAATGTGGAATGCGTTTTCACACTTAGTAGTGTTTTTGCATTGGTATGTATGTTAGAATTTATTTGCGGGTTGGGAAGGGGGCCGTATAAATAGATGACAATGTGCTGCAAAAATTTACGTTTTTTGTTGAGGGGTGAACACATTTTTCATACATCACATTCTCTTACAAAATGCTATATAATATCACACTCCATCTTGAAATATCCCCACAAAACACATCCGTTTAAATGCCCCCCAAATCCGACATTCGTGGTTCAAGGCACATATTTATCCATTTACCACGCTTCCTCGAAATACCCTCCCACCCCTCCCAACTCAATTCCAAGCATTGGGTGGGGGAGAAAATTCTGACAAAATAAAAAAATGCTTCCCCCCTCCCCTCATATGTAAATATCTCTTTAAAATACCCATCGAAAACATCCCCACTTAAATTGTGTGCAAAGAGAACGTAAATGACAAAAGCTACTGTTTATTCGCACAACATTCTGATGAAATAAAAAACACGCTACACCCCCCTATACCCCCCCCCCCCCCCTCAGCCCCAACTCCAAACATTGGTAATTGCCACCGAAAGCTGAAACCCCCCACACCCCCACATCCCTCATCCATATTTCACTGTGCGCATACGTTTATCGTATTTCTTCTAATAGAAGAGTGCCGCTCTATTTTTGTCAACCGTTTTTACCTGTTGTTCTATTGGAGGTGCCATTTTATTGTTTTCGTGGGCACAAAATATACTAAAAACTATTGGATTTGTGCCCCTCTATTAGAAGAAATACATAATGTCTCATGATGCATATCCAAAATATGTGTGGTAGTGTATGCAAATATTGTTGTCTACCTATGCAGCATATTTACCACACATTTGGCAAGTGGTCAAGGTGGCAGGCAGGAGGCTGAGAAAAACAAAGGCGAGGCGGTATGTTATTTTTTCGCTGTTTTTATTGTTCAAGTATAAATAATACTGATGGTAAAAGTAGTACATAAGGTGTTATTTACCCCCCCAGGCGCACAAAGGTGCGTTCACGCTCATTGTCAGCTGGCCCAAGTCGAGCACCGACTGCGGCGCCAGCACCGACTGCGGCGCCAGCACCAACTGTGGGTGGGAATTTTCCCGTGGGAAACAAACTGTTGTGCTTGCTGCTACTGCTGCAGCTTTTGGACCTGTTGAATTTGGTCTGTCAGGTGGCATTCGTCCGTCAGAGGTATCCAAACAGTCAGGTTTGTAGAATATGCTAGTTAATTGTGCGCATGTCGCAGCTCATTGAAAAATAACTTTGTATAGGGCGGCCCGCGCTCGTTGCATCGACAATTGTCAAGCAGCTGGTCGACACTAGCCGTTGTCGACTCAAACCATACAAGCGACACGGGCACGCAGAAGGGGCGGCAGAGCTCGTAAGTGTGGAGGCGTCTGCAAAAGGTGGTCGTGGCTGTGGCCGTGCTCGTGGACAGGCACCACAACATCCCCCCGTAGACAGTGACAGGTATGTAAGCCAAATTTCCATTTGTAAACTCAAATGTTTATGACATAGTAATTTCAAGCATTTAACATGTTGCAGCACTGCTGTGACACCACCGTACCGACAAGAATCTGAAGGGCCTGTGCAGCCCCTGGAAGCCCTACAGATCCATGTCCAATCAATCGGCACATGCGAGAACGTTGTTACATCCAAGAATCGGGGAAAAAGAATTGCTGGACCCCGGCGAAGGTGTGCTGTTTGCATGTTCATATATTCTTTGTTATCAACATTTGTTTTATATGCTGAACTTTACTCAAACGTCGCATTCTCGTTCACTCAGGCATAGTGAAAGTGTCGGCTTGGATTCCATCGCAGAACGACCCGGTGGATCAGGATCTAGTGCCGTGCTCGGCTGTAGTTGCTGCAGCGGGTGCAAGTGTACCTGGGGTACGCCATCTGCGGGTGAAAATAGTGCAGCCACTCAATCGGATACCCAACCAAACGGTTGCGACAACTGTGAGCATTTTGGCAAATCAGAGCGGCGGAGGTGCAGAAGGAAACTCGAGGGAGACACAGGGCCAAGCTACAGAAAGCAGCCCAGAAGAGAATCAGCAGCCGCAATCAAGTGGTATGGTGAGGACAAAATGGACCGATCGGAAGAATGCAGAAACGACCAATTACCCGCACAATGTGAGGCGAAGGGTGGAAGGCCAGGCCACAATTCCAGTACCTCCCCAGCATGGTCAGAATCAGGGAGTGTCAGCAACACTAGCCACAGTGGTGACAACAACAGCCCGCACAGCTCCACGACCTCGAAAACGGAGGAGGTCGGAGCTGCCAGAAGGCGCCGTAGAAGAAGAGCCGCTGGACGCGGTCAGATTGATGCAAGAAACGCACTTGGAACAGGTCTGTGTTTGAATGATCGTTTCCAACTTTGCAATGTAATGTAATGATGATGAATGCCATTGCGATTAAAGAATATAAAACATTCTAGATGCAGTCAATGGTGGACAATCCAGCATCTGCAAGTCTGGTGCAAAAGGTGGTGAATCAAATGAAACCATCAAGCAACGTGGGCAATGTGAGTAAAAATTGTATTTTTTTCTTTAGCTTTGTCAAATTTAAGCATTTATATGTAACTGATTGACAACATTTTCAGCATGCGAGCCCTACACAGGAAGGGCGACAGCAACCATCCCCAGTGCACACAACAGAATCGGAAACCACCAGAGAGCCTGTGATGGTAGTGAGAGCCATAGAAGGACCGCAGATGACTCGTCGCCAGCAGCTGGAACAGCTGAAGGACTACATCAGACGGGAGGAGGAGTTGTTGGACCAGCAGCCAAGCACATCGTCAGGAGCCCTCCAATTGCCCCTACCGGCATGTGCATATCCAAGTGCGCATGTGGACAAGGGGATACAGAAATTGCAGAGCACACAGATCCTTGTTGTGAATTCTCCAAAGGTCACCACACAAAGAGACGCAGCCTTGGAGGAGGAAGAGGAGGAGGAGTCGATCACCAGGAGCGTACCGCTGAAGCGCACACCAACACTGAGGCAGCTACTGGCACCAAAACCACTACAGCGACATGTCAAAAGGATTCAAGGTACAAGTGTGTTTCCACCACGTCGAAAACTATTCTCTCCACAAATGTCTCGGAAAGGCTGCATTTGTACAGCAACATCTTCGACAGAGAGGGATCAACAACCGTTGAGGAACGACGGGGCCAGCAGCAGAAGCAGTTGCAGCACCACAAGTGTGGAGAGCAATGCAGATTACCAGAGTGCAAGTGGATGCAGACAGTTGGAAAAGGACACATGTCAGACAGAGAAGTTACGCACCAGCAACAGCCCAAGCACAGCATCCATGTCGGAAGTGAGACAACAGGCATGTCAACACGACTCAGCTTTGGAGAATGCTGTTGTGGCACAGGTGGAGAGGAGCAGTTGCAAGTCGCCAGAGAAAGGCTACACACTCTACTTGAAAAGTTCAAAGCAGGAGCAAACGTCAAATCCAGATCGGCAGAACCTGGCGTCAGATGGCGAAAGTTTGACACTGGAGTTGAAAAAAATAAGGGAGCTACTACACATAGACGAGACGGTGAATCTGCCATTGTGTCCACGCCTACGACAGATTGCACGACATCATCTAGGCCTGCCGCCACTTCAACAACTGGCAGACATGGTCGAGGCGCAGAATCAGAGATGCCAGGTCATTCTGAACAGCCAGGAACCAGAGTTAGAAAGGGAGAAGGCGCAAGTGATGTCTCAACTGGATGCTATGACACTGGCGAACATCAAAGCAGCAGAAGCGGATGTAACACCGAACACATGTCCAGGGGGCAGGCCAGAAGATTTGATGCAGGACACAGAGGAGAATGTATTATGGGACCTCCTCCAGTTGAATCCACTGACCGACGAGCTACCACTACTGACAAAGGAGCTTCGTCAGGTGATTTTTTAGTTATTTATATTCTGTAACGCACGTTATAATTGACACAACGATCATGACATTTCATTCACACAGGTGGCACACATGAAAATGCTACATCGTCGGATGTAGTAGTGCAGGGCACCGGTGGCGTAGAGAGCAGGAGACAGTCATTTCTGAGATGGGTGAAGGAGCGTGGCAGATTGATGAAGTTGCCCCCAGAGCTGTTGATACAGTGCATGATGGATGCTGCAAAGGATGAACTTGATCCAGAGTTCACCATCAGTCCAAGCAAACTGAGACAACTGATGCACACGCAGGAGGAAATGGAGTGTGCTGCTGGCATGATTGAGAAAGCAAATGAAAAGCCTACATCCAGGGTGGCGCAAGAGGTTGAATGTGTGGCCCTTGACTTGAGCACAAAAAATCAACACTCTAGCAGAGCGGAGCCGCCCGTACAAATTTATGAGCCGGTTACCCCCCCACCAACAATGACTGCAAAACTTGTCAAGGCAGATTGTAGAAATGTGGGCAGTGTTGCCAGCACAAAGCAGGTGTCAATTCCACAAGTGTGGAGGTAAAAATAATTAGGGAGGTGAAGGCGCAAAGGTGAAGTAAACTTTTCATTTTTTTTTCACTCCTCAATTTTTTCACTTTTACATTTGTGGAATTGACTTCAGGTTATGGTCGGCACTTCCAAAAAATCACCTACTGAACAGAAGAAAAAGGAAAACGCCAAAAAGGACACTCAGCAGCCGCGTTACACGCCACAAGACCAATATGAAATTCGTAGAGCTCAAGTTGCTCGAGATGTGGCAATTCAGCGGGCAGATCGGGCGGCTTTTGAGATGGTGCTGGCTGCAGACAACGCTATGATACAGGCAACTGTGGCATGCCTGCGTCACCAGACAATGTTCAAGCTGAACGAAGTGCTCCGTGGCGTGCTGAACATACAGGCAATGTTTGAGGATCAGTTGATGGATCTCCCACAGTTTGGCTGGAGCCTAATGTGGGAAATGCCTGGAATACCTCCATCTGGCGTTGGCGGCATGGTGCGGGAGCGAATCCCACACGAGTACAGCATAAATGTGGTTGGGGATTTGATGGCCACCCACTTGAATCTGGGGTTACCTGTCAGATTGCAACGTATGATATCGTCGAGAACAAACAGGGTTGATTTCAACAGTCCAATCTGCATGATTTTGCGAAGAAATCGCGACTTGAACGGCGCCGAACTACCAACAAACAGCTTTTTGACCAGAGACTGTCCACCATGGGGTCCAGCAATGACAGCACCGGTGAAGGAAATGTGCCACAACATATATGTGTCTGTACAGAGGGGCTTTGGCGCTCCGCCAAATCCAATTTGTCAGTTGCCATATGCCTGTTGGTCGCCGGGCATGCAGAAAATCAATGTGCAAGGATATGTTGGTTTTTATTAACGTTTGTACTTTATTGGCTTACTATTTTTGATGATAACCCCCCCCCCCCACATCAAGATTCCACGTGCCACACCCACGATCGACCTGCAGAGGCACTTGAACAATTTGCTGCTGGTAGGGTGTCAAGTTTCCTTTTCTGATTTCCATTTCCACCATCATCAATCTACTTTTTTCAGCTGCCATTCCCATTTTTTCCAAGTGTAACGTTTTCCATTTCCATCTTTCCATTTCTGACTTCCATAAAAAATACACTTTACCTGTAGCACAATCACAATTTAACACCATATGCAGATGCGGCCCCCAGCCATAGAATGTGCCACCACCAAGACCGGGGTCAGGGCCAGTAGCTCTGCCAATGTTGACAACAACACTGTGGCAATGCCAAGCAGAAAACAAGTGCAAGAGATGATTGTACAAAAAGTGACACTGTGGAGGAAGCTCGAAAGGTCAATGGCACAATCTTTCATTGTTGTTCCAAATCCCCACCAAGTACCTAGGAGCCCCCTGAGAACGACCTTTCCACGCGGCCCCAAATCTGGCGTGCCAAACATGTCGGGCTTTGTTGAACATCTACCAGGGTCACAAGAGGCACGCGAAACCAATGGATTTGAATTTTGGCAAAACTGCAGGTATATTTACTTGTACTATACTACTGTTACAATTAGTTTGATATGTAATATAAAATACACACTCACAGGTTCTGTAACACTGTTGGGGCAACACACCACATGTATTTGCGCTGCGCACATTGTGAATGTGAGGGCCTGGTCTCTGTGATGCCTGATGCTTGCATGTCAAACTGCAAACCCATGTAAAAAACAGCAGCTGCAGCAGCAATCAGTAGAATATGAGCTTATGTGTACAGATTTTGTGTATTTATACAAATTGAAATGCATTACATGCACTATGCATATGTGTTTAGACATGTAGTTGCAATTTTGTATTAATTCAAGTTCACCCAATTCGGGCTATTTACAATATTACATGGGGGTTTGAAGCTCCCCATGTTCACTTGATACAGGGTGCATGCCTTTTTTATTTTTTCTTCCATTTTTCAAAAAATTTCTTCCTGTTGTACATTGGTACAGGCACACATACACACACATCCCTCTAATGTACAGGCGATTTTTGTATTTTCTAATATTTTTTTATTATCTTGTATTGCTGCCTATGGCCAATGTATGTTTCACTTCCAATGCTGCTTTATGGTGCATATATGTGCAAGTATTTTATTGTGCATTTTTTCTACAGCAATTACTCTAAAACAAAAAATACAAAAAAACATTGTCGTCATATTGTTCTTACATATGGCTGTGAGATGTTGTACAGCCAGTCACATTTAATTGTTTTGTGCATTGAATGGTTTAATGTGCCTTGTATTTTTTACCATCTCGTTTTTTCATGTGCTACATTTATTCATTCATTCATTCATTCATTCAGCTTTTACTCTAAAAAAAAAAAAAAATGAAAAAAATATTGCCATTGTGTTTATACATACAACATTTTACAGTCATCCCTAAAACAACATTGAAAATATATAGACCAGGGGAAAAATGTGTTGTTTATATATATGACTTTCACAAACAAAGACTGTAAAGTGTGGTATGTATAAACACAATGGTAAAAAAAAAAAAAGAAGTTGTTATTCATTCATAATGCAAGAAAACAAAAAAAAAAATCACTAAAGATCACTAGGCATGCACCTGCTGCGTATGAATGGTGTTCGTGGGGTCTGAAATGTAAAGTATGCATAGGAAAGCAATAAAATAAAAAATAACAATAGACATACCAATTCTTAAGAACGCATCATTCACAAGCAATGTGTACAATATCGTTCCACCGCGAGGAATTGGTCGCGCAAAGGTCAAATTTAGGAATGCGTCGCCGGTGTTCAAAGCCTCCCAACTGTTGCTAAAAACAAAAAAGTGGAATTTGGTGGTGGAACTAGTAAAAAAGGTGAGGATTAATGGATTGTGGCACATACCTTGTAACCTTGTCATTGCATAGGCTTATGCACACAAAGAAATGACATGACGTAAACTTTATCATTGTCAACTCATTTTGAATTGAACTCCATGACTCTAAGAGGCTGTAACATTCACGGAAAATATCTGAACTCTTGTCTGCATTCCATTGAAAGCGGAGTGGACGATTTGGGTATAGACGCGATCCTATTTGCACCGAAAGATCAGACATGTAGAAGGGCGAATAGTTGTGCCGGGGCTCGTTTGTCGCTTGTGGGTTGGCCGCATCGTTTTTAGTCATGCTGGGGGCAATCCCAAACACTGCCAAGTGTAAAGTAGAGTGTCAAATGTAAAGTGTCAATCAAAACAAATAAAAAGTTTTACTGAACTTTGCATGACAATTGCACTTTGTATTTGACATTTCATTTGACATTTTACTTTACACTTTACAGGGTTTGGGACTGTCACCAGATTATAATCCCACGCGGGAGGCGCCCCACTTGCGTCCCTAGAGCTATTGGCGGCGCAGCCCTCGCACCTTCGACCAAATTCATTTGTCCCACATTATACTGACGAAATGAGTGGTAGATGCCGTGTGTTTTGACGCGATCAGCCAGTGCAATAGACAGTGATGTCACCTGATTGTTTTTTTGTCAACATGTTCACGATGATAGACAAGCGTATTTTAAAATATATACTCACAGGGTGGATTTTGCGCACAGACAGCTCGATATTGTCAAATTGTATTTTTAATTTGCCAATATATTCTCTTGGCAGTCTAAACGATTCAAACATTAGACTGTCTGGTACCCGCCTAAGTACAATGGTTAACTGCATGCCTGCATGCCAAGGCTTCGCCTGGAGGGGGGGTGTAGTTTCACAAGTGGAGCAGTAGAGAATTATTATTATTATTATTGACAAGCAAAAGGTGAAAGCTCATTTCACGCTCTACATGCCAAAATGATTTTTCATGTCACCTGCTCTCCAAAGTCCAAAGCTAGTCGACCATAAAATTCTTGGCTTCGAAAAACTGGTGCAGATCTTTTTTTAAAATATTCTGTTGCATCCGTGGCAATTAGTTCAGCTTCAGAATCTTTCATTTCAACCCAGCTGGAAGACAATAAAAAACAATAATGGTATACTAATAACGATACATTTAGAAGGGTGTTGATTTTCACACCCGCTAGCTTCCAATTGGGTTCTTCTGTAGGCGCCACTTGTTTGTAGTATTTTCTTTATGTAGGCTTTTTTTCCATAATTTGATTCTCGACTCAAAAGCAGAGAATTGTGAAATATCTCAATGCCATCCCAGATACTTTCGAGGGGATTTGGAACAAATGCTACAGCATCCTTTAATACAACGGGCTCCTTAGCAAATGTATTATTTGCCTCATAGGCTTCCTTTATTTCATGTCCATCTTTTGTCTGAACGCGCATCATCAGGTGTAGGTGCAATGATGAAAAATCTAGCAGACCAGTGCTAGAGGCCACTGTTGTGAACACATCTGTGATAATAATTGCACACATGCTGAGAAAAGTCTATGTAATTTTTGCTATGCACTCACATGGAGACATTTCATTCCCATCGCTTATTAAAAGTAGTTGTTCACGCTCGCAGTGACTAACGTATGCTTGTGTCGGTGGAAGTGCATCTAAAAAAAGACGTGTTGAGAATCTACATGTGTGAATACATGTATTTACCTACCCGGGCGAAACTCTGGTGGACATGGTAACAGATGTGAACCACTATCTAATAGTTTTTTTCTCGGGCTCAATATTCGTGCAGGGTGATTTGAAGCCATTATTTGTGATGTGTGTTGTTATACTTTTACCACACCACGTGATTATTAATTCTTCTTTTTGACTGTGTATGTGCGTATATGCGAGAAAAGGTACAGGATTTTGGTATATTTCATGACAATTAAAAAAATATGGCATGGGCATATTGCGACATATGAGATGACAGACAGACAGACCGACGACATGTATAGAGGGATGCAAAACTGTATAATTTTATTAAATCAACATGTCAAGTGTGGAAAAAATGTGATCACTAATCATCAGATTGTACTATAGCCATTCTGAAGAAACCGTTATTCCCGCTGCATTATTTGATGCGTTGGCGTTATTATTATTATTATTCTTTGGTGGGCGTACCAACTGGACACTTTCACCTTTATGTGCTTTTTTCTTTGTGGTACGCTCTGGTTGTTGTACTTGTTGTTGTTGTGCTGGTGGTTTTTGTGAATGTAGACTACTCTCAGGTGCAGCTGGTTCTCCAGTGGTGTGAGAGAATAAATCTTGTTGTTGTTGTAAATTCACATCTGATCTATCCTGCGCATCTGGTGTAACAAGTTTTTGAGAAGATAATTCAGACACCATTGCAGATGACCATTTGTCACGATTGGTGGCCTCTAAATCGCCAGTATTTTGATCAAACTGTTGTGTCCAATAGTCTTTTGTGAATATCTGATCTGGCAAGTTGGCCATTTCATCGGCCCAATGTGTACCACGTGGTGCAAACTGTAAATATGACTTGCAACTAGTGTTTTGACGGTGTGTAGATGATAGAAAATTTGATGTTGCCGCTGTGGGACGATATGAGAACCGCCCACCGGTTCTGTTAGCCAGCTTGAATATATTGCAATGGCAGTGACGTCGTTGTCAATGGAACAATTGAATAATTGCTGAAAAATTTATTTTGCATGTAATCAAGCAAATGTATTTACAAAAACAACAAGAACAACAACAACAACAACAACAACAACAACAACAAGAAATGATATAAAAAGCAACTGAAATAATCGCAATTCATTTTATATATATACAACAACACGACACACATGTGACGACACAAGACAAAAACAACGTAGCAGCAGCAGCAAAATTACATCCAATCAGAATCGACCCCACCCCTTGCATTTGAGTTTGTCAGAGCGCACTTTGCAAAAACGACGCCATTGACACGAAACGGTTTCCCCCAATGATTGAACAATGTCAACTTGAGTCCTTTCTCACAGCCACTTGTTGGAGTCTGCGTCGCCGCCGCCGCACACATCAAATTAAATTAAACAATAACAATTGTGGAATCATCAAATAAGAAAAAATTACCTGCTTTAGCTGCACAAAATGTGGTGAATACGGCTCATAGGCATACACGCGTCGAGAACTGAGCCATGCATTGGAACCACTATCTGGCGCATGTAATGCTGGTCTCCATGTGAACACTGCCAGCAGTGGTGTCTCTTCAGATTGAAATACTGTACACATTGGCTCCACACTGTCGCAACGAACTTGCACACGCTGGCGTAGATTTATTTGGTGCGGCACGGTTGCATATGTGCGCTGTCTGCCACTACTGTAGCCATATTGTACGCTGTTTGTATCTAGCCAATCAATTTGATTTGCTTGCGCATTGGAAATTCCTCCCCCAACTGTGATGAAGCCCAGCTCTGCAGCCAGATGCTGACTCATGTACATTCTTGTGACGAGATTTTTGTCCGCATTTTTTATTGCAAAGCGCCGTATGCCAATTTGCGATGGAGTCTCAGCATTGGATTCAAATGCCAATGTCTTTGTCGCTTGTCCCTTGTCGTCTTTACTAGCTGTGCTCAAAGGTAATGCGCCATTCAGAATATCTGAGGCAACCGCAATTGTAACATCGGACATGGACGTTGCACTGCCGTCGCCTGCAGCCTCCTTCAACTTTTTCAATATCCAGTAGTCCAGTGTCGATGTGGCCATACTAGATGCCCATACATTGGGCATTTTATACTTGTTGCCAGTGAGCATGTGTTTGACTGTGATAACTGCGTCAGCGAGTTTGTCTTGTTGCACATTACTGGCATTTTTCCCCCCTCCCTTTTTGGCCGTCGTCGTCGTCTTTGGCTGCTGCTGCATTTGGCGCTTGAAACGATGATAGCCGTGTCCTTTTTCTTCCATGGTAGGGGGTGTGGGCAGCAAGGGCGTACGCTCATTCTGAAATGATGGTGGTGATGAATTTATTCATTTAATCACCATGTGTACAACCATTTGTTACTCACCATATTGTCATCGTCGTCGTCATTGTCACCATCGTTGGCAGTGTCCCCATTGTCATCTGATTCACTACTCATGCTACTTTGTTCAGATACAATCATGCCTTCATTCTGCTCTTTCACTTCGTCATCAACAGCTGCAACATTGTAATCATCATCATCGACAATGATCACATTGTCGTCGCTGTCTTTGACCCCCCTGCCGTGTTGTTTACTGGTGGGGGTGGGGGTTTGGTCACTTGCACTACTTGATCTGTCGGCGCTGCCTGCTTGCTTGGTGGTAATTTTGCCACCAACTGTCCGCTCCTCACTCGGGGATATTTCCATGTCGTGAATGGAGCTTGCTTCGAGCTGGAGCCCAATGCTTCGTTCCTCAGTGGACATAGTCGTCGATTTAGTCGACCCGCTCCAGCTGTCAACGCTGGTTTCTTTTTCACCGCCAACTTTTCCTCCAATTCTCTCTTTTTCTGATTTCTTCCTTTCAACTGAGGTGGTCCCCCCCCAGCCACTATGCTCATTGGAGGTGCCTGTGACATGAGAAGATTTGGACTTGACATGTCCAGCGCCTGATTTGTTTTTGGTAGAAACGGCTGCTGTTGATTTCCACGTTTTTTCTTCTTCGGTTGCTCCAGCGCCATTACGCCAAGATTTTTTTTCACTGCATTCATCAATGTTGTCCTGGTTGCCTTGTTGTTGTTGTTTTTGCGTTGTCGACCTTTTCTCCGTGTCGTGTTTTGCTGCGGCTGCTTTATTCGCCCCATCTTCGAGCCAGCGATGGAATCCTGGTTCCAGCCGAGCGAGCAATGCAGCCGTGGACTGATCCAATTCTTTCAACTCGTCCACGCCTGTTCTATCTCTCCTTGGGGTTCCGTCGAGTGTTGAATTGAGCTCAGTCTCAACAATTTTTGCCCAATCGTCAGAACTGTTTGGCGGAAATGACAGTGCGCTCGTAAGATCGACCTGACACCAGTACAAACTACCGCCACAATCAATCACAATGAATGCAGGCGTTGTGTCTTTTCCTTCAAAAACAGGCCACCCATTCAATTCCAAATCGACCAGACTGATATGATCGGCGCGGTTTTGTATGTCTGCAGAGCGTGTAAATGCCTCTTCTAAAACAACGATACTGCCAGCATCAATGGGCGATAATGCTGCAGAGGATATGCCAGATAGACTTGCACCTGCAAAAAATGTGAGGGTGAGAGAAATGTGCTTAAAAAAATTGCTGCCAAATGTAGCACCTGATTGTAACGGTGGCGCCGTTGAAAAGTTGGAGAAAAATGTGTGTGTGCTTGTCCTTTCGTTCCACTGCCTATCCGAGCTGAGGTAGACAATTTGGCGCATTGTGTGTGTATGTACGTGTGTATATGTGCGCGTGTGTAGTAGTATTATTTTTTAGTAGCAAATATTTTCAATGGTGTCAATCGGTAAATGGCTACTGCTTGCTGCTGCTGCTGCTGAAAAAATGAAAACAAGTGTGTGGGGGGTCGAAAAAAGTAGTTTCATTACAACAACCACAACAACGACAAGAATACAAAAAAGGACGATAACAACACGACGACAACAACAATAACAACAACAACAACAACATTTTTTCTACTTTTTATTCCTTTTCTTGCCACTACTACTACTATGATCATTCTGGCTTTTTTTCCCCCTTCTTTTATGCTGCTCTTTATGATCACTATGATCACGATGATCACGATCACGATCACGATCAATAATGACACGCGTGGCTTTGTCGCCTCTGCTACTCCTCCTACTCCTTCTACCACCACTAGCACCACTAGCACCACTGGTTGAACTCGCATAGCGGCGGTCGCCGTCGGCGACCGCCGCAACACCGCTCAGATTTGCAGAACGCCCCCTCCGGGGGCGTTCTGCAAATGTGGCGGTGGCGGCCCCCCTAGAAGGCGGCCCCTCTCGTCCTCTGTCCCCGGTTCTCCGCGGGGCGGCGCCGTAGGCGTCGCGAGTCGGCGGCGCGCGCTCATGATCTGACTTTGATTTTTCCCGTTGCTGTTGCTGCTGAAAATTTCTTGTAGATTGTCTTGTTTGTATTCGATTTGCTGCTGTTGATGATTCATTTTTTCTGCTGCCAGTCTCATGTTGTGCATCATGAGACCTCTGCCTCTGCCATCGTCGTTTTCGTCGTAATTGTCGATTTCTTCTTCTTCTTCTTCTTTTTTCATCGTCACCACCTTGTTGTGGTTGTTGTCGTTGTCGTTGTCGATGGAATCCATCAGATTGCTGTGGCTTGGGGGGCCAATTTGAAAGTGTGCTCGTGACGGTAGCATGGGGGGAGGTGGTTCTGCGAGGTTGACCTTTTCCATCACTGCTGCGGTTGCTAAAATTCCTGGTGGCGGTGGTGGTAGAGTCGGCGCTAGTCGATTGCGCAATATTGCGCAATTTTGTTGCCTGTTGTTGTTGGCCGTAGTGTTCGTTCTGCCGTTCCCTCTCGGAGATGGGGGAGGCGCGCCTGTTGTCGGGTGATGACGATTTTGATTTCCGCCGCCCCCGCCTTTGTTGCCCGCCGCCGCCGCCGCCGCTGCCTGGCCAGGAGCGTAGTGATGGAAATGATTTTGAACTCCAATCTTGTTGTTTCTGTGATTGTTGTGATTGCTGTGCGTGTTGCTGTCTCTGAATGATTTCTTCCAGTGAGAGAAGTGATAATACTTTAGTATTATTGTCATGAGCCATTTCTGCGTCAATAGTAGCAGGGCGACTATGGCGATTAGAATCAGCGTGAAGATTAGCAATGTGACCAGGCTGATGGTGACGATCGCTGTTGTTGTTAACAGAATTGCCATTCTTGTTGTTGCTTCTCCGTTGCTTTTGATTATTACTACTTGTGGTTGTTGTTGTTGTTGTAGTGTTGTTGATATTCCTACTACCGCTGGCAGACTTAGTAGTAGTAAAAGGTACAATGGGAGAAGCGGCGGCGGCGGCGGAAGATAAAGGCGGCAATGTACTGCCAGGCTGCTTTGCGGCTATCAATTCCTGTCGATAGAAACGTCCTTTTAAAGGGGCCAAATTTTCATCCTGTGGGTCTAATACTAGATATGTGTCAGGTCTGTCGGGCAATGCAAATCTACGTCCGAGTGGAAAAACTTCACGTGTGAATCTCTCGCGCGCGACCAGTTTTATTGGATTCCCATGTGCGGGAGGCGGTCTAGACAGGCGCACCCAGCCAGTGAGCAATGAGAGTCGCTCGTGTGCGGAATCTGCCGCTTCGCGACTTGTCCCAGTGTATACTGTATTTGGCTGTGCACGCCTTCTTTTGTGTCGCAACTGGCGGGCTATTAATAAAGCGTGCGCATTTGTACTTCTAGGCTGTGAAACCTCGACTGGAGCAGCTCCAAATAGTGCACGTGTTCTAGTGGTATTCATTTGCTTTTCTATAGCGGGTAAAATGTGAATCCATCTGCGGACAATGGTTCCGCCACCCCCGCCGCTGCCGCCGCTAGGTTGCTGCTGTGTAATGTCCGCCGCCGGCGCAGCTGCAGCTGTTGTTGTACTACTTGTCGTCGTCGTCATAAAGTACATTTCAAGACGTTTCCGAATGGTCCGTATGAATGAATCTAGCTTTGGCAGTCGAGTCACATCTTCAGCAGCCGGTGCAAACGTACATTTGATCTGACAATGACCACATGTGTGTATGTGCGTGCACGTGTGTATGTGAAAAAAACAAAGTTGTATTACCGCATATAGTGCCTTTTGAAAGTGTACAGACATGAAGCAGCGATCAAAGTCGGAACGTAGTCGCATGGGTGCACGTCCATTATTACGTGACATTATTGTCTTGAATGCTTGCGTAACCTCGATACCAGTCTTTTGCTTTAATGGCTCCATCCAAACTTCATTTGTGAAATCATCACAGCATACAAAAATATAGCGATAATTGTCATTCACATGCATATCACGCTCTGGCATTACCATCAAATCCACAGACCAGAACCGATCAGGACCACTAACGAGAATAGGTAAACGTTCAAATCCACGCCTCCATGATGGATGACCTTTTAAATAATATGCCGGCTCATTTAATAATATGTGCTCTTTCCAAGCTTCATTGGGTAGATTATATTGTGTCCGTAGCCATTTACCACCACCAATGTTTTCAGCCCACTGTTTATGCATCGCAATACTTTTTGGTTGGGGGGGTATAGTAATAATTATTAATGTGAGCTCTTCATAATTTCAGAGTAATGTTTTGGAAGTTCCTTTTTTGACTCGTGTTCGCCCGTTTTATGCGACGACGATGACTCTGCTGCTCCTCCTACAATCGGGCGTGTAGAACGTCCTCTGGCTAACGCAGCAGCCCCACGTGATGAAATCTGTCGAGCCCCCGCCGCTGCTGCACCTCGACCACCTCGTGTAGAAGAAGAAGAAGAAGAGGAGGTTGGTGTTACATTTTGTCCACCACGGCCAGCGGTACCAGCACCACGTCTAGGGCCACGCCGCCCCATGGCGGCTGTTGTAGCAATTCTTTGCTTTGCCTGCAATGATGCAGTCCTACGAGAAGGAGCCGTCATCGGTTCTTCTTGTGGTGTTCCGAATTCAGTCCCATCTGCTGCAACATGGTCGTCGTCGTCATCATCATCTGCATTTTCCCCGCCACCCTCGTCATCATCATCAATAGTTTCAACCTTTTCCAAACTGGGATCATTATAGTCATAATCATCATCATCCTCCTCATCATCATCATCATCATCGAGATCTGTATCAAGAATTATTGATGGTGCACGATTTCCACGTTGTTGTTGTTGTTGTTGAGCATGTCGCTCAATAGGTTCCTGCTTTGCCACTGTAGTTGTACTATCGATGGAGCCTTGTTGATCTCTACTCTCACCCACAGTCTCCAGGGTGGATCTTTTCTCTAGTGACCCTCCCCCCGCCGAAGTTGAAGATTTGTCGTCATTGTCCAAGATTTGCTTCCAAAAATGGTCGGAACCATCCGGCGCCGCTGTTGTGGTTGCATCCCCAATCTCCGGGCCAACAATGGCATGGTGCAAAACATCGAATACATCAGAGCCTGGTTTATTTTGGCCTGGTACTTTTACACGTCCTAATGGATCCAAGACATTTGATGCTATAGGTTCCAAATTTTTCAACACCTTATCCACAATTGGTCGATGCTCCGGTGCAAAACTGGCACGTATCAGCGATGCAGAATAAGGTAATGGTACAGCATTTGCTGAAAAAGGCACGGGGGCCCCTTTGCTCTTCAGACGTATGTTTTCTTGCAATTTGTGCGCTTCCTCGAGTACAGCCTCTGGCGGTATGGCAGGTATGGTTGGATCTATAGTGTTGCGCAATTCTTTCAAGTGTTGTCCTCGAACTTTACGTGCTGCACCATGGAGAAAACGAGACAATCTTTCATTATCTGCAACTGTTTGTGCATACAAGTTTGAATCGTTGGCTGCTTCAATCCGTGCTTTCTTTATTGGATCTGCATCATCTAGTGGTCTTAAACCCGCCTTCTCCCTATTCTTTGTGCCAATTGTACTAGTGCTGGTATTCAGGTTTTTCATTGTTCAATAGTGTGTTGTCGATGGTAATAATAATAATAATAATAACAACAATAACAATAACAATAGTAATAATAATGACTGCTGCGATGACAAAAAGCAAAGTGAAAATGTGGTCAAAATAAATAAATAAAAAGGGGAGAACGATGTACAAGGCAATAACAATAAACTGGAAAAACTGTTTTACTTCTTCTTCAACGGGCGAACGTAGTGTGAAATAAATGTCGTTAGTAATGTAACAAGTGCCTGGCCATTACATAGAGACAAAAGTGCACGACGAAGAGAGTTTTCGCGCATATTACTGGATAAAATTGACATAAACTTTTGCTTATATCTCTTTAACATTTTCTTTCGATTTTTATTCACTTGTATCACTCCAGACATTAGATTTGCAATGACGTCCTGCAAACATCGTAGCGCATCTTCTGAAATTGTACTTATAATGTTTCGTCGTTCTTTTGCAGATGGCACCTTTGCCAGCTTTTCCAAAATCATCCAGTTGCGTGCAAGGCGTCCAGTACTTTTCCGGCGCCTAGCGGTTCCCAGCGGTGGTGCTGCCGGCCTGCTTGGCGGCTCCAATTGCGGTTGTTGTATATGGTGGCTTGGATTGGAAGGTCCATTTGTCGTTGTCATTTTGTGCACTGTTATGTGAATTTTCCTGCTCTGCACCACCGTGCGTTTTGTACTTTTGTTGTCGTCGTCGTCGCCTCAAATGTGACCACTTTGCCTTTAACGGCCCTCCGGCTGCGCACAGATCTTTCCGAAATGTCTCGTCTGAATCACAAACACGTTCAATCGCTATTTCTGCGGGCACTGCGACAACCTTTCGCCCAGCTTTGTGACCACCGCCAGCACCTCGTCGTCGATGTTGTGATTGTGGTGCAAATTTCAATTGTCCCGAAGGCTTTGTGGTGCCTTCTTCTCCTACTTTATTTTTGGTGACAGCTCCAAATTTTTCGTCAGTGTCGCCACCAGCCGCGGAAGTAGCACCTAATATGTCAATATCGCTTGACAGTTTTTCCCATTGATAGAATACGAGATCTTTATCCCAGGGAAAAAGTGAATTTGACAATCTCAACTCGTCAGGAATTGACGGATCTGAGTTTGCAAATAAATATCCAAAATTTTTATCGGAAATTGCTTGCTTATATGCTCCAATGAACAGTGCTGGGTCCTGCCAACGTTGAGCAAATGATTTTGTCGTTAATGCATCAGATGGGAAGCTGCAAAGAAGAAATAATGTGATGAAAACATACATACATACATACATACATGTGGGTGGCAGATAGGCATACCTAAATAAAACGAAGTAAACGCTGGAGCTGCGACTTTGTTTCAAATTCTGAAAAAAAAAATAATAATACACCTAAATGTGTATTTATGTACATGCAAATACCATATTAGCATACCTGCGTGTCAAACAAACTCTGTAGCGTTGCCACTAAAGAAATGTTGTGATGCCTAGCCGCACCTTGTGCCAAATCTCGTAAAAGACGCGTTGGATTATTTGCCCCTGTATTATTTCGCCTCTCTCCACCTATGTCATCGTCGTTGTCAATCTCAGTAGCGGATGAAAGACTGGCTGAAAGATCATCTAAAACCAGCAATAAATGGGAATCTTTTGTATTTGAACGCTCATCTAATTCCTCTTTATATTTGACCACAGTGCGCCACGAGTCGCAAAAATCTTCAATTCTGCCAAACTCTGCACATGTCTTTAATGCTAAATACTTTTCTTGCCAATAGCTAAATAGAAATAGGCAATGATCTGGCGGGTGATCGTAAATATGCTGACGATTTTTAATTAATTCAATTAGTAGTGTGGTTTTTCCAGAACGTGATGAATATTTATACAGATAACCTCAACTTGTAAATGACATAGTACATATATATATTTATTTATATATACACACTATTCATTTATAGTGAAATGATTTGTGTAAATTCATATCTGATGATCCAAATATAAGCATTGGGAAGGAATGTTGAAGTCTCTGCATTTTTCCTATTCTCGTAGTTGATTAATTAGCTGCGTGTGTGTGTATGTAGCAACACTTTCTGCTTTTAAGTTTAATTTGATCACACTTTTGAACATTAAATGTAAAACAAGTATGAATAACAAATTATTATGATCAATAACAAAAATGCTTAAATATGCCTAGTATTGTCGTCATTGTCATATTCATAGTAGTAGTCACAGTAATAAAAAATGCAGCAACTAAAAATCACAATTCAATCGCGGATGCACTTTCCATGTGTCTGCACCACTTTGCCAGCAACCTCATCACTGTTGATTCCTTTAAAATATTGCCTTCTACCCTTTTGGCGGTCCAACTCAGCCTGTGTTGGATATAGTGCCATGGACATTTCACTGTTGGCATCTATGCACCTTTGACACATGTCAATAGTCATCTGAAAACAATAAATACAAATTGTTTTAAATCATAAACTTTTGTCATTAGTGATTAACTTACCCGGCATCTCCCATTCACATCTCGCACACACTCCCTGGTTGATGTCACAAGGCTGAGAGAGAGAGAGAGGGAGAGAAATATGGAAAATGATGATGATGATGAATTTCATGATGAATATGTTTACTCACCGACAATGCTCGCACATCAAAAGTGTGAGTCCCTCAGCACGTGTCAAACTGAATGGCGCTCCACCCAACGGCGTGAACTGTTCCGGATATGGATATTTCCTTAGTGCCTTGTCAATGTCAGATGGTTTCAGGGTCCCATAAATTTCATCCTCATCTTGAAAGCATTCGCGTGCTTCACAATTCAAAATGCGGCATGGCTAAAAAGTTAAAATAATATTTTTGGACTAGTAAACAAAGAATACCGAAAGTACCACACCTTGCACATGTCGATGATGAATGTGGTTCGCCCATTGGAAAAGCGCTTGCCCTTTGCACGATTTGAAATATCCCGACATGTCCTACACAGCCACAGTACAATTGCATTGGGAGGTTGGAATGGAAACGGAGGACCATCCAACACATCCTGCCTCACAAATGCCATGTCGAAAAGTGCAGAATTTCCACCTGTATATTATGTTAATGTTTATTCATTAATGTGCAGGCGACAAATGTAACCACAAATATTAACATACGAGCAACGGTTGTAGCACGACCATAGGCATCCACACGTGGAATACCACGCTCAAATTCACTCAATCCAATATATTTTCTGTTTCCGGGTGTATCCTTTGGTGGAGCAAGCTTGTTGCCAGCTACATTTCTCTTTGTGCCACCACCACCTTGCTTCTGAGTAACATCTGCTTGTTTTTTTGGTAGCTTTGCCTGTCTGGCCGCCTCCAAATACATGTCATCATCTTCATCACTGCCATAATCTCCATCATCCCCATCTTCAAGGTGAACAATCTTTTGTGTCGATAGCATTGACTCATCAGCAATCCTTGCACTTTTATACTTTTTATTCATGTCACCTTCAAGCTCGTCGCTGCCGCGTTTCCTTCCGTCTTCTGATCCTTGCGTTGCGCCTTTCCCTTGATCTGATGACACTGTGAACACATCAACAGACTGACTTTTTCCACCGGTTGTGGCATTTGCGCTTTGTTGTGACTCATTTTCAACGTTTTGTGACTCCGCCTCCTTCCAATTTGCCCCTTTCTGTTTATTGGACTCTGCACCTGCCATATTGTGCGATAGCCCAGCGATGTCTGTTTCAAGGCGCCTTGGCATTGATCGTTTCATCATTTGTAAATCACTACCGCAATATCCAAAGTCATGCTCACTGGTGTCGCTGCCAACAATGGTACAGTCTTCTTCTTCTTGTTCCTCTTCTTCTTCGCCTTGTCCACGACTACCACTGTGGTGGTGGTGGTGGTCCCTAGCTCGTTCTGTTTCTCCAGCTCCAATTTGTTTTCCTCCTCTGGTATCCATTTGCAAGGTTTCTGGGGGGATAGCCCTGCTGGGAGGTCGTTCTTCTTCGTCCATTCCGATACTTCCGGCAAAGAACTCCCGCTGGCTCCATTGTGCGGGCTCTGAACGCTTGGTATGACCGTCTGATCCACGACGTTTTCCACCTGCACCGGCACTGTTGGCACTTTTGTCGAAGGTGACGACCTTCTTCCGAGCTTGT
Source organism: Sphaerolaimus hirsutus (assembly GCA_964036195.1). Classification (NCBI taxonomy): domain Eukaryota; kingdom Metazoa; phylum Nematoda; class Chromadorea; order Monhysterida; family Sphaerolaimidae; genus Sphaerolaimus; species Sphaerolaimus hirsutus. Next base: position 6,401,155 of record OZ038452.1, on the reverse strand, counting down.
CTTTGGTGGATGGCTGCAGCTTCTCTGGCGTTAAGATATTCTGTAATGTGAGCATTATTATCCGCATATGACAGTCATGTGTAGTCTGCAAACATATCAATTATACCGGGGGGATCAGCATCATGAGTGACTGTACTGTATCTGGGCTTGGCGGTCTGCAATCTGTCGGCTGTGTGCTGCTCTGCGGCACTTGTTCTTCCACTCTTGCCAGATTTTCCTCCTCCTCCTCCCCCTCCTCTTGGAACAACAATCTTTCTTCCTGCACCACCGGATGGTACAAAGGGGTTGGTAACATTGGTGGCGGGTTGGATAAACATATCGCCATCGTTGTTGGTGTCTGCCTCATGTAATGCCCCTGTTCTGGATGAGTCATGTTGTTCTCCATGCTTGAACGACTTTTTCTGCTTAAGTTTGCCATTGCCAACATTTGTGTTAGAATCGGACATTCTGCACATTTGACAATAATTATTATTGATGAAAAATTGAACAATACTTATCATTATTAAATATAAACAAACTTTTCAAGTGATTCAACTGGCTTTGGCACTCTAGCAGATGTTGATATTCACTTTCTGACACAACACGAACAGGATCCAATTGGAAATCCAATGACGACTGCAACAAATTGGGCTCAATTTTGATTTTGTTGTTGGTAGTATTAAAATTTAGCGATATTAATTTTTTAATAAATGCCTGCAACTTTATTTATTTTCTAATGGCATAATAGCAATATAAAAAATAAAAAAAATACAAAAATGACGATGACAAATAAATGCACGCGCGTACACACACACACCACACTATATGCGATTATAACCATATGGATAAGTCTTAACACATGATGCACCACCTACGCCTGGGGCAACAAAGAAGCGCTTATTGGAAACGGGCTTATAATACTTCTTTCGTCCATCAATCGATATCTTGAAATCTTTCGACAAAAGAAAGTTGAGCTCATTAACACCCAATTTCTTTAAGTCTGTTTTCTCCAAAAGGGATCGGGCAGCATTACACATGTTTTCGTAAGACACTGTGGGCTTGCGATTACTCTGTTGCGCCTGCTCATCAGTTTCTGCTGCACTGGCAAATCCGCGCAATCTCACCGTCCTATATGTTCCACCATTGATAGTGTGCTTTGCAGTGTAGGCATACTGCTTTGGCTGCAAAGAAAACAAAAGTTATCATTTTAAACCCCATAATAGCCATTATTAACCAACCCCAACAATGCAGATGTGATCCAATTTATATTGATCCTTCAATACTGGAGTCAACTGCCCCAAGTGATGTCCACACAATGCTTGCAAGTTTGACCCATCCAATGTCATTATTGAATCCCTACATTATATATCCGCATTTAAATAAAAAATTAATATATAAATAAATACAAAAAATTCAAGCCAACGTGTCTGTATATAAAAGTGCATCTTCAGGCACCTTCAACATTGCCTCATACAACTCTACTCTGGCATATCCTGTCACAAGGGCTGTGATGATTGGAACGCTGAATGCATTATTTGGACCCACATGTGCCAGACTTGAGTCTTGATTGATGGAATGTTGCACCATCACAGACGATTGTGTCCCCAATTTTAAAGGATCCGCGGAGCCAAAATGCTGAAACAAAAAATATGGGTAGCACAACATTTTAAAAAAGAATTACAATCTCATACCTGTATCCAATGAACATTCACATTTGGATTTTCAAGCACCTTTAAAAGACCTCCGTGATCAGTGAAAAATTCTGTATTGTGGGATGACTTCTTCTGCGCAAATTTTCCAATTAGTGAATTGATCATCAATTTTGCTACTGAACGCTTGACTGGATTTGGTGCAAAAGACCTCGGTGCAATATATATTCCAAATCGTTGAAAGATTTCATGAGAGTACTCTTCTGCACTTTTCCCCGGTGGAAGATCTGAGAAAAGTACAACAACATTTCAATCTTAGATTGTACATTATAAAAGTTGAGTTAAACTTACCACTAGCTTGACATTTCAGCTTGTAAAACGCAAGCATGAATGCACTGATCAGACCTGAACTCACACCAGCCTCCTTTGTCCATACGCGGGACTCATAGACATGGGCTGAAATTATTCTTATAACCTTCAAGCCCGCATGTCTGATTGCCGCACCAACTTCAACCTGAAACGTTTCACATCCATAAAAACTTTATATGCAATATAAGGCACATGTACTAATATACCGTTGTCCATGTGCCACGAAATATTTGCTCGTGGAATGTATGCCTGCAAATGTCAAAATTCTGCTCAATGCAGCACGATGCACATGTGCTGTAGAATATTTTCTCATCTCCATTTGGCAGATTTGCACGAAATGGCAATGGTGGGATGAACACATCAGCTTGTGGATAGTGAACCCAGGCTTTCACAACTCCAAAATTGCCCTGCAAAAACATATATATTATATATGTAGATAAATGTATAAAAAAATATATGCCACATACCAAAACCCATTCATTCAAGTCGCCAGTGATGCCCCCCTCTGTAATTATCTTTCCAGGTCCTTGTGCCATTGGCTTTGTCAGGCACATTGCAGGATACAAGCTGCAAAAGTCCAAAAAATCTGCACTTGGTGCACAAATGCCCACATTGGTGTGTATTCCAATTTGAAATGTATCAATCCTGCCACCTAAAAATAAAAATATAAAAAAATTATAAAATCCACAAAAAATTGCCACTTCCTATAACTAACCAAAATTCGCATCATATACATTTAACGGTTTATCAGATAGTGCCTCTGTGAAAAACTGCTTCAATAGTCTATTTGAACTTAACACATTTCGACATTCATGCTCCCAATATAAATCGTAGTGCAAAGGTTGTACAGCCTTAACGATACTATTAGCTCGAAAATAGTCATATTCCCGAACTTGCAATGGCGTTTTGCCACCGAGCAATGTAAGTGGTCTGCGTTAGTTGATTAATTATTGTTATATATCTATGGTATCCATATTTAATGGCATTAAACTAACCGCGTTGCTGATAAATGCCTGGTACACATGATACATGCATGGTAGAAACACCCATGGATGTCAATCAACCGGGATGGAAACTCTGACCCAGGTTCAAATTCTGCACCATCCACTTTGAACCGGCGATTGTTGCCACACTGTACGACATATTCACGCTCATTGCCAGCATGTTGCACATGAACCTGCGGAGTGACAATAGAATATAATTATTACTCACAAATGTCATTAAATAATCATACCCCAAAATATCTACTATATGCGCTGAGAAATGCCATTGAAAATCGACTGTTTCGATCGACCAGTGCTTCACCACGATAAATTGCCAATGTATTCTCTTGTAAAAATCTGGCTGTAAAGATGAAAAAACTCTGTTAACAATGTCATAATGCACCTTGAAAAATTAATAACTTTACATACTTTGAAAAACGCGCAGTGTCAATCCCGATATGGTAAATGTGCCAGACTCTGCAAACAAATCCACATCTAGCAACTTTATCAGCTCCTCCCGAAATCTCATTGCCGCATATGATAAGGCATAACTATCCCTTTGACAATATACCTTCATCTCCTCAGCAACGTCAAACACTTTGTCATAGTGCGCATCATGGTAAGCATCGAAATCCCTAGAATTTCGCCCTGATGCTGAGAATTCCCACTTTGGCCTAACATGACAGTATGCATCAGTGACATGCTCTTCGTTCAAATCATAGCAAAAAAATGACTTTGCCACTGGAACCTCAAATGATTTGCACAAGTTTTCCAAAGATGTTGGTATATAATTGGCCCAACATATCATTTTGATTCCGCTGTGAAACTTGACATATAAGATTCTGTTTCCACGTGAAAACACAGTCTGTGGAGTTTTGCACTGGGAAACCAATGCAGATAGTAGAAACTGGAAATCAAATCTGCTCCCAAAATGACTGACAATGGTTGCATTAGCATTTTCTGAAAATATTTGATAATAATAATAATAAATTTTTAGAAATTATATATAACGTTGATAACATACCCATGCAGAAAAAACTTTCAACAAATTCGTCAACGCAGTTTTCGCCACTCCATACAGAAAGTCGAGCAATGCCACATCTCCTACATGACTCATGCATGTCCTTCTGCCAACAGAGTGAACATGAACTGTTACAAGCAAAAAGTTGAGTATCTAAATTATAAAACTTATAGTAACGTATATATTAAATGACTTACACAATTGTCGTCAGCAGGTTTGCCTTGTGCAAATTAGTTGCTCTACAGATTCTGGTTTCTAAATCCAAAAATACAATTTTCTTTGCTCGTTGGACTTTATGCGGTATCAGCACAGGCAAGTAGCATGCATCATGTCGCTCACTCATGGGAATCTGCTTTTTGCAATAGCCACATCCAAAACTTCTTTGCTCAGGGCATTTGTGAGTGTTCACATATGCACCATTGCGATTTGTCAGACTAAAATAATGTCCACAAGCAGGACATAGACGTTGACTGTAGCATTTCGGCTTAGCCCACCTGCCCGCACCTTGTACATGTAAATGTTGCCTATGAAAACAATATAGTTGTATAGTCATACATTCAATGTTGTACCGACATTATATTCAAAACTAACTCATAACAGAATGTCGAGTAAAAATTTCGCAAACATTCTCGACATGTTTTTTCCTCCCCATTCACCTTTGGACAGTCTGAAAGCAGGCTGGTATTTGTAACATTTGAAGGTATTGGAACAGTGCCACAATAGTTGCATCTAAACGGGCACACATGCCTGGAATATATAAATGTATATATATATACTTTTACATGGACAAAACAATATAAACAAGCCTTTTTCGATCAAAGAACACCTCCTTGCACGTGTCACAGTAGCCCTGTGCACTCAAAAATGTCACCAATCCCCATATCACCGCAAAGAATATATTGCCACCATGGTGATACAGCATAATATCTATCACATGTGGACTTCGAATTTTGAAATCGCCCCATATTTGATCTTTCGTCCCTTCTTTAAAAACCCTAATGGCAACATCCTCCATCATTGGTGCACCTTGAATTTTATTTAGTGATTCCAGACCCACAAATACATTTGTAGGTGGTAGTTGAGCTTCTGTGCGCAACTGCGATGCCAGTCTTTCCAACTCGATCGATGGACTCTTTTCACAGTGACGTCGAACGCGACGCCAATAATTTCGAGAATCACGACCCCTATTGGGATTGAATGCTCTAATCTTGCCCAGTGCCAGGCATACAGCATACACAAGCGTCTGCTCGCATGATACAACAAATTCACAATGCTTCCTTGATTTACTCAATAACATGGATTGGCGCAAACGTGCGGTGGTAACATCCTGATATATAGACCTTCTCCTACCTCCACTTAATCTACCCACAGTGCCATAATTTGTCAAATTACTAAAATCTTCTCGTGGGATTGTGTCAGATTCATCAGACTCATTGTCAGCATCTATGAAGCATCTATCCATATTGTATACAGTCGTGGCATTAGAAGAACATGGCTGATCTACCAAATCTACAGATCTAGGGATACATGGCGCATAGGAACATGATGGTTGATCAGCTGGATCCATTATCTTTCTGAAAAAATAATTTTTTTATATAGTATACATGAAATAGGCAATAATTTAGTCAATAACATAATACTTACCAACTGTGTTAACAAATAGCACCATAGAATTATCTGATAAATCTATTGTCTGGTGAGAATTCAATAAATTTGCAATATCCTGTGCTGCAGCTACAGCACTAAATCGTGATCCCAAACGAAAATGCTCTACGTATGCTGCAAGTTTATGATCCATTTTTGTCACTATACTAATAGCATAATGTAAAGACATGACCCACATTCTGGCAAACTTTCATGTTGCAATGAAATCCCCACATATAAATTTGATGGATGGCGCTCACCAACAGTGTGTCTATAAAGATTCAGTCATATGAAAAAACAAAGCATACATAAAAAACGTTTATAGTCAATACCAAACCTGAATACACAGCCAATGGCTTCACTCAATACCAAGGCAAGGTTTAGATGACTATTTAGGTTGTGAAATACAACTCTAAATGCATCCAGATTCAGTTTAAACCTTTCCACATGTTGAGACTGCGGCTTCAAAATAGTGAAAAATTCTCTACTGTACAGGATACCACTGCCTGATCTACTTCTTAATACATAATCCAAAATTTCTTTCCTACTCCTTGAATTACTAAAGCCTGTAGTGTCACCATCCATTGTTAACAGAAACAATGACAAACGTTTCTCCTGCTGTTCAGGCTGTGATAAAGGGCAAGAGGCAATATATTACAAAGGTTAATCTTACTACCTTATCCTAATCACAAAATATATATGCCTTATAATATAGGATCAAGACAAATATGTGAATGGCATCATGCAATACTTCACAAAGACAGTTCCGGCAGAAGTTGGTGCTACACTGCTGTCGTACATTCCAATGGGGCACATTTTCATGCTGATAAAGTGTGTGGCTACTGGCAAAAGAGGACATGTTGGAAGTGATGAAATATATATTAGGGATAGATTGGTTTATCTGTTTGATAGTAATCACTCCATAACTATCATGAAGGGCAAACTCATCACACTTTTTGAGTTTCAAACCAGAACAATTACAGAAGATGGCCCTATGCAGTGTGTTATTAACTACTTCGGTTGTGGAACACATGATGTCTTCTCACTGTCTATTCCCTTTGGTGAAAGCATACCAAAACATATCTCTCACATGATTAGATGGTGTATGCATATAAAACGAGTATGCTTCATCATAAGGGATGAGATGCAACATGAATGTGCCAAATATTTACAAAAATTATGGCCTCATTTTGCAGGAAAAGAAAACATGTGCGAACTTGCAATATTTGTGATTGGCACAGATACAAATGCTTCTTTTAGGCATGTCTTCCATTTTTTAAACCAAGCTCATATTAACCTACAACCATTACAACTAATCCTTTCATTTGTATGTAAAAATGATCTTTTGGTAAGATCCCTACTACAAGCTTGCATATATTCTAATCAACTAGCAGAAATCATGACTAAGTGTAAGATATGTACCATTGCTGTAAACATCACTAAATCCATTCAATACTACAACCTGTCAGAATCACCACATCCAACTTGGATAAATATGATTACACAACTACAGCACAGTTTACCAACTCAATATGTACATCGCTTCAATTATGAATTTAAATATGATGCTATATTAGGTGGTGACAAACTTATGCAGGAAAAATTTCACTTTTGCAACAAAATAGATGGCTTACACTCTTCTACTAGGTGCGCAATGTAAATATAGTTGTACAATAATATGGTCCCTACTATATGCAGCTCTTGTTATTGTTGTTATTCACTTGGAATGTTGGAATGAACTCCATCCACTCTTTTATATACTCTCTTGTGGCAGCATAAAGATGCACAAAAACACATGGTGTAGATTACATAAAGCTTATTACCACCTTCATATTTTCAGAACAAAGATGATGATTTTACAAAGTAACATTATTTTTTATTGCGCTTCCCCCGAAATCTTTCCTCCAAACAAAGAGTAATAGGCATAAGTAAATGTACACCATTAAAGTTTATTGTCATCTGTTGCATCTGTGGCAGACACAAAGTATCATATTAAAACTGCCACAAACCAGATGTTTCTTCACATAAGGACCACATGTGGTTGTAATTGCCTTTGTCCACATCTACACAAAGACCAGCACTGCATTCAGATTGCATTTTATTGCCAAACTCAAAACATTTTGCCGACAATTTTTATTTGCCTCAGCTTAATAAACGTAAGTACATATTCAGCACAATACCACATTGCAAAGTTGGCTTTTTACATTTGTCATTTAAGCCTTTGAACCCACCAAACCACCAGTTAATGTCCAATGTCTAACTGGCACATGTCCAAATACTATATAAGACATTTTGGCACATCTCCAATTATATTCATCCACCATAAGCTCACATTATAGTTGGAAATGTGCCAAAAATAGCTTAGACAATACTTGGACATGTGCCAAATTGGAAATATTCCAATGTTGGATCTGTGCCAATGTTGGACCTGTGCCAATGAATATACATAGTCAATGTTTGCACTATGAACTTTGGCACAAGGCCAATGTTGGACCAGTGCCAAAGCTGGACAAGTGCCAATGTTGGACGAGTGCCAATACTATTGCACAGGTGCCAATGCTGGACGAGTGCCAGCGTTGGATGAGTGCCAACGTTGGACGAGTGCCAGCGTTGGACAAGTGCCAATGTTGGACTCGTGCCAATATAGCGTTGGACTTATGCCAATACTATTGGACAAGCGCCAATCTAGTATTGGGCGAGTGCCAATAGTATTGGACAAGCGCCAATCTAGTATTGGGCGAGTGCCAATAGTATTGGACAAGCGCCAACTATATTGGCACAAGACCAACTTTTATTGGACACGAGCCAATGACGTCAACGGGACATAAGTTTCCAATCCGGACATTTGCCGGAAAAACAAATGACGTCATTGGCACGTGTTGTTTACTTGGCACCGTGCCAAGGAACGAAGTGGACATTAACTAGTGGTCTGGTAGGTTCAAAGGCTTCGTTATTCTGCTAGCGATTTTTTCAAAAAAAACTATTCATTTATACGGCGACCCACACTCAGGTGGGTCGCCGACCTTCCCCAGCCCGTATATAGTAGTGGGTGGGTTTCGAGTATATGCCCTCAAAATTTCGAATAAATCCCCCTACTACAACTGGAGATATGGCGTCCGGCACCGACTCAGAATTTTGGTGGCGGACCTGGCGTGCACCCTGTTTATTTACGTTTGCTCGATAAATTCGTAAACTCGAGTACTATGTAAATACGTTTACGGTTCCTCGCGAAAAAAATACCGGTACTCACTTACTCGCGTACTTTTTGAACGTACGCGAGTACCGAAAACGTACTTTTAGGGGACAGAAAATGTCATTTTGCCAAACAGAAAGTGACAAACATAAGACATTTTAATAATAAGAAATACTTATCAAAAGAAATACTTATCAAAAGAGAACAACACATTCTTGATGCATACCAGAATAAAAATTGGAAAAATACAGACTTTGTCTGTGACAAAAATACTCACTTTTACGTTTTCTGCGAGAAAAAATGTCCGTTTTACGTTTTCTCTGAAAAAAAAGTATTTTATTCACGTTTTACATGGTGTAAAAGTATTTTTAAATACTTTACGTTTTCTGTACTCAGGGGTGAGTAAAAGAAAAATAGTTTACGTTTACGTTTGAAAAAGTTCAGTACTTTTAACAACTCTGGTAAATACCCCCCCCCCTAAATACCCCCTTGAATAGTCCTGTAAAATAATACGGAACTTGTGAAGTGACTTGTGAACCAGCTCCTATTCCTAACCGAGGAAGAGGACAAATGTGAACAAATGTAAGTTGACGTGAAGCGTCGTCTCTAGTTGACGTTCCGTTATTTTATCAAATGTGATTAGTTGAGTTGAAGTGAATTGACGTGAGTTAGTGTGAAGCAAATTTAGATTGTTTACCAAAGGTTTTGACGAACGTTTTTATTTAGACAATTAAATACAAAGAAATAAATGTAAATAAAATATATATAAAAATTATACGTAAACAAAGGAATTAATTTACAACTAAATTAATTACTTAAATAAAACGTAAAAGAAGCTCTAATTACCGGAGAAATAAGGCAATTTAAAGAAGGCACTTAATTACGACAAAAGGCAACAATTAAGTGGCGCGGTTGTGAATAAAGCACCTCAAACAGCGCAGGTGTGAAATAAAGCACTGAGGTGACTTAAAGCACCAAGCGTTAAACTTAGCACCAAAAACAAGCGACTTAATAAAGTGACTACGGCGCTTATTTAGATCCTAGGAAGAGATTCGTGTGAAGTTGACGAGGTTGCAAACACTGCCGATTCTAGCTGTGAAATCGGCTTTTAAGGGCCAGACCGATGGCGATTGGTTTGGCGCCAATCGGTCGGCTCTAATCTCCGATTTTTACCCAACATTTCCAATTGTGAAAGTTCAATCCTTGCCCGCTCGCTTCTCCGATGAAAAGCGAGCTAAACTGACAAGATAGTGAAAATGTGAGCCAAGCCAGACAGCATTTGAAATGGCGCGCGGGCCCGGCCCCCTACTCGGGGCGGGCCCGCCGCTTAACATAAACATGACGGCGTATATGCGTGCTGCTTGTCAAGGAAATGTGGCGGAATGTGAGCAATGACTAAGATCTAAATATGTGAGCGATGTGAAGCGCACGTTGTAAACAACATCGCTTGAGATATTAAATGGCGAATGTGAAGATGTTAAGAAAAGGAATGTGAATAAAAATGGAATCGTAATAAATTGAATTAATTAAATATAAAAGCGAACTTAAGAACGTCAACTTAAATATTAAAGATTTTTACATTTTACGATAATGTTACACACTCCCGAAACTAGAATAAAAATTAAATTTAATTAAATTTTATCTCAGCCAATCTCGGCAAATTGATGTGAAACAAAATCAAAATCAAACGCCTGTGATACTCTCATCACTCCTGTGGTAGCAGATCGTCGGCGTCTTCGACGCCGGCATTTTCCCGGCCCTCCTCATGATGCTCGTCCATGGGTTCGACGGCATCCTCCTCAGGCTGGCTGCCTTCCCCGTGTCCGGGCGCCTGGTCTTCTGGGGCCCCCGCTGGTCTTCCCGGCCAGTTGGGGAGCTTCTCAGATTCCTCGGCGAGCCTCTCGAAGGCTTGTCGGAGCGCGTCGGTCTCGTCGACGATCGTCTTCGACGGCTCGGTGGGCTGCCATTGCTCCGATGCTGCAAGCGGTTGGCTTGATAGCAAGGGGACATGGGAGGTTGTGAATGAGGTCGTACACTGTGAAGTGATTGAGTTGAATTGGTCAAATGGTACGGTGGGGGATCTAGTTCTTGATCGTGACTTTCTTCCATCTCTCCGAGCTCTATGTCGGACTGTGAAGGTGTTTGTCTGAGGAAGGTCACGGATCTTTTTAGATCGTTTAACTTTTGATTTGACCAGTTTTTTATTGATGTTATTGAATTTGTGAAAAGTTTGGGGTATAAAGGAAAATGTCTGGTGTGACGATTGCTGCTCACCTGGGAGCCCTGCGACTCCAGCGAATCTCTTGAGTCGCTTTTGCAAGGGCTCGCGTTCAGGGATCGCGTCTTCCATTGTGACTTCCGTTGTGACAGGCTCGGTGACTGTGAGTCTGGCGTTTGGTGACGAGCTCTGCGGTTGTGACTCGCAGGAGGGTGCAGGTTTTGTGACCCGGCACGCACCCGTCTCCATTTCGATTTCTTCGGCGCGTTCGGTACTATAACCGACCGGGGGATCCGATCTAGGCTGTACCGTGCGTCCTGAAAGCCGTTTGAATGGAGAAACTCGTTTGAGGGGTGTGACAAACTTTGAAGGTAACTGTGACAAACTTGACGATTGTGACGATTGTGTGACGGTTTGATTTGACAAAGCGGGTTTGTTGAAGCCGCTTGTCGGCTTCTTCTGGCGGTTACGTCGCCGTCGCTTACCGATTTTTCCTTGCTGAACGAGCGGGGTTCCCATTTGTTTGGGTTTCTGTTCTTTCTGCCCTTTCTTCGGAAAAAGCCCTTGATGTCTGGCAGCATACCCCTGCCGGTTACGAGCCGCCACTGCATGTAAACATAACCAATATACCCAATACAAGCAATTGTGATAATAATGAGTATGATGTTTACAGCTGTTTGAAGTGGCCCAGTAAGTAACGTATCTAATGCAGACGCACCACCTGTGACACTACCGTGAATGATGTGACCCAATTCTTTTCCTACACCTTCAAAATATGCACCAACCCCTTGGCCAATGCCAGCAATATATGCTTGCACTGCTTTAGGATCGTTAGACTTTGTTGCAATATAATCGACTGAACGTGTGACTTGTTGTTCGAGTCGTTGCAAATTTTGAAAGTGATGATGTGCAGCCATGATACTGAATGCAATGTCAGTCATGCTTACACCTGGTGACCCGGAAACATTTAGTGTGAATGGTTTCCACGAGCCAGCCCAAATTAATTCGATTGGGAGTTTTGTGACGTGCAAATTCGTTGGTCCATTTTCGTTGGCCCATGAATTATCATTTAATTGATAATATTTGTGATCTTTCATGAGACAATGATCTATTGGTGAATGTGTGATCAGATCATTGGTGCCAGGAGCAACGAACATAATGTGTGGGTGATTTGTGACTTTGACCGGCAGAAATTTATAACAAGTATTGTTATATTCGTGTTGAAAATAAATAATTTCTGCTGTGACTGGTTTACAATCCCAGAACATTAATATATCTCCATGCCATTCAGCATAGAGATTTTGACGTCCTAGCAATGCTCGTAAGCCAAGTGTGGGATTGAATGTGACAATTGCATGAATTATATCTAGTTGGGTCTGACGGATGTGACATAATTGTTGCCAGATAGATCCAAATTGTTTTTGTTCTAGATGTGCAATTTTGTCAACTTCGTATTGTTGACGGGCTGTGAGCAAATGAAACACACCAACATCAAGATTTGGTGTGAGTTTGAAATGAAGAGGAGCTTTTTCGGTTTCGGGTTTTTTCAATTTCTTAAGTTGATATCGAAGAAATTGAATGAATGCCGAGCCCTGGTCAATATATTTTGCGTCTTTTGGCACGCATTCTGCATTATTTGGGAATTGTTGTGATCTCCATGTGACAGAAAATGCAGCTTGCAATTTTTCTACTATGTAGTGATTTTGTGAATATTGCGCATCGAATTGACCAATCTCTTGGAATGCACACTGCTTGTTAAAGGCAGTAGCATTCCATAAAGAGACGCCATTGTCGCTGTCATAACAATAGCCGGCTTGTGGGTTGCAATGTGACAGATCTTGAATTTCGGAAACAATTTTCTTTCCGTCAAGACTTGCGACCACACCTTCCTCTATGTGAAAGTTCATTACTGTGTTACTCAAATTGTGACAAAAGTAACAATAATCGATGTGAAGTGATTTATTGGTGCTCCACAATGCATGACCGATTTTTATTAAGGGTTCGCCTTTCCAAGTTTTATTTTGGTAGGCGATCATGCAATCGTAAGTTGTGACTCTGTGGTTTTTAATGATTTCTGGTGGTAGCATAGCTTTTCCGCCCACCAGACTCATATACGTGACTATAGTATGCTCTTGTTGAAAGCATCTATAAATTGGTGTCGTTTGCGGCTGAACACGCCACGTCCATATGGATACTACAATATCCTCTATGGCTGTAACTTGAGGAAAGTGACATGTTACTTTTTCCGGAAGTTGAATTGCGTGACCAGTGCGTGTTTTATGGCACAGATTGAAAGTTTTGTGATATTGATCTGTCCATGTGAGCGCGTTAGCTAATTTTGATTGTATTAGCAACGTGAGTGCCATTAAATGCGACACGTTTCCCCAGAACGAATATGTGCCAGTGTAGCAACATGTTCGACGTGGGTTTGCGCGTCTTGCATCTTGCTGTGAAGATTGTGATTGTTGATGTGATTGATCTGTTTGTGAATCATCACCCTTGTCAGGTGAAGGTTGTGAATTATCATCATCTTTTACCTCAGTGTCGATTTTATATTCAACACCGTCCTCTGTGTCGATTTCAAGAGGCACTAGGTTAGATGGAGATCTACGTGTGCGACGACCGTTGCTTGACAACACTGTGACTGCACGTATTTTGCCATCGCTTGACACGTGTATTTCGTGAACGCGGCCCATTTGCCACATGCCGCGTGGTTGTTTATCATCTGTGATTAACACCACTTGGCCACGTTTGGGAGCTTCGTTGATTGTGCCTTTTTTCAAGCGTTGATTTTTAGCTCGATCTTTGAGTAGGTCAATGTATTGACGTGACCACTCATACCAAAGCACTTCACGATTGTGACGAATTTGGTCCCAAAGTAATGTGATGTCATCTCTGTCCTTTTCAGGCACAGAATTGAGTGCAATTTCGTCAATGCAGTTGACGTCATTGACCCGTGGGGGTGTGAGTGTGTAGGTTTTTTCGATTTGTGAGGGTGTGAGGTTGAAAGATCCATCCGTCATTCTTTCCCATTCCTCTTTTGGAATTTTTCGCATGGGTTCAATCGTGGTGGAATCGAGTTCCAACTCACGTTTTTCATCCATGTAACATGGTGGTGGGGTGCCCCAAAGAAAATGTATTGGGCGCAGTATCGCTGCACCAATGTCTGTGTTTGACAAGTATGACAATGGTCGCGTATTGACGGAGAATTCGACGTCAAGCATGACTGTGAGAAATTCATGCCATGTGAGACAACGTCGTCCGCATGCTTTTTTGAGCAAGCGTTTAACTAAGCCTACCATGCGTTCGTACACGCCGCCTTGCCAAGGACTATTGGCTGTGATAAAATGCCATTTTACGTCCGGTAGCATTTTGACACAATTTTTGAATGCTGGGGCATTGTCGGACCAAATTGTGTCCGGCATGCCTCGACGTGAAATAAAACGATTTAGAGCCATAATTGTGTCGGCTGTCGAGACACTATTGGTTGACTCTAAATGAATGGCGCGTGTACTGAAGCATGTTAGTAACAAAATGTGTTGACTGTGACGGGTTCCGTTCTGTGAATAAACTAACGGTCCCATATAATCAATGCCAATATGTTGAAATGGCTTGATTTGTGATTGAGTTCGAGTGACAGGTAATGTGTGAAAATCAGGTAACGTGAATGGACCTCCTTCCGCTTTGCGGCATGTGACACATTTACGCAAAATTTTTGCAACTACCTGCTTGGCACTTGACAACCAGCAGTGTTCGCGTAAATCTGCTAAAGTGTGAAGCATGCCACTGTGACCAGCAAGCTCATGAAAATGAGTAACCACTAGCGTTGTTAACCACCCGGTCTTTGGCAGGTAGTAAAACAATGAAGGGTTTCGGTGTTCTTTGTGAGACACACGCGTGACACAATATAATAAATTATTCCACGCGTCCCATTTGAGCATGTGGTGTTTACCAAGTTGCGCTTGTGAAATGCAACTGGCACATTCCTCTGCCTGTGAAATGCGCAATACATGTCTAAATGCTTCATTTAAATCAGCTTGTGTGATGGGTTTTGATAAATATTCGCTTTCGCGCTTTGCAGCTTTATGCATGGAGCAATTTAGCCAATATGTTTTGACACGAAGCAGATATACGACAGTACGCAACAATTTTGACAGTGTTGAAAATCGTCGAATGTCGATTTCGAATGGATTTGAAGGGATGTGACGTTGTCGACTTTCGACAAACGGATTTTGAGGAGTGACATTTTGTGACAAATTGGGGTCCAAATTGACAGGTACTTGCTGTGCAAGAGCATTAGCTGGTTGTGAATCAGGCTGTGAAACAGGCTGTGAAGTTACTGCTCCAGCATATAAAGGTCGACTGATGTGAGTGTCGCCTTTCGCAAGTTCTTCAGTGACAGGTTGCGCTTGATATTGCGAAATGTCAAGCATGGTTGATGTGAGAGGTTTAGCTAAAAATGTGGGTCCAGTGAACCACATTGTTTCGATCATTAGTTGATCAAAAGTACAACCCCGTGACGCAATGTCGGCTGGGTTGTCTTTTGTAGCAACCTTGCAAATTTGAATGCAATGTTTTGACATTAGTGAATGGATTTTTGTGACCCGATTGTTGACAAAAGTAGCCAGCGGCTTTGCTGTATATAGCCAGCCGATGACAACTGTACTATCGGTCCAGAGGAAATTACTGTGAATTTTCCATCCACCCAGCTCAATGAGTTCATGATGTAAATAATCGATGAGCTGTGCACCAATTGTGACACCTAGCAATTCCAAGCGTGTGATTGTGAGGGGTTGACCTTGTTTTGACGGAAGTGGGGCTAGTTTTGTGCGAGCTGTGAGAAAACCACTAAAATATCGGTCATCTTCATAGCCATATTCGTCGGGTGAAATCGCTTTTTGACGCAAATAAGCGCAAACGGCGTATCCATCTTTTGAGGCATCACAAAACACATGTAATTCTAATGGCCGTGTTACGGCTTTGACATCAATGCCAAAAGAATGAAATGAACGCGGGAATTTGATTTGACTTATGGACGAGAGATGTCGTTTTAAATCGTCCAGTAAGTCATCCGCCTCTGGGTCTTCGATGAGTTCATCCCAGGTTGTGATGTTGCACCTTTGAATTATTTGTGACACGCGAAATTTCAACCGAAATAACGCGGGTGCTGTGACGCCAATAGGATCGTATGTTGAAGCCAGCAATTTGTTTAAATTGCGGCGTGTGGCTGTGACAATGAGCGTGAAATCTTTTTTGGGAGCTGGCACCGCAATGGTGTCTTCAATGTGATCGTAAACGAGACCCATTACTTTGATATATTGTGACTTTTTCGGGTTGAGGTCATCAGGTTTGATTTTCTCCGAAACCATAGGCGAATTTGTCATCCATTCGCGCATGTTGAAATTTGCTCTGGCAAAGACAGCTTTAATTAAACGATAGAGCTGTATTGCATATTTGTCATCATCTACGCTGATAACTAAATTATCAACGTAAATGCTGTTGAGCAACAGCTCCAGTTTCATTCGTTCATTGGTCTCAGCGGGATGCATGTGAGCTAATTCCGCTTCTAGGTGATATTTGATAACAGTTGACAAAATGGATGGACTGCATGTGAGACCAAACAGCACCCTTGTGAATTGCATCATTTGAATATTGTCTTCATGAGATGGAATGGTGTCATCACGCAGCCAGTAAAATTTTGTGAAAGCGCGTGATTTTGGGTGAAGAGCAATTTGTAAAAATGCTTTTTCAATATCTGCTAATAACACCACTTTTCCGGCTCTGAAGCAAAGCATTAATCCGAGCGCCAGTGGTGTGAGAACTGGGCCTCGAAATAAGCAATTATTGAGACTTGGCTTGCCTGCAGAACCATCATACACTATTCGACATGTTGTCGATCTGCCAGGTGTGATGACAGGTTGGTGAGGTAAGATGTGTTCTTGCAAACCATCTTGTGAACCATAGACAGGTTCGATGACACCCTTGTGAAGTTGATCTGAGATGACTTTCGCGTATGTGGCGAATAAATCGGGATCTTTTCGAAACCGTTTCAACAGTGACAGAAAGCGACGAAATGCTTCTGCATTGTTGGTTGGCAATTCTTGAATGGTTGATTTGAATGGCCAATCCACGCTATAGCGACCAGTTTCTGGATCTAGAGTAATTGATTCCAGAATTAACTGTTCAGCTATGTCGTCATCATGTGATAATGGGTCATCTGTGATACCTATTGACTCGAGACTGTGAAATTGAAATAATGTCTCTTGGCCAACAGCAACAGCTGATGAAGCATGTGAACTGCATGAAACCATGAATTGATGTGGGGAAATGTCGGGTGTTGTGACAAATGATTGTGAGGACGCATTTCCGCCTAGCATCAATCCAAGTATTGATTCGACTATGATCAATCCAGATGGGAGTTCGATTTCTGTTGGTCGAATGTCGAACTTCCAATAATAGTCTTGACCAATGACTACATCTGGTTGACATAGTTTGTGACAAAACTCATCAGTCATTTCGGTCAATTCAAGCGGTTCCGCGAATTGTTCTTGTGCGTGTTCACCGTACACAATATAAATGACTGTTTCGTCGTCTTGTGACAAAGGAGGTGGGCACGCATATGTTGCCAAATTATCCACTGCACGTAAAGTGAGCGGAATTTGTAACATATTGCCCTTATTGTCGACGTGTTTGTAAATAGGCATGACAGCCTCGACCAAAAACGTATTGACTGTGACAGGCGTTTTTGTCGCAAACACGTTCATTTGAAGAACAACATCTCCTTTGTTTTCAAAGTTATACTCATTTGCCACGGATGCCTTAATGTATGAATATTCGCATCCAGTGTCAAAGAATATTAACAAAGGGTCTGTGACTCGATTTAATTCAGCGTCTTTATTAATTAACGAAGCCTGGGCCACTTGCAAACGAACAATAGGTGCAAAATCGAACTCACATTCTTGTTCGGCCTGCTGCCTGGTAGCGGTGTTGGGGTTACCGTAACCCGCCTGGGCGCTCAGTACCTCCACCGTGGGCCTGTGACTAGGTTGAAGTGGCACCGACGATGACATTTGGTTCGGGTTGAGGTGTGGGTACACCTCGTACCGTTTCTGCTGAAAGCCGCGGATTTTGGCTTCGACGGTCTCCATATCTGTGCCTTCCTGGATGAGGTTGGCACGGAGCGTCGTCCACAGCTCGTTTTCGCTGTGATATTTGTGGGCTTCCTCTTGAGCTTTCGCCTGTTGCGCGTTAGCGGGCCTTGGCCATTCGCCCATGTCGAGCGGGCCGTCCATGTCCAACTGGTACAGCGTATTCTGTCTCCACCGGAAATCGTTCTCTTCCGGGGGGATGACACACACGCTCATCGGTTCCGTGTGTGAAGGCGGATACGATGGCGGTGCATGTGACGACGCCGCGCCCGTTGTGATTACCTGAGCGTTGACAAAATTAGCGCTCGTTGCTTTGACAAAGGCTTTATTTTGTGAATTGTTTACCTGACGCCTGGCGGGTGCCTGTCTGGTAGGACAGAACGCCCCGTGATGCTGACCAATCTGGCGACAATAGTAGCAACTCAGTTGTTGAGTGCACTGTGCCGCTTGATGGCCTCTGCGCGTGCAGCGCGTGCACACATCGCCCAAAGCTTGCAACCGTTCAGTGCGCTCTCTCGGTGTGACGTATTGAGGGCAGTCGGTTGTGTAGTGCTCTTTGATGCCGCAGAACAAGCATTCGAATTTCGGTTTGCGATAGTCAGCAGCAGGTTGTGAGGACTGCTTTTGACTAATCGCTCCGATCGCCGGAGTTCTGGGAGGTTGAGTGGAATTTTTATTTTTTCCTTGTGATTTACCAACGTTAGCGTTGGTACCAGCAAAAGCAACCGTATTGTGAATAGGTTTTTGTTTTGAAAAGGTATTTTGTGATTTATTTCCTTTTTTCTTTTGCTGTTGCCAACCTCCTCCATTTTGTGGCTTTTTAAATGATGAATTTTGTGATTTCTGAACAACAGTTGAGGATTGTGAACTCTGTTGTTCAGTTTTCATCGCATCTAACCGAGCACGAGCGATGGTAGTTAATGCATCAACAAACCTGACGACTGTGAGTTCGGTGTCGCCGGTTACAGCGGTGCGCATCGAATTCCGGTGTTCTTCTGTGACGGCAAGAACAATATTATCGGGAAGATAACCACGAATTATTCTTAACACTGCACCAGAATCGACACTTTCACCCCTTTCTTTAAGTTGATTGAGAGTTGACAAAAGGGTTCGTGTGAAATTTGTGAGAGAGTCTCCTCTTGACGAAGGCTTTTCGAGTGAATACAATTTATCCCAAAGAGCTGCTTGTACCCGATGCGTTTCACCAAAGTTTGATTGTAACATGGTGACCGCTGTGATGTAATCTCGACCATCACCTTTTAATCCGGCCAGCAGTTCTGCTGCTGGACCGGTAAGGCTGAGCTTAAGGTATGTATATTTCATACCAGTTGACAAATTAGCTCGGTCGTGAATTTGAGCTCGAAAAATCTCCCACCAAGCTGCCCATTCTAACGGATCACCGTTATATTTAGCAAGCTCGATTTTAGGTAACTTTAATAAAGTTTCCGGTTGTGAGGGTTGAGAACTACTTCCCATATTGACATTGTTGTAAGGGGGTTGTGAAGGGGGTTGAGTAGTTAAATCAACAGTGGACTGACCTTTCAGGGAAAGTATCAACCTTTCCGCGGATTTGATGTGCGCTTGGGCGGACGCCATTTTTGATTCCAGCTCATCCATGAGCATCGTCGCGTTGTTCGAGCCCGAATAGAGCGCGCGCTCCAATTTTGCGTTGGCGCTCTTCGCTTCTTCGGCTGCACCGTCGTGGTCTCTGTCCAAGCTTGTGATGTAATCTTGGACAATAGATGTGAATTTGTCCATAGCTGTGGACAGGTCCGAGCGTTTCAGCTCGGCTTGGTAGACGTATGCCTGAAGTGATTCTAACACTTCCTCCGCCGCTTGCAAGTTTACAGCGGCAGGTTGTGACTCGTCTTTGACGATTTTAGGAATCGGTTTAGTTGTGAATCGTAACACGCCGGTGCGTACTCCAGTCAACGCCCGGCTATGCTGAGTCAACGGATGAGTTGTGTCGGACTCATCTACGTTGCTCGGAGGCATAGCTGAGGCTGCGGTTGCACCTCGCAAAGCGCGTAGGCGTTCGTCGGCCATAGCAAAGTTCGATCAATTTATTGCTTATTAGCAAAGTGGTAGCTAGCTGTGAACGAAATAAAATAATAAAAATAAATATTTCGTTTATTGTGACTTGTACTTGTAAAATCGTAAGTAAATATGCACGCGCTACTAACGATTTTGCGTCCAAAACCGTATTACCGTAACCTCGTGCTTGTGACTCAGGCTGTGAAAAACAATTTCCAATGAAATTTCGCGCGATACGACTTAATTAGAGTGACCAATTAGTTTAATTAGTCACCCTGCTCGCTGCGCCATGTAAAATAATACGGAACTTGTGAAGTGACTTGTGAACCAGCTCCTATTCCTAACCGAGGAAGAGGACAAATGTGAACAAATGTAAGTTGACGTGAAGCGTCGTCTCTAGTTGACGTTCCGTTATTTTATCAAATGTGATTAGTTGAGTTGAAGTGAATTGACGTGAGTTAGTGTGAAGCAAATTTAGATTGTTTACCAAAGGTTTTGACGAACGTTTTTATTTAGACAATTAAATACAAAGAAATAAATGTAAATAAAATATATATAAAAATTATACGTAAACAAAGGAATTAATTTACAACTAAATTAATTACTTAAATAAAACGTAAAAGAAGCTCTAATTACCGGAGAAATAAGGCAATTTAAAGAAGGCACTTAATTACGACAAAAGGCGACAATTAAGTGGCGCGGTTGTGAATAAAGCACCTCAAACAGCGCAGGTGTGAAATAAAGCACTGAGGTGACTTAAAGCACCAAGCGTTAAACTTAGCACCAAAAACAAGCGACTTAATAAAGTGACTACGGCGCTTATTTAGATCCTAGGAAGAGATTCGTGTGAAGTTGACGAGGTTGCAAACACTGCCGATTCTAGCTGTGAAATCGGCTTTTAAGGGCCAGACCGATGGCGATTGGTTTGGCACCAATCGGTCGGCTCTAATCTCCGATTTTTACCCAACATTTCCAATTGTGAAAGTTCAATCCTTGCCCGCTCGCTTCTCCGATGAAAAGCGAGCTAAACTGACAAGATAGTGAAAATGTGAGCCAAGCCAGACAGCATTTGAAATGGCGCGCGGGCCCGGCCCCCTACTCGGGGCGGGCCCGCCGCTTAACATAAACATGACAGCGTATATGCGTGCTGCTTGTCAAGGAAATGTGGCGGAATGTGAGCAATGACTAAGATCTAAATATGTGAGCGATGTGAAGCGCACGTTGTAAACAACATCGCTTGAGATATTAAATGGCGAATGTGAAGATGTTAAGAAAAGGAATGTGAATAAAAATGGAATCGTAATAAATTGAATTAATTAAATATAAAAGCGAACTTAAGAACGTCAACTTAAATATTAAAGATTTTTACATTTTACGATAATGTTACACAAGTCCTAGGTTCAAAAGTTTGAAGAAAAAAATTCCCCAGGGTTGTTATTAGAGTAAATACGATATTGGTATTTCACTATCAATTATGCTCAATTATCCACACCCGTTGCCCGTTCGCATGAAAAGTAATGTTCAAACTTCCGGTAATTTAGATAACTTCGCTACTTGGAGAATTTTAACATTTGTCTGAAAATTGCCACTTAACAGAATGTTAAAAACAGTTCAAACGTTTCCTGAGTGAACATGAAGTTTTCTACTGTGAAAGGTCTAGTCAACATATTTAGGAAAGTAACAAATGAAAGCGCGATATCAAATAGTGTATTCGCAACTGCGGATGCTTTACTGCCAGCGTAAGGTAAAATCATTCTGTGAACTGATTTTTTCAGGAAACTGAAAATTTAGAAAAATGATTTTTCAATTGAATGGTGTCATTTGATAACATTCTCGGAATTACTTTTTGCATACACTGGACAAATCAGGAAAACAGAATGTAAAAAATACAATGTTTTTCAAGTTCAATTTTCAGTTTTCAGAAAGAACCAGTTTACAGAGTGAGCCAGTCGTACACGGGGACTTAGAATATAATCTCATAAAATAGCCATAAATTGTGCAACCATAAATAAAGTGGGAAGCAGAAATGGAACAAGAAATGTGCGCTTGACAAATAGCTTACTAATTCTTTTGTCAGCCAACAAAGCATGCAGTCTTTTGCACTTTTTTGCACCATGGCAAAGTATCCAAATTGGCGGTAGAAATAAACACTTAGATGCTTGGCTGAAATAGCACAATATATTTACGTAAAGTACAAAGTGCATTTGTATGTCAGTGTACAGTAGGGATGGAATGGCCCTACACACACTAGTTTTCAGCGTGACTGATGTGAAAACTGAAATGGCGACATGGTGGCAATCCCAAGCCCTGTAAAGTGTAAAGTAAAGTGTCAAATGTAATGTCAAATGCAAAGTAAAGTGTCAAATGTAAAGTCAAATGCAAAGTAAAGTGTGAATTGTCCTGCAAAATTAAGTAATAAAATCTTTTCTTTTTTGTTTTGATTGACACTTTACTTTGCATTTGACTTTACATTTGACACTTTACTTTACACTTTACAGGGCTTGGGATTGCCCCATGGCCACATCCAGCCTACTCTTATTGTATGCTGTTTTAGTTTTCAAATTTTCAATTTTAAGCTTTCATGGATTTAAATTCAAATTTAACTTAAATAAAATCATTCAACCGTGTTCATTAATTTGCATTTGAAATTTTTTTAGTTTTCACACGAAGTCACGGTGAAAACTAGTGTGTGTAGGCACAATGGCGCCACAGCGACGGCGCCATTTGAGAGCGCCAAATTGGAACTTGGCGACTCGTTGGCGCCTGGCGCCATTTTTGTCTGGCGCTTTTCCATCATTAGTGTACACATGGTAATATCTACCATAGCTTCTCGGAATACAACCCCGGTGTTCATCTCGTTATTAAAACAATGGGAAAATAAATTTACTGTGAGGTTTTTGTCAAAAATATTGATGGGGATTATTCGAAGGTAGCTTATAAGACAGCTTATAAGTTATGAGCTTATAAGTTTTTATATCAAACATTGATGCAAATGCATTTACATTCACCTCCAAAATCATTCAGATAGTCACTTCACTGTTCTCAGCATAAAAACATGCATTTTCTGCCAAGAAAATCACAAATGGTTGATGAAATGTGATTCACTAGCAAATAAAAACAATTCAATTAGTATTAAAAGTGAAAATAATGGAATTCCATGAAAATCTTTCATGCTTTTCCGAAACGCTACAGTAATTACCTATATCACTACAGAAAGCATAACGGTACACTGGCTATCAGTTTATATAGCTTTTAGTTTCATTTATTTATATCCCCTCAGAGGTGATTTTTAAGAAAAATTGACTCAATCAGACTACAGCGATTTAAAAAGTCCGCTTAAACGTTTTGTACATTTACATAAATGTTTATAATGGTCATCAGTATTCGCGGTTTGAACAAGAAATGATAATGAACATGAAATTACAAAATAACAAATTCTGTAAACTGCCAGTTTATTCCAAAAAGTTATTTTTCCCGTTTTGCCACAATATAATTACCTAAAGCAACAAATTTTGGTTTGGAAAAACTCCACTGTTACAGCATTGATTGCATAACCCATTTTGCATTGTGCAAACGAAAACTGAGCAATAAATTTTCTGTGAGGTCAGAATAAGAATGGACAGAAATCGTGAACAAAATCTCAACGAATTAAAAGAAACGCAATGGCGCCAATACGAATTTATGTTCAAGAACTATAATCAGGGGACATTTGTGCCCATTTTTAGATTTATTTATACTAATCACGAGGGAAATATGCAAATTAAAGCCAATATAAGCTAATATTTGGTTCACCGAGTGCACGCATTGTAATATACCATATCCCACCTGAATGATGAACTAAAAATTGGAACCCATATTTCATCAAATAATCCCACGTCAAGTGAGCAAGTCTCTCGAAAGTGTAAACCTACCCTCGATTTCAACCTAATAAGTTAAATGAAAATATTTATGAATTATGAAAATTGTGGCATGCAAATACAAATGTATACTCGGCGGACAGCACACCTTGTATGGAAACCTACCATAATAATTTAATGAATGAAATCTTGTGATAAATTTCGAATTTAACTATTTCATAGTAAAAATGCAATATTATGATGAAAAGCTGCATAATTTTTGGTCCATTATTCAGATGGGTTATGGTACGTTTTCATACTAAATGTGATATCCGCCGAGTATAACAAAGTTCAAACGTGAAATATGAGCGAAGCTCAATATATGATGCATCCGCTCTGGGGCTGATTCATCGAAATTTTCGATTCGAAAACAAATACCGTAAATCATCGAATAAGTCCCCGGGGGAGTTTTTTCCTCTGAATTTTTTGAGGGGGGAGTTGAGTAAAATACTTGATCAGTATATCATCTGAATGGGGTTAAGCAGGCTGCATAAACGTGTGTGCCAGAATAGAAATCCCGTAAATCATGCAATAAAATCAATGCTAGTGTGCATAAACTATGAAATAATGAATGCTTTTAATGAACATATACATACATACGTTTTTTATACGTGAACTTCGTTCCCACCCATAAAGCCGGAATTAGAGCTCAGCGTCGATTTGACGTGAAATGACGACGTAAAATGACGTCGTAAAATTAATCACACGAGTGTGGATCATGCTACGGGTCTACAATTTTCTAAGGATAATATATGAATCAATACCTTAATCGTGTCCAATACTGAGTGTTATCAGCTACAACTAGAGCGAATTGAAAAATTCAATTTTTATCATTTCACGTCATCATTTTACGTCAGGGAACAAATTTGACATTTCATGTCAACGATTGCAAGCAACCGTTGACGTGAAATGTAAAGTTAGTTCCCTGACGTAAAATGATGACGTGAAATGATAAAAATTGAATTCTTCAATTCGCTCTAGTTGTGGCTGATAACACTCAGTATTGGACACGATGAAGGTATTGATTCATATATTATCCTTAGAAAATTGTAAACCCGTAGCATGATCCACACTCGTGTAATTAATTTTACGACGTCATTTTACGTCGTCATTTCACGTCGAATCGACGCTGAGCTCTAATTCCGGCTTAAAAGAGGGGGGAGTTATTCGAAGGGGGGAGTTATCTTTCCTCAGTCAGTTTACAGGGGGAGTTATTCAAGGGGGGAGTTATTCGATGGGGTTTAGTCGAGGATTTACGGTATATTCAGGGGACAGCACACGTAGTATGAAAACCTACCATAAGTAAATGAATAAAATCTTGTGATAAATTTCGTTCTTAATTATTCCATAGTAAAAACTAAATATTATGATGGAAAAATTGTACAATTTTTGTTCATTATTCAGATGGGTTATGGTAGGTTCTCATACTAAGTGTGATGTCCGCCGCGTATACAAATGAATACAATAATGAATAATGCAATGCAGGGCATCTACTTCACGTATGGGTATGTTTTTTTCTCCCCTTCACAACACAATACAACTGCTCTCACTTTTTGACGATTTCCTGAAATATTTATCACAATTTTATTCAATAAAATACGGTACCACTTTGTGCCAAGCATGCGACGCTCCGGTCTGTGTATACCCGTGAGGCAGATTAGGTAAATAGATTTCAAGGCGGGATTTCAATAATTCATTAAATGTGCGTCATAAAATTTGCGTCATAGCATGATTGAAAATAGCATAAATTATTTATTGCTATGCAAATGTTACGAAATCTTCCCTCGCGAAATCTTTTAGAAAATTAAAGTGTGAAGAGTGCTTTTTGACTACCGTAATACCTCAATTAACTGCTCCTCTCGAACTGCTACCCCCCAGTGCGGGAGTGGCAGTGCAGTTCACTAAACAAATTTTACACTAACAGTGAAAATCGGTTATAGACTACCGACGGCTAGTGATGGAAAGGCACCGGGGTACCGGTTCCCCGGTGCTGGGCACCGTAGGGCACCAGCACCGGTGCGGTGCCCTTTTTCGATGGTGCCCTACCGGTACCATTTTTTAGAATAGCACCGGTGCCGGTGCGGTGCGGTGCAGTTTTTTGGCCGGTACCCAAAGTGCCAGGTGCCTTTTCTGAGGACTGGCAGAAGTGCCGGTGCGGTGCCATATTTCCCGGTGCCCTTACCATCACTACCGACGATACACCGTCTATCGTACACCGCTGAATAAATAATAAATAAGTATATTTTTTTACATATCGTGTATTAAACATAATACCTAGGTAGATAAGTTTCACTCACTATATGGGACAATTTTACACAGAAATTTACTGGACTTCTTCATAAAATTGATGTAAAAAAATGTGCAATGCAAAGCATGGTATACAGGGAACGCACATATTTTGATGTGCATCAGTCAGCTCCGCTATCGACGCGCGCACAATTTTTATTAGCACACTAGCGACGTGCCCAGAAAACGCTTTTTCGGTCAGGTTCGCACTCGCACGTAATTTTGTTTACGAAAATCACAAATGAGTATGAGAAAAGTGAGATTGGCGCCACACACACTGGATGTCAACTGTTTTGGTGTCAACTCGATTTTAGTTCAATTTTCGTAGCAGGACAAATTTCAAGTGCATGTGCGGCAAAGACGAAGAGAAATTTATATGTGGATTTGAACATGGTTCCGCTGCCCATAAATCAAAAAGTTGTGAAAAACTGTCGAACCAGTTGACATCCGGATGTCAACTGGGCTGATGGTTTTCCATAAATATTTTGGTTTTATGGGCTGCGAAACCATGTTTAAATGCACATGGCAATATAAATTCCTCTTCGACTTTGCCGCACGTGCATTGAAAATTGCCCTGCTACCTAAATTGAACTAAAATCGAGTTGACACCAAAACAGTTGACATCCAGTGTGTGTGGCACCATTTTGAGACACACGCGCGGGCGGGCGTTTTCGCGTGCGGTTTAGAAACTGTAACTGTTTAGGCAGGCGCGAGTGGGCGGAGTCACGTGTGGCACACGCGTCGATGCCACTGCGCATAGAAATGTGTGCGCCCCCTGTCGTATCATGTGATACATAAATACTCAGGTGACAGGGAAAAGTTTTGAGCAAAAGTTTTGTAGATCGAGACTAGACGTTGTTATAACCAATACCGTCTACAAAATATAGGTATCTCAAAGAAGACAAGACTCAACACCCCGTCAAGATCCATCAAAGTCTCAATTTCAAGTAAACTATTCAGAGGGGATAAAAGGCATTTACTGTCACTTAACCTGGCATTTGAAACTTTCATAGATTGTGATCTAAAAAGTTTGTACTTGAAAAGTTAATCATCGCAGGGAAGGCCTATTTCGCAAGTGGAGATGTGACAAAAAGTGCGAAGTGATAATAAAGTTATTTTAAAGTTTTAGTCAAATGGTAAGTAAACACATACTTAAGTGTAAACATATATTAAATACAATAACACAGAACCCTACATTCTCATTTTCCACTTGCGGAATTGCCAACTGGGGATAATCCCACATGTTAGCAAGTGACAAAAATGTGGTGAATGGAACCAATATTGTAGTGCTAAGCCAAGACACAAATAATGTTATAAGTAGTGAGCCAAGTCACAAGTAGACTTAAAAGTAACAGCTATTGTTATTTACAAATTTACATGTCAGTTTAAGTCCAGGCGTCACTTGACTCACCACTTATCACTTTCAACTCGTCTTGTCACTTGTCAACCCGTAGAATAGCCCCCACATGTATCAAATCCATATCATCAGTAAGAATATCTACAACACCTGCACACAAGCACCGTAATCACTATTCAAACAAGTCGTGGTCGCACTCGAGTCTGGGAGACACGTGCTCGTAGGTGTGCATGATGTCGGCGATGTCGTGGCCCACCACGCTGTCGCCCATCATGTCGTCCAGCTTCACGTGCGACTGCAACCGAACAACGGATGGGGTAGGGTGGAAAACGGTACAGTTTACGGTACGGGTAAGGTACGTGTGGTACAGTATGGCACGATAGATTTTGAAGATTGCGGTAAACGCCACAGTAGGGTAAATTTTGAAGAATTAAAACGTAGAGTGTAAACGGTAAAAAATCCTTGAAAGAGTACGTTACCGTGCAAAACTAAATTTTGCATTTTGCAAAACTTTGAGACAACATTTGCCAAATTTCATCTGTCATTTTACAGGGTGCGGGACTGGTCCCTGGATGTTCACCATTAGCACTTAGACTGCATAAGGAGTTCCGGCAAATTCAATTCATATCTAACTAACACTATAAAAAGGTAACTTTGTTTTCAAAATGGACGCAACTGATGAAAAAATCTGATCAAATTACAGACAAAACGTCACTAGGTGTTAACTAAATATAGTTGAAGCCAAAAAATGCACGATAAAAATAAATCTTCTGAAAAACCAACGGTATGCTTCATATATGAATTGAACGTATACCAGCAGTAATCAATGAAATAGACATAGATCGCTCGGAAATGACTGGGAAGGAAATAAAAGTTTATTAACTGTGCAGGCGGCCACACGAACCAATCGACCTGAATAAATAATTCCAAATTATAGGGCGTGATAAAATCGTCGTGAATAGTGAATAATAATGAAGAAAATGGGAACCAGTAACAGTTTTTCCAGTTAAAAACATACCAAATAAATAGTGGGAAACTTTTTCCTGAATTCTGTTAAAGCGTCTCGGGTAGTCGAACCCTCCATTGAGGCCATTCCTGCAACGAAGATTTTACTTATACTGCATAATGAGTTGGCATCACATTGGCTATATGCCAACAATAACTGTTGTGTGCATCTATTATTGTGTAAGCGTAAAGTTCGGAACATTTTAAATACAACAATTTTTCTCATTTTTTCTGGTATTCACATGCGAAAGTTATTATTGGCACGCTGTTAACGTAAACTACGATTGTTTATACATGCGAGAGGAAATGTCAAACTTTCTCAGAAGTTTATGTGACAAAACTCATCTGAAAACTTTATCAGACATTTCACCCCAGCCGAATAAGCCAATATTTAGAGGAAAACTTCCAAAAAAAATGAATCCCAAAAACCCACCCGCATTCCACTAACCAACGATAAAAGTGAATGAAAACGCGGGCGCGCCAAAAAATTGATCCATCAGTATTTTCCTCAGCACGTGACCAGTGCTATTTCTAGGGTAAATTCTGTCCAGAAAAGCGTACCAAATGTGTGTCATTGGACCCAGCGCCAGGCCGATTGCGAACATGCGACCTGGGTGGGGGGATGGGGGGTTAGAATTGGCGCCAGTCTCAAGCCCGGTGAAGTGTAAGGTCAAGTGTCACGTAAAATGTCAATTGAAACAAAAAAAGATTGTATTACTGAAACTACGACACTTTGCATGACAATTGACAAATTTGTATGAGATTTGTCATGACATTTGACACTGGACTTCGCACTTTACAATGTTTGGGACTGGCACCAGAATACACATGCGTTATTTGGAGCCATATTCTTTTTCGACGACTAGAATTTTGACATTCGCATAGGTTTAGATAATTGCTGAAAAAGGTTATAGTGAAAGAACCAAAGATAAATAGTACATGAAAAACTGAATTTCCAATAAAAATCGTTTTTCTTCCAAAAATCAACCCCTCCCCTCCACCCCCCAACCCACCAGTCCTACTCCAATCATACCTAAACCCCTTCCTTCTCTCTTTGGCGGCGGTGTTGAACTCGATGAGCTGCTGGGTGGCGTCGCCGGCGGCGAGCAGCACGCTGCAGCTGAGCGTGTTGGCCAGCAGCAGGTGTCGCGACCACAACCGCCGCAGCCAGGGAAAAACCATATGCTAGGTTGGGGGGGGGGGTAGTACAGAATTCGGGCGGACCGCAAAGTACCATAATAAAATGAATAAAAACTTGAAAGTGATAAATTTCGTAATTTTTTATTCCATAGTAAAAACGAAATTATTTCTGTATAATTTATAATTTGTATATATAATTTTGGTTCATTATTCAGATGGGTTACGGTAGGTTTCCATACTAGGTAAGTACCTACCGTATTTCCTCGAATTACCCCCCGGGGGTTTATTTTTTCAGAGTGAAAATTTTGAGAGAAAAACGTGAAAAATACAGCAATAACCACCATAAATAAGTTTTTACAGCCTTATATAAGGATGTAAATAGATGGTATAAACGATGTTCTAACGTAACACAGTAAGTGTTTTGAACGTCTTTTATGCATTTCCCGGACCACAAATTCATAGTGCCCATTTTGAGGGGGGTATTTTGAGGGGGGGGGTATTTCGAGGAAATACGGTATGTACTTTTGCTTAAAAAATACTTATGTATACTGGAGTACCGAATAAATACGTTTACGTTGCCTCCGAAAAAGTAAGTGTACTCGCTTTTACGTAAAAAAATACATAGGCTTTTTCAAGGTATGGAACGAAGAAAATGAGGGAAAAATCACATATCTAAATTAGTGATTTTTAGGTGAAAATATATTAAAAGATGTGAAAATATATTAAAAGATGTGAAAATGTGCAATTTTGAGCAAAAAGATGTTGCAATGACAACAAAAAAAGCAACAACAAGGCACCAGTTCTGGAAAATGGCAGCTAGAATCTTAAGCAACAGGATAGAAAACTTTTTATAGAATATACAGACACTTGAGTTTTTGTAAAATTTTACTATAATTGTACAAAAATTCGAATTTTTGTAAAATTGTATTTTTATTTTATAAATTTTCCATTTAATTTTTTTATTCTTTAATTTTCCATTTAATTTTTTTTCCTGAGATTTTGCCAACCCTGGACCTGGACGTAAGTATTCCTCAACAAAAGTGTGGTGAAACATACCGTTCATATTTTTAAAACATAACTAATTGTTAGCGAGTATACAAAAAAAACAAAAGAATACTCGAGAAAAAGTACTTATAATACTGAAAATTGTCAAAGTCAATTTATAAAAAATTTCATAATTGACATTTACACTTCCCCACTTTACAGAGTGCGGGACCGCACCCCTAAGGCTAAAAATGCCCTGAACATTCAACGATAACCAGCGACACCACACAAAACCAAATGCGTTTGTAAATGTAATTTACCGAGAAATTCCGCTCGACCAGGGGCCAGTCCCGCACACTGTAAAATGCTCTGTGAAGTGAGACAGCAGAATGTGTACATGTCACCTGATTTTAAAGTGCTTTTCACTTGAAAAGGCATTCGAAACTATTCACCAGACACTGGCTGTTAAGTTGCATATTCATTCGAAATTTGTCACTTTACAGGGCACTTGAAATGGTGCGTGCGGATCCAGCTTTCGGAGTGTAACTCGGAGAGTACTTTGAGCATTTGCCACATCTAGTGTAATAGCGAATTTTTGTGTTCCCGAATATCACGATTTTAAGAACTGTGGGACGTTGATTTGGCTTAAATATTAACCCTCTGGGGGGGTTTTCGAGGAAATACGGTATTTTCACTGGACGTCGTATTTTGTCTAGGTAATAGAAAAGCGCCGTTCTATTTTTTTCGTCAAAATGTTTTACCTGCCGTTCTTTTGGAGGATGCCGTTCTAGAGGAGTGGTGTTCTAATTTGAGCTACGGTGAATAAACAAATAAAGCGGTACATACCGTATTTACTCGAATAATTCCCCCCACATGAAAAATTCCCCCCTGCTAGACGAGTGAGGAAAAAATAATTCCCCCACTTGAAAAATTGGGATCAAATAATGCACATTTATTAAAAAGACAATCGATGAAATCAAAGCAAGCAAAATAGCAGTGCCTCGTTTGATTCATCGAATACAAATGCAGCACATTCGTGTGTAAGGAAAAAGGATGCAAAGGAATGTGCACTACGACTGGAAATTGGACGTAAAGTCGGCGGACATTTCACCCTACAAAATCGGAGAGTTAGAATTCGCTCGTGAATAGAGCGAACAACGAAACTTGTGTCCCACGCGGACGCTAGAAATTGAAAAAGAAAATTATATTAAAAGAAAAATGGACGTTTCGCTGCGTCCGTGCGTGCCACGCCCTAGTTATCTACATTTTCAACGTTGCTCGTAACAAAGAATTTGACCGTTCAAGCTACCGTTTTACCGTTTAAACTACCGTTTTTTATTTTTTTTTATTTTTCATTTGTTGGCTCAGTTTCAACAGAAGAGAACTTGGCAGCCGGCCAAAATTTCGAAATCCGCTATTCATATGAATAAAATAGGCTCACAATAGCTATATAACCATGTATATAAACAAAAATAGCGATTATGAAGGTGGAAATTGGCAAAGCGAAGCAAATTTTAACGATTTTTAGCTAACTTTCAGTTTTCACTCTCATTTGTATAATACGCAACTGGAAACTGGCATAAGGGCCAAGTTTTCATACGCGACCCGATCTATACCAATCGTTAAAATATTGCGTCACAATACCTAATGCCGTCATGCACTCTCCACTGGAGAGATTGACGCAAATGTTTGTAGGGCGATACGTCTGCCGACTTTACATGTGTATGTTGTGTGACGGAAACATACTTGAAAATTCTGAGGAAATAATAATTCCCCCACTTGAATAGTTCATCCTCAAAAATGTCTGACGAAAAAATAATTCCCCGGGGATATTATTCGGTACTTTAAAGGGATCAGTTCTTAAAATTTCTTAAATCCGAGAACTCAGAAACTCACATTAATACAAAATCAAGTAATCGGCACGGATTTTTTTATTGCAGCATGTATATTTTTTCACGATGCAACCGCATTGATATCACAATGACAATGCAACATATGCCGGGAAAAACTGAACGAATCTACTCCATTAATTTTTGACAATCACTGGAATTTTATCGTAAAATTCTACGAAAATGCCACGAAATTATTGCGAAACGTCAAAACATTTTGATAATGCCTGATATTAACAACAAAACGCATATGGTAAATATAAAACTGTAGTCGTAAACACAACTACCGTAAAGCCAACATAATGTAGCCGCACCTAATAATTGACCACCGCTCAACTGAAGGAAAACGTCTTACTGAAAAATTTGAAAAAACTCTATCTTAGTTGACCGGCGGTCAACTGGTAGGCGTAGCGCCAATGTTCAAGAAAATGACACAAAATACTGCGATAAACGTACCACACATGCTAGTTAACATCGACACCAAAGGTCAACTGGTTCCGTTCCCAATTCAAAGCTTGTGTTTGAACGTCCTTCTTCGGCAAGCTTTGTATCGGGATCGGCACCAGTTGACATTTGATAAAAATACGATATTAACTTTTTTTAAATGGTTCTTTTTCAGATGGATACGGTAGATTTCACTGAAATGTGCGCGGCCCATAAACTATACACGCCGAACATAAAAACACTAGCAAAAACTTAAAACACGCAAATATTATCATTGGTAATCAACAAGAAAATGCAGCCAAAACATATAAAAGTGATATCACAGTGATAGTGAAAATAGGATCTGCTCTAAAAAGGAAAAAAAGCAGTTCCCGGTCACCGTAAAACATAAAATTGCGAATGTTGAAAGTCAATTAGTAGGAAAGTGAATTTTCGTGGAATAAGTGCCAGTGCAAATTGATTTGCATGTATAGACATTAAAGTGTTATTAAGTTGAACAACCTTAAAAAATTTCCAAAAAAATCCATTGAAGGATGATGACAATTTCAAAAAAATTATTTGCCTTTGCAAATCGATTAATACAATGCACTTTGTGTTGGCAACACACAAGTTGAAAAATTGCAATGATCTCCGCACTTGCTTCGTGCGCAAAAATAGGAAAAACAACAAATATGAATGCAATATCTTATGTACTGAGCGGACTGCATGCTTTGCACAGAAAATTTAGAAAATTTGATTAAGTTACGTGATAAATTTTGTGCCAGGTGTATTTAATTTCTGTTCAATAATCAGATGTTATACGGTAGATTTGAGTGCAGAGTGTGCAGTCAGTAGATTGTATCTACCGTATTTCCTCGAAATACCCCCCCCCTCGAAATACCCCCCCCCTCGAAATACCCCCCCCTCAAAATGGACACTATGAACTTATAAACCCCCCCCCCCCTCGAAATACCCCCCCCCCCAAATTTAGTGTATAGAGAACGTAAATGACAAAGGCTGCGGTTTGTCATCCGGGCAATGCAGAACACTCGTTAAAAACGATGACTCTGTTATGTGAGAACAGTGTTTGTACGTCTACACACTTATAAATGTCTTTAGAGTCTTATAAATGGCTATTTTTGTTGCATTTTTCGACGTCTGCGTACGTTTCAGACGACATTTTAGTACTGGGATTTCAAAAAATTTCTGGCGAAATAATAACCCCCCCCCTCGAAATACCCCCCCCCCTCGTTTAACCCCCCCTCAAAATTCTCACTCTGAAACAATAAACCCCCCGGGGGTATTTCGAGGAAATACGGTACATACAACGTAAATAGGTAGGTATACACAATTATTGTATCTATGATAAAATTTAGCACGCACCCAGCAACAGACGGCATTTATAAGACAGCCATATAAAAATAAACAACAACTTTTTGATTGGCTGCATTCCAAAAACTTGAGGGCACCAGCAAAAAAACGGCCTGCAAATACCAGTAATCATTGTATGACCATGGAAGATTTGTCACTTGTCAAATGTCAAAATTGGCAGTGTTCCAAGAATTGATTGGCTAGAACTGGTCCTGCGACACGATCCAAACGGTTTTCTTTTGCTCCGCCTCCACGGCGCTGACAATTTGCTGACAAACCAATTTTACAGTGTGTTCGGGGTTCGGCTGCACCGTCGCTTGGACTGCGAATTTATTTTGGGGTGGTGTGATTGTGATTTGTTGAAATATATTTGCACGGTGATGAATTGTGACAATCATTGAATTTTTGAGAAATTTTGCTTCAAGTGTCACTAAAAATCGCTATTTGTCATCCCACCGTCCATTTTCACCCTCAAAATCACTGTCACGTGACTTATT
Source organism: Sphaerolaimus hirsutus (assembly GCA_964036195.1). Classification (NCBI taxonomy): domain Eukaryota; kingdom Metazoa; phylum Nematoda; class Chromadorea; order Monhysterida; family Sphaerolaimidae; genus Sphaerolaimus; species Sphaerolaimus hirsutus. The sequence continues at coordinate 6,366,069 of OZ038452.1, read as the reverse complement.
GCCTATTTACAGTTATTTTGGGCTAAATATTTATGTGCTTAAATATATACCTATTTTCAGCTATCTTTCCTATATTTTTAGCTACTAGCCAATACCACAAAATGTCTCAAACCCCCCCAAAAAACGTCCCAAAACACAAACCTCCCCACTCACCAACAATACACTTCCTAGCGAAAGTCTCCTGCAAATGGGTCTCCAAAGAGTGTGCCTTTTCCAACCTATCCTTCGCTTGCCGCGCGCTCAAACGTCGACCTGCCGCGCCGCTATTTTGTGCCGCCGCGGCGGCATTTGCAGCCGCGGCCGCGCCGCCGCCGCAGCATTCGCTGATTTCTTTCACTTGTTTTACGTTTTTGAACTTGATTATGATCACGATTGGAAATAGTTGAAGGTTGTTGAGGCGTTCTAGAGCCGCCGGGGAAACGTCCAGGATGCAGTGGTAGCCCTGAGGGGGATTGAAGGTGTGTTTGAATAGAACCCCCCGTCCCCAGTTTGAACAGAGCCTACTTAGGGGCTGAGATGTTTTGTACAAATGCTGTGATCAAACGCAAAATTTGTTCAAGAAATAAACAAACTGTTGTACAAATTCACCATGAATACATAGTCAATGTAAAGGAAATTTTTTTTTACCCTAGTGAGCAATAACGATGAATTATGAATGCACTATAAATAGTAATTTATCAAATAAGAAAATAACATTTTTGCAACAAATATCCGTGAAAATGTGACGGACACCCCCCTTGGAAAATCGCATTGCCCAAAAGTCAAAACCGTGCCAAAAAACAATACCCAAACTCCGCCCCCAACCTTCTGTATAATATCCTCCACAGCGGCCACACTGGTGACCTCAAACAGCTGTTGTCTCTTTCTAAAGTCCAGATAAAGTCCATTGACAACCCCCTGTTCTAGGGCCGCCTGGTCGGTCTGGACGCATTCGGGCACGCAGTGGACGAACTTGGTGCTAAACGAGTCGGCCAGGCGGTCGATGAAGGGTTGCACCACGGCGCCCACCAATAGGACCGGACGTTTGCGCTTGTCTGAGTCGTGATTGGTTGGGCGAGTTGACGTTTGATGGTATACTTGGCGAACCGAAAAGTATGCACCCAAAATTACTTATGTCTCAGTCGATAACATGCGAACAGGATACTTATGTACGCACTTTCACAAGACAGAAACATGGAAAAAAGAAAAGGGAGGAGTCGAAATCATTTTTCTTTAAAATTATTTGATTATTAATGATGATGCCATGATGGAGTGGTTCAGAAAAATGCATAGCATGCCGTCCGCGGAGTATACCCAATGTGGATGTGGATCTGTACATATTGTTTGATGAGCAACTTTAATTTGGCCATGCATATTGGCTTGGCGCACAGCTTGGATAGAAGTCACTGACCGCACACCTTTCTATCGAATTTTGAGACACCCATTTGAATAAAAAAATTTTACATTCGTCATCACATTTGATTGCTCTCACTATGGATGAACTTCGTCCTCAATTCGTGACTTTATTCATCAAAATACGGTAAGCCTTTAAATACAGCGCGCATTCCGACCACAATACCCCCCGAACCCCCCCCCCCCCGCTCACAATCGAATCTCTCCACCCTCTGATAAACCATATCACAGTAGGCATAATCATCCCCATTCGCATTATTCCCCTGGCTGTCCTTGCTGGAGGTGCGGCCGTGCGGCGGCGGGCCGCTTTGCTGCTGCGGCGGCAATTGGCCGCCGGCCGCCGACGCGGCGCTGCTGCATTGCGATGAGCGCGACGAGCGACGCATGAACTTGAACGAGCGGCGGAGCGTGCCGCGGCGGGACCCGCTGCCGTCGGACTGAAGGGGTGGGGGGGGGGTGTTTCAGGGGGAGGGGGTTGTTGGTGGGGGTTAAATTGGGGTGACACTGGGGTTTTTAGTTGGAAGATAAATTTCTTGGCCGGAGATTTGCAATGGGGATATTGCTGACAATGCTGACTGATTGCTGATTGCTGACAATCAGTGAAACTTTTTCGGGAAAGTTTTTCGGGTGAAATAAAAATAAATTAAATTCGTTAAATTAAAAATAAAAATTATTTAAAAATAAATTATAAACAGTATGTCGACTGGAGGATTCTCCTTAATCCTTTCTTCAATAGTCCTCGAAAGTCCGTTTCACGCTTAAAAAAGTTCTAAAAAAGCCGAAATTACCTGTTGTGCAAAATCAGTGGCACTCGAGTTGGCCGTGGGCTGTGCCAATTGATCGCCAGATCTTCTTAGCATAAACTCCTCTTCTAATTTGGCGCGGCTGGGCACCACGCCGCACGATCGTTGCCTGTCAATTTTTCATGAATTTTGAATTATAGGGAGCACTTGAATAAGCCCCCCACACCCGAATTACACCGTCGTAAATATGAGGGGTAAGTGACACGAATAGTAAATACCATAGGTACGGGTGGACAAAAGTATAAGATCGAACAAAGAAACAGCGTCAAATACAACCATGGCAATCGGGCTTTTCGCCATGGCGCTTTTACATCACAATTTAACAAAACCAAAGACTTATGTCACCACGAGACCCCCCCAAACGAGTCACCAAAAACTACCCCCTTCAAATCCAACCTCCCCTCCAAATCGAGCATCCATGCCCGCCACCTGCCCGGCTTGCCCATGAACACGGTGTTGTCCACGAGCACGATGTCGCCCGCCTTGAGCGACAGCTCGTCGCAGTTCGCCGCCGGCCGGTCGATCAGCGCGCGCACGTAGAACGCGTCGCCCGCGCTAGCGTTCGCCCCAGTGCACCGGTCGAATTCTGGGGGGGGGGGGCGGGGTTTATTGGGGTTTTGTTGTGAAGCTTGTTTTGTAGGGTTGGATCAAATCGAATCAAATAAAGTTTACTTGTCTCGGACTATGCATAAAAATACCGTATTTCCTCGAAATACCCCCGGGGGGTTTATTGTTTCAGAGTGAGAATTTTGAGGGGGGGTTAAACGAGGGGGGGGGTATTTCGAGGGGGGGGGTTATTATTTCGCCAGAAATTTGTTGAAATCCCAGTACTAAAATGTCGTCTGAAACGTACGCAGACGTCGAAAAATGCAACAAAAATCGCCATTTATAAGACTCTAAAGACATTTATAAGTGTGTAGACGTACAAACACTGTTCTCACATAACAGAGTCATCGTTTTTAACGTGTGTTCTGCATTGTCGGGATGACAAACCGCAGCCTTTGTCGTTTACGTTCTCTATACACTAAATTTGGGGGGGGGGTATTTCGAGGGGGGGGTTTATAAGTTCATAGTGTCCATTTTGAGGGGGGGTATTTCGAGGGGGGGGGGGGTATTTCGAGGGGGGGGGGGGGTATTTCGAGGAAATACGGTATACATGACTTGGATAAAAAAAAATGTATCGAAAAAATAACTCAATATTGCGAGGACTAAATGCAGAAACTTTATAACCTCATTCCTACCAAAAAAATGCCTTGCAAACAGGCATAAAAAATACAAATATAACAAATACAAAAACTAAACGTACGGATTTTATTGTACTGTAAAACGGCGCGCACACTGGGTTCAGTTTTCCGCTGCAATTCAGATACCGCTTGTTCCAATGTCGCATTCCGAAGGTCGACCCCATTCCACTGAAGAAAAAACGAAGCTTTTTAAATTTCTATTTTTAAATTTTATTCATAAATATCTTATATACTTACTTACCGTATTTCCTCTAAATACCCCCCCCCCCCCCCCTCGAAATACCCCCCTCGAAATGGGCACTATGTATTTGTGGTCCGGGAAATGCATAACAGACGTTCAAAACACTTACTGTGTTACGTTAGAACATCGTTTATACCATCTACATCCTTATATAAAGCTGTAAAAACTTATAAATGGTGGTTATTGTTGCATTTTTCACGTTTCTTTCTCAAAATTTCCACTCTGAAAAAATAAACCCCCTGGGGGTATTTCGAGGAAATACGGTATTTTATTATTGAAATGAGAAAAACAATCGCGGGATGAGTAGTGAATTTTGATCTTTGCGGATTTGACCTGCACCCAAAAAGCAAGCCAATTTTACCACACTTGGTGCCCAATGTAAACCCTCAAACAGTTGACCAAAACACCCCCCCCCCCACAAAAATCACCTCCAAAATCTGATCGCCCGAATTGGGAAACTCCTCCTGAACGCCGTAAAACTCGACCGGGTTAACAGTTAACTGATGAACGAAAATGCCAACTGCATTTCCACCGGCCACGGTAAATCCCCATCCAAAGTCCAATTTCGCAGTTTCGGCCGTGCCGCGCTGAGTGAGGCGGCGCAGAAAAACTGCGCGCGGCTGCCCGATGGGGTTGAGGTCGGGGGCGCCGGACTGGTGCAGGGATAAGTCCATGTTGCCGTTGGGCTCCTCGCTGCTCACGCACGTGCTGGGAAAGGGTTGGGGTGATGTGGGTTGGTGTGGGTTTAAATGCGACTGGGTTTTAGGGATCGAGATATGTGTAAATTAGGTTGCGAATTGAGTCGGGATCTGGGTTGTCAAACCTAGAATATAATTTTTTCCAAGGCGTTTCGCCAAAAAAACTGAAAATTGCCAAAAAATTTGGTGGTTTTTAAGTGACATCAGTATTCTTAGAAAGAAAATTCGAGACTCCCGTGGAATTTTTCCGATACCAGTATCGCAGCTATCCTATTAAGCATGCAAACGTTTCAATTTTACGATATCGACACCGATACTGGAAAATATCGACAATTTGCACCCTCCACAGCACAGCAGCATTATCAGCCGAGACTTGTAACACAACACCAAGCACCAACCTCTGACTATTCGCCTGTCTGGGCAGCGACTGCGTGTACGCGGGCGCGGCGGCGTAAGCGCCAGCCAAGTGCGACGAGTGCGGCCGGGCCCTGGCCGCCGCCGCCTGCGAGTGCCTGCCCAAACTGCCGCACTTGCTGCCCGTGATACCATAGCCAGCGCTGGCCGACCCCGCTACCGCGCCGTAGCCGCCCTGGGGGCAGTCCCGGACCCTGTAAAATGCCCTGTAAAATGTCAAGTGTCAAGCAAAGTGTCAAGAGTTGTGGAAAATGTCCTGCGAAATGGCAAATGTCATGCAAAGTGTCAAAAGTCGTGGAAAATGCCCTGCAAAATGGCAACTCGGTTGTCATTTTGCAGGGCATTTTACATGACTTTTGACACTTTGCGTGACATTCGCTATTTCCCAGGGCATTGGTCGCCATTTCGCAGGGCATTTCACATTTCTTTTGACATTTTACATGACACTTCAAATTTTACATGGCATTTCACAGTGTCCGGGACTGGCACCTGCTGCCCCTGGTTCTGAATGTGGTTATGATTGTGATTGTAGTTTTGCTGGTGCGCCCCGCCGTAGTAGATGGACGAACTGCCGCTGTTGCGGTAGCTGCCGCCCGCCGCGCCGACGGCTGTTGCAGCGGCGGCGAGCGCCTCGTGCTCGTTAATGATGCCGAGCACTTCGCGGCTGTGAACGGTGAATGCGTTTTGGTAGGATTGTACTTACTTGGGGGTGTTGTTGGCACTGTTCCAGGTGAGGGCAGGGGGTCTATTGTGAGTGTCGCACATTGTCAAGTGGCAAATTTTGAAAAATTTTGTAATTCATCGAAAAACGGTACCATTTAAGCAGAAACTTCGTCCATCCTTGACAAGAGATCTGAAACCGTATTTCATGACAGTGAACATTAACTTCCAAATTTCTCCAGAATTTCGTCACTAAATAACTTGACAGAATTTGGAAGATTAAGTTTTAACTTGATCAAAAATTTCCCTGCCACTCAACTGGCCAGTAAAACTAAAAATGTGGAATATCAAATGTGTTTTCATCCAAAAGACAACAATTTCCTCTATGTGCACTACAATAGCGTTTTGTGTATAAATGTATGTAAATATAATGTGCATGTACATACCAACGTCACTAAAATAGAAATTAAGTCAAAGCCAGTCCCCAGGCACCAATCCAGCAACTTCAAGTGAATTTGTCAATTGATAACGCCAAACTCTCGATTATCAAGTAAAATGGCGAAAGAGCCCTGCTCCCATGTTACCGAAATGTGAAACTTTGCATGTAAATTGATGGAAATGTCATCATAATATGTGAAATCGGTTACTTCTTTTTACAACGTGCGGGATAAGCCCCTGGAGTGTGTAAATACAACGGAATTACAAAGGCAAAGCATGTAAAAAGTGGTTATTTAATGTCCGAAAACGCTACTTGTATTTTATTTTCGTTGACGATGTAGCGAGAAATTTTTTTTTCACATGCTTCATTTTGTACAGCGGCGGCAAATTTCGACTAAAAAACGACAAAATCAAAAACGAAACGCTCACACCAAATCCAAATTTAGAAATAAAAAACAGCAATTTTTTCTCACCGACAGGGCGCCGTACTCGCTAATAACGAATGAACGATTAGTAAGGAAGATAAATATTAGCAAAAGTTTGTCGGAAAATGACGACACAACTACGGAGGCGATAAGTGCAAAGTAAAAATTGACACAACGGCAGTTTAGGGTTGGAACGACGACCTTATACACAGTAGTTGACGCCGCGTCAACTGATTTCAGTTGCCAAATGGACTTTTAATTGAAAGTGTGCCAAAATGTGAATTGTTATTGGATTCATTATTATGAATCACTAACATTCTAAAGCTACACTTTCAAAAAAATTCTATTGGCAACTGACATCGATCGATGTCGCGTCAATTGCCCAGCGTGTATAGGCACAATAGGTTCCATCCAAAAGTGTGTTCCAACCCCAAAACATCACCCAAAAACAACCAATTAACTCCCCCACTCAACACACCTGTGAGCACCAGTAGAATGCACCGAACTGTCGCGGCTGAAATGCCTGGCGCGGCCGGCGTACAGGGCCGATTGCCCCACGCCCGACGCGGGCCCGTAGTGCGACCTGGCCGGGCTGCCCGACACGTTGCCCGACTGTCGGGTAGAGCCCAGTTCCGCTTGGTAACGGGTCGGGTTGTATTGCAGGGTCATCGAGATCGACTGCTGCCCGGACAGGTTGCAAAGTACCTGGTTTTGCGTGGGAAGTGTTTGGATTTGTGTGTGATTGAAGGATTAAAGGGCGATCCACGCACGTTAAACACCCCTGGACATTAAGCACCCGTGGACATTTGCTGCGTGCGCGCAGTTGGCATATAACACCGCTGAACATGCGTTGAATTTACACGGCACGCGCCAAACCCGGCGCCAACAGCTGCTGGTGTGTATCCTTTGCCGCAGTTACAGAGCAGTGCGCCCGCGAGGCACGTAAACCCCCCTACCCCCCAAAAAACGCACCTTCTTGACATACTCCAAATCGGCTGTAGCCATACTAATCCCGTAAACGTCGATCAACTGATCTCCCACCAGCACTCCGTGTCTGGCGGCCAAACTATTTTCCGAAACTCGAGTGATAAAAACTCCGTGGCCCCTGGAATCGACAGAAATTCCCAGGTGCTCTCGGCTGGGGGCAATCCCAGACCCTGTAAAATGCCCTTTAATATGTTAAATGTCATGCAAAGAGTCAAAAGTCATGTAAAATACCCTGGAAAATGACAATCGTACGTTAGCCATTTTGCAGGGCATTTTACATGACTTTAGACACTTTGCATGACATTTGACCTTTTACAGGGCATTTTACAGAGTCTGGGATTGGCACCTGGTGTGTCCCTTGTCGATGTTGACGTGGCGCAGTTCGCCCGGCCGCACCAACGTGCCCGACTGTTGTTGTTGTTGTTGCTGTTGTTGTTGTTGTTGTTGCAGCTGGGCGGCGTGTCTGCCGTGCAGTTGCAGCGCCAGGTCGCGCTCGCTAGTGGGACCCATGGGCGACGTGCGTTGCACTGAGTGATACGTGTTGTTGTAAAAAAGTGACGTTACTCAGCACTTAAAACTTTTCATGTCAACTTTGTTACCATTGGATATGGATATGCATTTATACAGGTTTTATAATTATTCACCCACTGATACTCTCATGCATACCACCTCAACATCAAAATCTCCCAAATACCCCCCCCCCAAAAAAAAAGGTCAATCCAAAACCACAAACCATATCTCCTAGCTGCACCAGGAGTCGCATAAGTAGATACACTAGATGCGCTGCCGGCACCCCCCTGCTGTGTAACACCCCCCGCTGTAGTCTGGTGGCTGGGGGGTCCGGGGTAGGGGGGAGGGGAGGGGAACTTCTCACCCGAGGCACCCCCGCCCCCGGAGGGCATTGGCAGGGGCGATGCGTAGTATGTCTGTGGGGGGATTGTTGGGGGTGTTGGGTGTGGATTGGATACGATGGGGGTGGTAATTACCCCCCCCCCAACCCAAAAACCAACCTGCATTTTCTCCGTCACCAGCCTGGCGTGCATGCCCGACTCGCTCAACGCCGACGGGCTGTGCACGTCGTCGTAGATGTGCATCTTGTCGCCCGGCTGCGTCGCGTCGCCCTGCTGCCGCGGCGGCTGCTGCAGTCGCTGCGCCTGGTCCAGGTACTGTTGCTGCTGGGCGTAGTAGTGCTGGTCGCTGGTGCCCGGGTGGTAGGACACGGGCCGGGCGGCCGGTGGGTTCCCGCTTTCGCCTCGGGTTGGCGGCACTGGCAGTCTGAGGGGGGTTGGGGGAATGTGTTTTTTGTGTGGAGTTTTTGGGGTTTTGGAAGAGATTTTGGGGATAATGGTAGAGTTTGGATGGTATGTATTTGTTTGTTCAGTGTGAGAAATGTTTAAAGGTCGAGTGTGAGACACTTTTTCAAATCGACACTCACAAAAATTTTAGATATCAACATCAAGTTGATGTTAATGTGTGGAGCTGATATCGAGGCACTTTTTCACATTTACCATTTGAATGTCAACACCAAAAAAATATTTTTTAATCACATCAGAGAGTCATACACATCATCCGAACCCTATTTATAAAGCGACAGACTTTTTCAAAAAAGAAGACATTCACAAAAAAGCACGTGGGTGGAGAGGCATGACAAAAAGTTACCAGTGGCGGCAACGCACACAAACGAAAGAACGAAGACTCAATTTGCTGCAGACCGAATGCAGAAACTGGTACCGCGAAGGCTGATGTACAAAATTGGCACTTAATGTTTAGGGCAAGTTTAAAAAAATTCTTCAAAGACGAGTATGCTTAATAAAGCAGGGACGTATCCAGGATTTTTGAGCGGGGGGGGCTGCTTGTTTACGGAGGCCGGCGAGGGGGGGGGGGCTCAGCCCCCCCCTAAAATTTTGCCCACACAGTAACGGAATGGCGCCATGGCGCTGGCGCCATTCGTAGGCGCAACGCCATGGCGTCATTGGCGCTGGCGCCAGTGCCAGAAACCACTGTATATGTATGTAAATACACGTACATATTGAGCGGCAGGCAAGCACACTTTTGTGTTGAATTTAAAGGATTTGTGCCTATGGGGACCCATGCACTGATAACTATATGGTTGAGTAGGTGAATGCGCGCTGGCGCGCAAAATTTTGGCACATGCGATGAAAAATGTATAGAAAAAGTTGCATTTCCCACAATTTTTTAGTCTCATACCGGGCTGCAGCCCCCCCCCGCCCCCCCCCCCTGGATACGGCCCTGAAATAAAGTGATGTCACAGAGTCACCGTAAATGCAGCATGTACGGTACCAGTTACGCTAATCGGTCATTCAGCCAATGACAAGTGCCTTGCCACAGATGCCACAAAGTTTTCCGCAGATGCAATTTAATCTGCCCGACAAGGAGTCGGCCAGTGCCCAACTTCATGCCCAACTTATCGGGCAGCCCGACAAAAAGCACGCCGGGCTGATTAAAATCAGCCAATGTTGCAATTGCGCGAGTAGACAAGCGACAAGGAACACGGTCAGTGACAAAGTCGTAACTAGGTATAACTGGCAAAAGCAAATGGGTACCTAAATAATAGACAAGTAAAACTAAAAGTGACAAGTATTTTCAGTAAAAAAATTTGTTGTCACTTATCAATTTACTGACTTCACCACTTTTTACCTACTTATTACTACAGCTTCTCTTGTCACCTGTCCACTGGCGGAATTGATCTATACCTGGTCCCAAATCCAATTAGAACGCAAGGCGCGCGTAAGGCACCCGGCACGGTAGCAAGCCCATCAAATACTGCACACAGGCTACCCAATTCGACCGCCTTTCATTCCAATTGGATCGGGCCCCAGGCAGCCGCGGCACACGGGACAATCTAGGACGCACTGTTGCAGGTTGCACTGGTCGAACACGGGGAAGAGCGACTTGCGCTGCTTGGCGCCGCAGCGCTGCACGGCCGCCGCCAGCGTCGCCTGCCGCAGCGACTCGAACTCGTCGCTCGTCGGCGCGCCGTACTTGGGCCACGTGGCCCCGGGCGCGCAGTCGAATCTAAAGGTGTTTTTATTTTTTTTTATTTTTTTTTGTGTGTGTGTGTTCTGTATGTGTGAGTGTTGTGTATGTAAATGGAACTGCGGTGCGGGTGGAATGTGACCAGGCAGTCGTATACCCTGTATAGTGTAAAGTATTTTTAGTGTCAAAAGTAATATAAAATGTCCAGACCAGAAACTTAAATTACTTCACTTTGCATGACAATTGACACATTGCTTTACATTTGTCATGAAAATTTATACTTTCCATGACATTTTACACTTTACTTTACACTTTACAGGGTCTGGGATTGGCACCTGGGGACAACTCGGGATCTTGTCAAGTGATGAGTAAACATGTAAAGTGACTATATAGTAGACTATTATTTGGGGAAACATAAAGTTTTTCACTGTCATTATCACCAGCTAAATTGTCACTTGGTTTTCACCCACAACTTCACTTTTAACATCACTATCATATGACAAGATTCGCAATGTGCCTACACACACTAGTTTTCAACCGAAATTTCGAAAAACTCGGAAAACTCATAAACAAGTTTTGAACGCATTTGAGTTTACCGCAATGAGTTATTTTTGATCTCCAAGAAATAGTTGACAATCATAGAATAGTCATTATGGTAAACCCAAATGAGTTCAAAGCTGATTTTTCTACAAATCTTCGAAATTTCACCAGAAAACTAGTGTGCCCCTGATTGACGCTTAGAAACTGTGCATTGATCTAATGGCACAAGGGTGAATCGTATAAGCTCGAATTAACTCCACCCGTTGAAAAACTCCTCATTTCAAAAAAATAACATTTCAGATTTTTGTGTTGCCATCTAAAATTTAGTAGAATGATAAGTGAATTACCCGCTTGAAAAATTCCAAGGTCAATACTGTCAGACGAAAAAAAATTCATCCGATGGGAGTTATTCGAGGTGATAGTGTGTTTTACTGTGTGTTTGCGCGCACCTATATTTGCAGCAAAATTGAAAATAATATTTAACTGTAAAATTTCGCATTAATGAGTTCTCAATATCAACAGAAACTAAAACAAAAAAACAACAACACAGTTTTGTTTTCAAGTGCGAAGTGAAGCTCGTATGCGGGATTTCTGAAACTAATCTAGCACAATTTTTTACAAGAGCGCTACAGCAGCACTTGCAAAATAAAAACAATATTTTAAAATTCAGTTATAGTTTGAAAATGGAACAAGGACAAACGTAAGAATAGCAAAAACTAAATCACTGCCATGCAGAATGTCAATCTCTCTGAATAAATGAAACAATTTCTCTACATAAAAACAACTTCACATATTTTAATAGAACTAAAATCTACAAATGACATGCCTAACAAAAAATGAAAGAAAAATATTATTAAAAAACTACAAAATAACTATTTTTCAGATTTCAAACCGCCTCAAAAAAGAAATCCCGACTAACGCGCTTGGGTCCTCATTGAGAATCTTGTCAAATTCCCTCAAAACTTCACGTTCCAAACTTTCCCTAGCCTTTCTCTGACTATGCTGCCCGGTTATCTGCTGCCCGGTTATCTGCTGCCCAGTTATCTGCTGCGCATGTTGCTGTTGATAATGGGGGCCGTCGCCGGCGGCCAAAACGATAGTCGCCGGGCGCTTGTGGCGCTCGCGCGCCGCCGCCCCCTCCTGTTCTTGTTGTTGTTCTCGCTGTTGCCGTTGGCGCTGTTGCATTTCGTCCTGTTCCGATTCGCACTGGTGACCGACGGTCCAGCGAAGGGCCGAACCGCCAGCGGACGAAATCTCGTTGGGCGAAACGGACCTGATACGGGGAAATCAACCCGTTTTGAAGCTGTGCTATATTATTTTGGTGAAGATAAATAAAGTTACCATGGCCACAGGTTGACAGTGAAATCGACAAATAAAATTGTGGAAATTTTAGATGCTCATTTGAAAACAGCGCCACCAAATAAGAAATAGGTGAAAATTAAAAAAGTTTCGCATGATTTCCGCACGCATGCACACGATTGTATGCAACGATTATAGTGTGATTATTTTTTGGGTGTGCTATCGAACCATTGATATGATTTTTCGCATTTTCATGTGACAAGCAAGCGTTAAGTATCCAAGCAAAAACATCTAATATACTTGTAAGGTATTTTGAAAAGCGATTACCTAAATACTTTCTTTATAAGTATTTACTTTCTTGTCACTAGAAAAGGCGTGAAATTGACTCTACGATTTATGAACAAGTGGGTGCACATAAACACTGCCCGCGTAAATCAATTTCCACGCACAAATGGGATAACTGGGAAGTGGCTTAATTAGCATTGGATTAAAAAAAATTGAACTTATTAAACTACACATCCTGAGATATTGACCAATCAGAATCAGCATATGCCCAAAATCATTGTGCGACCAATGGTTGTATTTGAATACTTGGGCACCCCCAGACTCTGTAAAAGACCCTGTAAAATGTCATGTGTCATGTAAAAGATCCTGTAAAATGACATGTGTTATGTAAAAAAACCTGTAAAGTGTCGAATGTCATGTAAAGGGCCCTGTAAAGTGTCATGTGTATCCAATCTTATTTTATCGTATCCAAATCTTATGTTTTTGTATGTCTTTGTATTTTATGTCAAAATATAAGATTTGGATAGAAAACATAAGATTTGGATACGATAAAATAATATTTGGATACACATGACACTTTACAGGGTCTTATACATGACACATCACATTTTACAGGGTCTGACACTTTACAGAGTTATTTACAGGGTCTGGGAGTGGCACCTGCTTGAATAAGCTCATATCGCAGATGTCCCATTTCCATAAACAAATCAGTTTACACAGACGGCACGCGCAGCGCACCCACTGATTACAGGTGAACATTACGCATAATGCAACACGACTAAAACCAAAAGCAAGACCCTGACAAGTTCCAGTCACAAAAAAATCAAAAAATATGTGTATACTACCAAGTCACGCTGCGGCCATGCAACACTAGGGTTGGGATGATATTTATTTGTAACTTTTCAATGTCGAAATGTGATTCAAAAAATAAGCTATGTTGTTCGTTGATTCCAAATTCCGGTGAAAACATGGCGCCAGATGTCGCGCAATAGCAAATAATCGACTTTTTTTGAATGTTGATCATAATTTTTGACAAGGATGGATATCAACCCATATGATCATAAATATTTATATCATCCCAACCCCACGCATCACAGAATCTCGTGGGACGCCATATGCATACGCATACAAAATTCTCAAAACCGGCACGAAACCTCACGCAACCTCCACAATCCAAACAAAAAAGCAACCTCAAAAACCTCCTCAACCTACCTGACCCTACTATCGGCGCCGCCACTAGTCGCCGTCGCGAGCACATTGGGCGCGTGCAGCTGCGGCTGCTGCCTGCCGTTGAGCTGGCCCGCCGACGCGGCGGGCTGTTGCGGCGTCGGGTTGCCCGACTTGCCCGACGCGGGCGTTTTGATGCGGCCGAGAAACCGGTCGAGCAGGTTGGCCGCGCCAGCAGTGCCCCTGGGAGCAGTCCCGGACCCTGTAAAGTGCCCTGTAAAAATGTCAAATGTCACGCAAAGTGTCAAAAGTCACGTAAAATGCCCGGTAAAATGGCAAACGTACGTTTGCCATTTTACCGGGCATTTTACGTGACTTTTGACACTTTGCGTGACATTTGACATTTTACAGGGCACTTTACACGGTCCGGGACTGGCACCTGGAGCCCTTGTGCGGACTGGCGGTGGAGTGGTGCGACGCGACGGCGGAAGTCTGGCTGCCCGTCGCCGCGGCCGCGTTGTGCATCGACGTGGGCATGGACTCGGGCGTGGCCGCGTCTGCGCTGGACAGCCTGAGTGAGTGTAAAAGTGGGATTTATGGGGAGAACACTTTTATTAATATTATGAGACTTTTAGTATAAAAATATAAAATATTTTTATACGTAACTAAGATTTTAACTTTTACCACACCATTCCGTTAATTCCCATTTTACGCATCCCATATTACATTTTTTCACATAGAATTTGACAAGGTGCGGGGCTTGGTCCAGCACTTCATTCGGGTCTGTGCCGGTGCGCATGTAAACCCGGTGCACATGTAAGCCAAATTTCCCGCATTTTTGATCACACTGATATTTTAAAGTAAATCGGTAAACAAACAGCCCCCGCTCAAAAATTCTGGATATGTCCCTGGCCTCCTCCGATCCCTGGGTTTACATGCGCACCGAGTTCTCGCCCTGCATTCTTCACTACTTCTTCATTGCATCGTTCATTCAAAAAAAGTGAAAAACTTGTTTTCAACCCCCCCCCCCCCGCCCAACAAACCACAATTGAGCATCAGAAGACGCGCTTCCAATAGCCGTAGTAGAAGGGGACGACACCAAATGTCCACCCCCATGCTGCCCATCACCATTCGTCTGCGTCGCACGTTCTACGGGCGGGCGACGGCAATTCAACGCGCCCGTGGCTTTGTGCCACCCGTGTTGTTGGCACGCTGCCAACGGAGTTACGGGAGACATCAAAGTGGGCGGAGCCCGTTTCACGGCTAGGACCAGGCCGGAGTTTGCTAGGGAGCGGACTAGTTCTTGCAGTTCGCCCGCGCTTTTGCCTTGCGTTGGGATGTCGTTCACCTGTGGGGGTTGGGTGATTTTGAATTACCCTGTATTTAAGTAACCAGCTGTAAGGGCCCGCATACACTGGTTGACATCAAAATTCGTGTCAACTAAATTTTGGTTAATTGTGTAATTTCAACATTCCAATGTGATAAAGCATAGTTAATTTTATATCGTGACACCTAATTTTCATTGTTTCAAATTTTTGTGTTATTAAGTTGACATACAGTTGACACGAAATTGTGATGTCAACTAGTGTGGGCCCTACCTAAGTGAGCAACTCGAATCAATTTACCGTGTGCACATTCGAAGCTTATTTTCGAAGGGTCTCTTTCGAAGCTTATTTTTGAAAGATTAATATTGAATATTTAAATGGAGGAAAAAATGGAGGAAAAAAACAATTTTAAAAAACAACAAACATAAACAATGCGATCGCCAACTGCGAGACTCCCTGCCCGCGCCGCGGCCGAACTGGGTCTAATCTGACTTATATACACGCCGTTTTCGAACAGCAAACCGAGATCGGAATTGTGGTCGACCGGAGAAACTGGCACGCTGACAACTTTCATGCCGATCAATCGACGACGCCTAACTGTCATTTTCACATTTTGTCCATTGCATAGAATGTCGATAACTGATCTGCGCTCCATGTGTCGCACGTCGATACCGGATACTTGCACGATGCAATCGTAGGGTCTGGGTAGAAAGGGTAGAGGGGTTTACCGTACCGTAGTGAGAATTTCCGGTAGATTGAGAAAGTTTTCTTACTGTACAGGGGTGTTTCGGTAAATGGGGAAAAATGTTTTCTATTTTTGAATTTTTGCTCGAAATCATTGGTTTCTGCATATCACCACAATTTTACGGTACCATATCGTTTACCGATATATCAATGAGTAAACACATTCACTGTAACGTACCGTATCTGAAACCACACCGAACACCAGACCCACCTCAACAATCCGTCGAATCTCGACCCGGCGGCGACCGACTTCACGTAAACGGGCATGGGCTGGGCGCACGTGCCGCCCGGCTGCATCTGGTCGGTGGCGTTCCTGCCGCCGCGCAGCTCCACGCCCAAATCGTCGCCGGCGGCGCAGGCGGGCGCGCTCAGCTGCACCGTTTCCACTTCCCACTCGGCCATGTCAGAGTCGATGGCCGAGTCGGTGCTGTGCGACGCGGCCGACCCGCCGCCCGCGGCTACGGCGGCAGTTGACGAACTGCACGCGTCGCCGGCGCGGCAACTTTCGAACATCGAGCTGAGGGGGGGGGGGGTTGTTTGGGGGTGCTCTTTTGGGGGGAGAAATTTGGCATGTTACACACGCTGATGTGTTTTGCACAATGGGCAAGTGAGGAAAAAATTTCAGTTATTTTCGAGTATGATCTGGGGATAGTTCCACAAATTGAGAAGTAAAATGGCAAATGCGAATTGAAATGAGAAGTGAGAAGTGAATTGAGAAGGAAATTGGCAAAAGCGAAGGGAAATTACTTTTTCTTTTTTACTTCGCTTTTGCCAATCTACTTGCTATTTCATATCACTATTGCCAATTTTCGTCTCACTTCTCAATTTGCGGAACTAGCATCTGAAGAATCATCTGACGTAATGCTAGGCAGAACGCGATGAACACTCCGCTTAATAACTAAATAAACAGAACAAATAGAAACCACGCTACTATCACTAGGATGTTATTTTTTTGCATTTTTTCGCAGGTAAACACAATTTAGACAACCTTTGAGTGTCTATACATACTGAGCTGAAGGTTATTTGGAAAAAAATTACTCTACTGTTATCAGTTCTGCAATGCAATCTGCGAAAGACATGCGCCGCTAACGCCCTACCCATGAAACATCTGCATACATTCTCGCCAAGAATATAACTTTCCACAAAAATTTACGCAATGCGATTGAAGATTGCAACATGTAAACCTCTAAAAGTGACTTAGCCCAGCCGCTAGTGCGGCCTCGGACTCGCGTTGAAGGGGGCCGCGCGCGAGACGTGACACGGGTTCGATTCCCACCCGCAGCAGTGCAATTTTTGCACTTTTTAATCATGACAATATCCACAAACTAAAAAACCCCACCGAAATTCGTCCAACTGCCTTTGAGCCATTTCCCTTTGCCTTTGCAAATCGTCAGAATCCTTTATAGCATTGGCCAATCTCGTAATAGCGTCGTCCCTTTCCCGTCTCAATTGATCGCACATGACTTTTATGGAGTCTCGTTCGGCTACGATGCGTTCCCGTTCGGACATTGCCCAGTCCCGTTTCGATCTGAAATTAGAATTGGGTGGAAATGGGAGTTTTCGGATGATTTAAATTGTCATGTGTGATTTATCTAATCAGTAGGGTTGATCGGTATATGGGGGTGTATTATTTCGCCGGCAAAATTTGAGGGGGGGGGGTTAATTCGAGGGGGGCTTATTCGAGAGGAGGTGGAATTTCCGTAAGGATCGTAGTAAATAGTGGGCATTTGCATACCCAAAAAAAACAGGTTATAAATGTGTCCAGCAGGATATATTTGGACGTAAAAACGTAGATAGCTACACAAACTAGTCTATGTGTAGCTGTGGTGCAAATTAGAAGTAATACTCATTGCGTCACATCACGTACATTGCATACATGTACATCATTCCGGATTATTTTGGGGGTATTTCGATGGGGCGTTTATCATTCCGCCAGCCCATTTTGAGGGGGGGGGGGTAATTCAAGGGGGGTTAATTCAAGGGGGTAATTCGAGGTAATACGGTATTTTTAATCAAAAGCCAAAGTTGACCGTGATACCACTTGCTTCACAAAAAAATATGGTGACTGTCTCTGCAAAACATGCGATCCGAACAGAATGGTGAGCCTTTTTATATCTAATATTTTGTCACCTTCGCAGGCTAGCGTACACCTGCGCAGCGTCAGGGGCGCCGGCCACCTGTACCCACACTTTAAATACGGGCGCCATTCAAGCGGCCGCTGCCAAGTGTTCGCGCTGCCGCGCCACTGCGGCAGTTGTGTACACGTTTGTGTGTGGCGTGTGAAGGTGGCAACAGTTTTTTCAAATGGTTTTTAAAAAGTTTGTTTGAAAATTGCGCTAGGCACCAGAGAAAAGGATGCCATGAGGCAATAGAAATGTTGCACCAGTCTTTACAGAGCTCTGGCTAGTAATGGGAGATTACCAGGGGAACAGAACCGGGGCACCAAGGGACACCATCACCAGTGCTGGCGTAGTGCGCTTGCAACTTGTAGGGGTACCCAGTAACATAACAATACAGGTAGGGTTCAAACGGGATTGACTTTTCGGGATCGGGATCAGGATTGGCTTTTGGAGTTTTCGCGATCGGGATCGGGATCGGGATTGAGGTCTCAGGATCGAAATGGGATTGGGGTTTCGGGATCGCGACGGGGATTAGCATTTTTCGGGATTGGCAATTTAGAAAAGGTCCTAACATACTTGTTTTTCGCTGATTGTTGCACAAAAATGGCCTAAAACACATCTGGATGTCAGAAACATGGCATAAAGTGGACATTGGATGTGTCTGTTCACATTTATTAGTGCAAAAACTGCACTAAAACATGTTGCCAATTTTTTCCGGGATTGGGATCGGGATTTTATAATTTTTTGCAGGATCAGGATTGGGTTTTGAAAACTTTCAGGATCGGGATTGGGATTGGCTTTTTGGAATTTTGGGATTGGGATCGGGATTGAGGCTTCAGGATCGTGACTGGGATCGGGACCGCTAAATCCCGAAATTTTTCAGGATTCGGGATCGGGATCGGGATCCTGTTTGAACCGCAAATACAGGTGCCATTTTTAACATGATATGACATGGTGCTGATGTGGTGTGGTGCAATATTATGCTGGTGCTTTAGGTGCTAGCACTAGGGGGCAAAAGAAAAGTTATCAGAAAGTTACCAGATAGGTTTTCATGTGATGTTACTGCATCATCCTCTGTATACACTACACTGTCTAGGGGATGGTGGGGGCGAGCTCCCCCCATTCACTGGGCTCCATAAACAAACAGCACCCTGCTCAAAAATGCTGGATATGTCCCTGACTAAATCATATTTATGAAGAGCAGTGCACCCAAATATGAGAGTCTATAGTGTATTTAAGAAAAATTCTCAGGAATAAGTAGTTGCTCTTACCATCAAATAACTTCAGGGGCCACTCCCAGACCATGTAAAATATCACGGAGAGTGTCAAAAGTCATGCAATATGGCATGAAAATGTCAAACAAACAGTAAAAAAATAAAATAGAATTTGACATTTTCCATTCTCCCTTTTCATCCCCACAAAAAGCATTCTCCCAGAAATTGCTTTTTTTGAAGGATCATCATTTGAAAAACCACCTTCTCATCCTTGCCATCACTAGCATTATGTGCAGTTTCACAGTACAAAGTCCAATTCCGCAATTGGACAAGTGACAAGTACTTTCATTTAAAAATTTACTTGTCAGTAGGAAATACTGTCTATAGATATATCCACCGTATTTCCTCGAAATACCCCACAGTGGGTTTATTTTTTAGAGTGAGAATTTTGAGGGGGGGGGTTAAACGAGAGGGGTATTTCGTGGGGGGGTTTATTATTTCGCCGGAAATTTTTTGAATTCCCAGTACTAAGTTGTTGTTTGTACATACGTCGACATGTACACAGACGTCGAAAAATGCAACAAAAACCGCCATGTATAACATTCTATAGACTTATATAAGCTAGTACCTTGACGGTATAAAGCCAGTTCTAACATAACACAGTCATTGTTCTGCGTTTTCCGGATCACAAACCGTATCTTTTGTCATTTACGTTCTCCATACACTTTTTTTTCGGGAGGGGGCATTTCGAGGGGGGTTATACATTTTTGTGTCCCTTTTGATTGCTATTTCGAGGGGGGTATTTCGAGGAAATACGCTACTTACCACTTACATACATACAAATATTTACCTCAAACCTTCCGCATTAGTAACTAATTACACACAACTAATCGGGTTGCCCGACAAAAAAAAATCGGGCAAAAAGAACACCTTACCTAGCCTCGGCCAATTCATTGCGCAAATTATAAGTAGTCGTCTGCAAATCATTGATCATGCCGCGCAGCTCCACAGTCTTCTGCTGCCGCTGCGGCGGCGTGTCGTCGTCGCTGGACACCGACGCCCGGTCGCCCACGTGCACGAAGGCGGTGTTGTTGGCGTTGGCGCTGACACTGGCGTTGGCGTTGGCGCGCTCCTTCTCCATGTGAATGTCGCGCAGCTGGGCGGGCACTCCCAGACCCTGTAAAATGCCCTGTAAAATGTCAATTGTCATGCAAAGTGTCAAAAGTCACGTAAAATGCCGGTAAAATGCCATTTGCCATTTTACCGGGCATTTTACATGACTTTTGACACTTCGCATGACATTTGACATTTTACAGGGCATTTTACAAGGTCTGGGATTGGCACCTGATTGGTCAGCGTGTCCACGTTGGTTTGAAGGTCTTTGCGATGGCCGTCGGACTTTTTGAGCTGCTGCGACAACCGATCTTTGGCATTGGTCAACTCCTCGTTCTCGCGCAGCACCACGTCACGTTCGGACATCACGTTGGCGTACTCGGCGTGAACCTGGGAGGGGTTTCGATTGCGGGCAGGGTTTTTCGGGTTGCCCGATTTGGTGGGTAGGATGTTTTTGGGTCTGATTGTTTGTGATAGTGATGATTCTTGGTGATTGGAAATTTGGTGGGCATTTGGATGGAATTTGAACTGGTTCCGATCCCAACTCGAAGCTCACCGACGACTGACGTTCAAATGCAAAAATTTTGAATCATTTTTCAAATGAAGGTATGTGCAATGTTTATACAAAGCTGACATGAAGTAGATGTGTATACAATAATGCGTAGTGTTAAGCGTCGACAAGCTTCAAATTGGGATCGAAACCAGTTGGCATTCGGTACCATTGTCAACTAGTTTACGCAAATAGTTCCACCCACCCACCTGCTTATATCTCGCCTCGGCGCGAGCCAAATTCTCCGACAGCAGTTTGCAGTCGCGTCGCAAATGCTCCAGTTCCAATCGGGCGTCCTCATAGCGCTGCCTGCCCGCCTCATGGCGATTTCTGAGCGATTCCTTTTCTTGGGCTTGCCGGTGCAGCTGCTCGTAAAGTTGCATTATTTCGGCGCGGTGCTTTTCGCGCTCTTCCGCGCGACCCGTTATCTGGGAGGGGGGGGGAGGTTAATTGTGGTTGTGAAAAGTTGGAGAGGGGGTTTTATTGAGATTGTGAAAAGTTGGAGGGGGGAGGGTTAATTGAGATTGTGAAAAGTTGGAGAGGGGGGGGTTAATTGAGGTTGTGGAAAGTTGGAGAGAGGGGGGGTTAATCGAGGTTGTGAAAAGTTGGAGAGGGGGTTTAATTGAGGTTGTGAAAAGTTGGAAAAGGGGGGTGTTTAATTGAGGTTGTGAAAAGTTGGAGAGGAGGGTTTAATCGAGGTTGAACTAAAAGTTGAAGTGATGGGGTGATGGTAAATACATATTTCGATTGGTGTGTCCGAAATGTGATAAAATTTTCTTGTTTTTTTTACGCGTGTTGTAAGTTTAGACATTACTTGTCCTTTCAACCTTAATTGTCACTTTTGTTTTTTGACACCCAAAAGCCAACCACCAAATAACCTCACCTCCAAATCCAGCTGCCGCTGCAATCTATCTACCAAATCAGACTGTTCGCTCAAAATCAAATTCTCCCTTCGCAATCGCTCATTATCCGAACGAGTGTCGTGCCATTGTTTTAACATGCCGTCGGCCCACGCAGCACCCCCCTGGCTGCTTGAAGTGTCCTCCTGGGGGGGGGGGGGGGGGGGTATTTGAGTTTGAAAAAAAATTTTTTTTTAAAAATGCGATTGTGATTGATGGGGTTGATTTTGAGTGGGATTTGATAAGGTGTTTTTCGGGCGGATTTTTCGTGTGATCTCCCATTAGGTAGGGTGTATTAGATGGGTATTTTTGTGGCAGCCACGAAAAGTTCCTGTGGTCCAAGACAAGATCATCTATATAAATGAAATAATCCTTTCAATGGCAACATAGACATTTCTCCAATCTCCCATTTGCACATGTAAATAGATTTGCACAGGCACTTTTCGAACCCACCAAAGGTAAAATACCACAACCCACCGCATTTGGCGACTGCATTGCGCGGAAACGCTGCCGCACCTCTAATAATTCCTCGTTTTTGTATTCCACCTTGAGGTTCAAATCGAGCACCTGCGTATTGGATAGACATCCTTTCTTTGGTTCGATTTTTGAAGGTCAGTTGCCAAAAAATGGAAACATTTTGGAGGAAAAAGATATTTTTGGCTGTTTTAGGGCCCCAAATATGTCCTAAATGTTTCAATTTTTACAGCAAAAAAAAAATGTTATGGGGCGCCAAAATAAATGTGTATTTTGGAACGTCAGATGTCAACATGTATATGTAAATATTTACCTATAAATGCAAAAAAGTATCCTATTAACGTATATTCTTATCACAACAGGACGCGCTTTTTATGCTCCGTTTATCAGTGTGACAAAATTTCTGTGGGGGCGGCGTCTAGGATAAAAAATTTAAGGAAAACTGATCGAAAAAATGGTGGAATTGCTATAGGATATCATATTAAATCATGATTACAATAATATGTCTGTGACAAACACATTTCACAAAGTAAAAACTTTTTTCAACAAAAATATAGGAAATGACTCACTTATGACTAATATTTGACTCTGCCTTCTAAAAAATCGGCTTAAACAAATGATGAAAATCCCCAAACGAAAAGATACACATTCAAACAAAAATATCGCAAAATCTAAAATTTTCAAATTCAATTTGTTCCAACTGCATCCTAAAAAAACCTGCAGCGCAGTATAAATATTTCCACATCAATGAGTTCACCCTTCAAAACAATATGAGCAACAAAAGAAGGGACCATCGCGTCCTCACTTAAGTGTACATTAAAGCTGCTGCATTTACGTGTGTAAAATAGAATTTGCAAAATAACAACTGCGTGCTGGGGCACTTCTGTCCACTAGATTATGTTTGCCAACTTGCACATGAAGCACAACGCGACAAAGGTGCCACACACACTGGATGTCAACTGTTTTAGTGTCAACTCGATTTTATGACACTGTAGCTTGCAGGACAGTTTTTAAGGGCACATGCGGCAATGTCGAAGAGGAATTTATATTGCCATGTGCATTTGAACACGGTTTCGCGGCCCATAAACTAAAAATTTATGAAAAATTGTCGGCCCAATTGACATCATGCCGCAAGTGTCTTTCAAAATTGTCCTGCTACCTAAATTCAACCAAAATCGAGTTGACACCGAAACAGTTGACATCCAGTGTGCGTAGCGCCAAAAACACATTTTTTCGCGGCACAAACCCTTTTTCGGTAGTTATGATTCTGCACAACCTCTTTTGTGCACCCAATGCGCAATAAGGTCTTGCCTAGGTAGTGAGAGCGGGCACGCTGCAGCCTGAACAGCAGCCAGTGTATGTATAGAACTACACTTTACAATGAAATCTACCATAACCCGTGTGAATAGAGATCCAGCAAATTTTATTATTCTTGTCACATAAAGTGCTTTCACTATTCGAAAAAATATCCAGTGCATAATTTGCCACGTGACTTTAATCATCAAATTATGGTAACTTCCATGGTAAACAATGGGGTCCGATCTTTGTATTTATAGCTGTCACTTCCTTGTGGCACGCATGTCAGTGTGACTGGGCGCCCGCCATGTCTATGCATTTAACATATTTATATACTTGAATGCATTACACATACACTTGTTCGTTTCACATATGCTCCTGATGAGGGCTTTAATTGTGTAAATGTTTGAATTATATTTAAATTATAAAGATAGTTGACTTTGTAAGCTATAGACTGTTGAAAGAATTTTGATCAGGTTTTATTTTTAAACATGAAGGAGCAGGTATTAAAGATATTTATAAAAAGTAAGTTAATGTAAAAACAAGTATGGTAAATATACTACCAGCGTATGTAAAGTACCATGAAAACCATAATTTTGTAAAATGTCCTGACTTTTTCGAGGAATTACATAAAGGCAAATAAGTACATCAATCCTAACAGGAGCTCAAAGTCGAACCCCAGAATTAAATTCCCGAAAATCCACAAATTTCTATTTGCATGCGTAAATCGAGTCTGCGCGCTGAAATTGCGTGGGATAAAATAAATATAAACCATACACTCGCAAAATAGAAAATACCCCCAAGCAACAATGTGCCCAGGCGTAATGGAAGCGATTTTATGAGCAAAATGCTATATAGGTATCCGTTTGTCCATCTACTAGGGTTGGAACGACATATCATATCGAATATTTTTCACGCGGAAATGAAACACTGAATATTTTATCGACATCAGAATTTCGGACATCGAACAGATCGACAATGTTGACAAAATACCGAATATAAATCGTAAAAATCGAGAAAAATATCGAAAAGTAACATCGTTCTAACCCCAACACTACATGTGCATCATTAGCGCCGTCACGGAAATGGACATTCGAGCAGCACCCACCCTTTACAAAAATTAATTTTGCATGCCTATTATCCAACGAGATTCGTGCCCTTGTAGCGCACAAAAAATAAAAAATAAAAAAGATACAAGGTCGTTTTTCCAGTATCGAAATATAGCAGCACTACAAATTAATTCCTATAAAATTTCCAAAAATAGAAAAAGTAGCCATTCAAAATGTCCACCAGGACCAGAACTTGCAAACTCCCGCTGGGGGCACGCTGTAAACAGAGAACAGAGCGACACAAATAAATGGACAAATCATTGGTTTACCCGGGAGTAGCAACTGCAGCGGCACTGTGCAGCGCGGCAGGCGGCATGTGAAACTGCACATAATGCTAGTGATGGCAAGAATGAGAGGATAGTTTTTAAAATGATGAATTTGGTTTTTCAAATAATGTATTTAGTTTTTCAAATGATGTACCTTTTTAGAAACACCAATTTCTTGAAGAATGCTTGCTGTGGAGATGAAAAGAGAAAGAAAATTTTCAAAGCTTCAACTGTACAAAAAGTTTGTGCCCAGTTGCCACTCCAAGACTCTGTAAAATGCCTTTAAAAAGGTCAAATGACATGCAAGGTTTCAATTTTCATGGAAACATTCAAATTCAGTATATTTTTTACTGTTTGTTTGACATTTCATGACATTCATTTTGACACTCTTCATCATTTCGCATTTTACAGGGTCTGGGAGTTTCCCTTGTAAGTACCATATATATGTGATTATAATTCCCCTGAATCATAGTGTCTGGGGCATTATACATTGTAAAAAGTTTCATGCATAGTGCCCTCTCAAATCTGTTTACTGCCCTGGGAATTATAATCGGAAAAATATGGTAATTTGATGGTAGGAGGAACTATTTTTTCTAAAGAAAATTAACAAAATACACTATGGAAAATTATATTTGGGTGCAGTGCTGTTCAAAAATATGACTGAGCATGACAGTGTAACAGCCTGTGACAACACATCTGGTACCTTTCTGATGACTATTAGTTTCCCCCCTATCACTAGCACCTAAAGCACCAGCATAATATTGCACCACACCACACCAGCACCATGTCATGTCATGTTAAAAATGGCACCAGGTTACTGGGTACACCTACAAGTTGCAAGCGCACTACACCAGCACTGGAGATGGTGTCCCTTGGTGCCCATTCCCCTGGTAACTTCCCATCACTAGCCACGGCTCTGACTGGTCAAGACTGGTGCAACATTTCTATTGCCTCATTGCATCCTTTTCTCTGGTGCCCAGCACAATTTTCAAACAAACTTTTGAAAAACCATTTGAAAAAACTTTTGCCACCTTCACACGCCACACACAAACGTGTACACAACTGCCGCAGTGGCGCAGCAGCGCGAACACTTGGCAGCGGCCGCTTGAATGGCGCCCGTATTTAAAGTGTGGGTACAGGTGGCCGGCGCCCCTGCCGCTCCGCAGGTATGTATACCGAGTGGAGCGCATACTTTTCGCGGAATCCTACCATAATTTAATGAATAATATCTTTGATATGTTTCAAAATTAATTATTCCATAGTAAAAACGACATAAATATTTTGATGAGAACCGTATAATCTTTGGTTCATCATTCAGACGGATTATGGTAGGTTTCCACACCAAGTGTGACGTCCACCGAGTATATGTATACCTTACCTGTGTAAACACGAAGGGCAAACACTCGTACCCATACACGCGCGACCGGGAATTGTTTGAACGGAGCGCGGAATACATGAGACGGGACCGATGCGACACTCTATTCTGACGCGCCGATACTTTTCACCGTGCTTTTAGTTTGATTGCCGCTTAATATTTGCGAATTTCGCGCCAATTTTCAATAAAATATGTATGATGGGTACGCAACTTCTGTGGAGGAGACGTAAAATGTATGGATTGTGCCTGTACACATTTGTTTTCAACTGAAATATTGAAAACTCATAAATCCACCTTGAATGCATTTGAGTTTTTCAGAATGAGGTCACTGTCAACTACAGTTGACAGGGATGAAAGATGACTCATTCTGGAAAACTAAAATACATTCAAAGCTGATTTATGAGTTTCCAAAATTTCGGTTGAAAACTAGTGTGCGCAGAGCCATTGGTGCAAAAACTAATAAGTGTCTAATAATTGGAGCATAAAAGAAGTTGATTGAACGCTGAAAAATGCCTGGAGGCATAGAAAGCGCAGTTAAGTAAAGCATAGTATGTGCCCGTTAAAAAAAATCGCAAAATACAAACAGATTGCCAATGCAAATCGAAAAACTCTAACGTTGATTTCCGCTGAACACTGATGGAATTTTACAAAAAAAGCTACATTTCAGACAGCCTTTTTTTAAAAATTGGAGGAAAACCTACTTGGCGCCTACTAAAACCTACTGAAAACAATAGCACGACCTGCAAAAAATCAGGTCCCTTCAAAAAAAAATAACT
The DNA here is from genome assembly GCA_964036195.1 of Sphaerolaimus hirsutus. Classification (NCBI taxonomy): domain Eukaryota; kingdom Metazoa; phylum Nematoda; class Chromadorea; order Monhysterida; family Sphaerolaimidae; genus Sphaerolaimus; species Sphaerolaimus hirsutus. The sequence goes on along the minus strand of OZ038452.1, from coordinate 6,339,218 downwards.
TTTTTTAAAACAACAACGAAAAACCGACCCTCTGCTGCATGATCTGTTTCTCCTGCGCGGCCATTTGCACTTCAGATCTGAGTCGATAATTTTCCGCTCGCAATTCTTCCACGGCGCTTTGCAACTGGCGGCGGTCGGCCGTTGCCGAGCCGACTTCGCGACTGGCCGCCCTGCAGCGGTTGGACATTAGTGTGATCGAATTTGATTGGTGCTTTTGAATTCGGGTACCCGGTTTGATGGAATCGGGTAGTGGGGGTGAGATTGGACGTAGTTTGAGGAATTGATTTGTTGGAATTTTTTGTTTGTAGGGATGGAATAAGGATCGGGGACGGGGAATTGGGCTGTTTGCTGGGATCGGGATCGCGATTAGGATCACGTTTGTGCTCTTTGGTCGATTGAACAATTTTATCAAAGTATTTTCCCACTACAATAGTTTTAGCAAATTTACGGTGATTTTTGTTGCAATTTCTTGCAATTACTGTCTTTAGTTGCTTAGTTTCCCACTGATTTCACATTTCTCATAATTCGGCAAAAACACAAGCAAGCCCCCCCCCCAAAAAAAAAACCAGCCCAAAATCGAACCAACCAAACAAAAAAAACCACCCACCTATACCAAGCGGCCAACTGGTCATTTTTCGCATGGCAAGTTGCCAACTCCCTCTGAAGTTTGTCCAGCCGGGCGTACAGCCCCGCGGCGGCGGCCGCATTCGTGCCGCTCATGACTTGTTGCTGCTGCTGCTGCTGCAGTTGGTGCGGCGACGCGCTGCACAGCGATTGTTGCTGCGGCGAGCTCAGACCTGCGACAATATTGGATGTCGATTTAGATTTTAGAGTGGATTAGTGTTGTTGTTTTTGGACGGTGGTATATGGGAAATTACCGTAAACCCTCGAATAAGTCCCGAACGGAGTGATTTTTCCGTCAGTTTTTTTTACTGTTGAGCTATTCACGGAAAGGAGTTAATTTACAGCGAAAAAAAACATTTCCAAAAAAGTCCGGCGAATTTAAATTCGATTATCTTAGCATAGGTAGATAAGATTACCTTAGCGGCAGTAATTACCTAGACATTTTTTTCTCGACGTATTCGGTGCCACTTGCCAATACATCGCCATGTGACAAATTATTTAATTAGCGATTTTTACATCTAGAAAAACATTTTATCAATCAATGCTCAATAGATTTTGTGCTTACAGCGCGGCGGCATTTTTTCACGTCTGGAAAGGCGACAAATAGTCTGAATTCGTACAAAAAAATGTTTTTAAAGTTATATAAAAAGTGTTTTATTTTCATTGAAATGGGACTTTAGAGCGACGCAAAACACTTTCAATACGAAATTGCTCACAACTACTCCAAATCACACTTTCATTCGAAAACCACACGCCGTATTTCTTCGAATAAGCCCCAGTTTTAGCGAGCCATAAAAACAAGCGCTGCCCCCTCAAGAATCAGTGCAATGGACATGTGAACGATGAAAACTTCTTAAATACAATTTGTGGCATGTGCAAAGTGTAACAGGATAAATGTATTTCAAAATGGATGCACTCAAACTGGGCTAATCCATAGGATACCAAAGGATACAAATGCAGAGCACTCAGAGAAAAATCCCCCCCCCCACGAAAAATACCCCTCAAATTTTCCGGCAAAAAAATAACCCATTGGATACTATTCCGATGAAGTACGGTATATGCCACGCTCCAAATGAACTTTTTTAAAACTTTGATACATTCACAAAACAGATTGAGATATCTGAGACTGGACTGGAACTAGACCCAATTCTGCACGCTGTCATATTTAGTGATGTTGAAGTCACCGGGAAAAACGGCACCGCACCGCACCGGCACCGGTGCCTTTTGGAAAAAATGGCACCGGCACCGAAGGGCACCGGCCGGTTGCCGGTGGTAGCACCGAAAGGCATCGCACCGGCCTGGAATTTCTGAAGTAAATATCGGGCAGTTTCTCAGTGGTCTCACGTTTGGAAGTGCATATTTCAATGAATTTTCAACCGATTTTGATGGTTGAGCACTGAAAATGATCAGAATGATGTGGCAATCACTTTTATGAAGCAATTACAATGATCACAAATGAAAGATAAAATATTTAATTCACTGCAATGTCCATAGCCACTATTGTCTACTGATCGGAGTCGTTGCTGTACAGAGAATGGAACTATCTCTGTCATAAACTGACAACAAATTTTGAACAAACAAGTAAGATAAATATAAAATATAAAAATGATTTAAAATTCAACAAAATTTTAGATTCGCTCATCAGATCACGTATCGGGTATAATGGATTTCACAGTAGGTATATTTATTTGATGGGAGGTTTACAAAATAGGCAAAAACGGTTGGGTAAATATATCGCTGTTTTTTGAAATATGAAAAAGCACATACTATGGACAAAATTGCACAGCACATGAAGCCTTGGCCGGTGCGTTTCCCGTTGCCTTTTACTTTGGCCCTGGTGCTGGCACCTTTGGCACCGGCAAGAAAATGGCACCGCACCGCACCGGCACCGGTGCTATTCTGAAAAAAAATGGCACCGGCACCGGCATGGCACCCCTGAAGAATGCAATGGCACCGCACCAGCACCGGTGCTGGTGCCCTTCGGTGCCAAGCACCGGGGCACCGGTGCTCCGGTGCCTTTACATCACTAGTCATATTTAAGAAGAAAACAATTTTATTTGAATTGACTGTTGGCTGGTGTCCACGAAATTTTTCATCCAGCGGTCAATACGATTTTATTTTAAAATAACTTTTTAACTTCATCCTTCAATCTTGAAAATTGAAATTATTTCAATTTACCCTGACATTGGCTGAATGCACACGTTGACCATGCACACACCAGTTTCCGGTAGAAATTTCGTCAACTGATAAATCTATTTCCAACAAAGTTGGGTTGACCACAATGAATGGCTTTCGATTTTTTACCTTTGATGATTTCAAAATTGTCGATAAAAAAATGGGCTATATTAAATAAGATACATTGTAGGAACCTCACCAGAAACCTACGCAAATACCTATCCTACAAACTTGTAAGATTTACATACCATTAGTATGAGCAAAAATGCTTGAACTAGAATAGCAGACATTGGCTTGAATGCGTTATAAAGCTGATACAATGTAACGCAGAAATGACATGTTTCAAGAAACATTATGACTAATCAAATGCCTTCTGTCGGTCAATGCTACATCTTACATTTGACATATTTTTCTTGTGACACATGTATCTCTGGGTAGATATTTGAAACTTTAGATTTACGAGAAGTTTCAATTTACAGTCAAACCCGAAAGTTTTACTGTAAATTGGTCTGTCCAAAAACTTCGAAAAAAAAACTTCGCTCGAGGTCTAAATTTCAAACTTAAAACTTAAAACTTGCGGAATTGGTATACTGGTCAGACTACCGTATTTCCTCGAATTACCCCCCCTCGAAATACCCCCTCAAAATGGGCACTATGAATTGATAAATCCCCCCCTTGAAATAACCCCCCCAAATTCAGTGTATAGGGAACGTAGATGACAAAAGCTCACACGTTAAAAACAATGATTGTGTTACGTTAGAACATGGTTTATATCATCTACATACCTATATAAGGCTATAGACTCTTATACATGGTGGTTTTTGTTGAGTTTTTCTACGTCTGCGTACGTTTTTAGTACTGGGTGTTCAAAATAATTCTGGCGAAATAATAACCCCCCTCGAATGACACCCACCCCCTCGAAATACCCCCCTCGAAATACCACCCCTCCTCAAAATTGTCACACTGAAAAAATAAACCCCCTGGAGGTATTTCTAGGAAATGCGGTAAACGCTATTGAAATTTTACGCTATCGTCATGAAATTTCGAGTCATGTCACGATTTGACAGTGTCATGAAATTCCATGACCAACTGTCACAACACTGGTGAGGCGTCACTATAACAAGGAGTGTGACGTTATTTTAAAGATTAAAGGCAGGTGAAATTCAGCAAATTCGCTCATAGTGAGCGAGCAATGTAACATGATGAGAAAAATTTTGTTATTTTTTTCAGACTGGATATGGTAGATTTCTTTCTATGGTGCGCAGGGAGTAGACTATATTCACTATTTAATACCTTATAAACCCAATGATAAGCACAAAAGCACAAATTCAGCATAGGTAAAAATAACTTCTCCAAACTTCAAATCCTCCTAAATAGCAAATTTACAGCATTCCTTACTGCACAAACATCCCATCGAAAATAAACATGGCAAACCTATTAACGAAATACGCTGGCACAAGTGAGTATAGAACCTCGGATTGACAAATTCAATTTGCCGCCAAAACTTGTTATGTATGTTATCTGCAATTACGATGGGAACTTCTTAGAGTAGAAAGTTTTTATCGAAATGAGTTTTGGAGTTTTCTGATTTTATTTCACAAACAGTATTTGATTTTTTGTTATTTACTTTTAAAAGATATTCTTCGAATTTCCGTGGTTTTCAAATCAATTCTGAAGTTTGCAATAGTTTCAATCGGTTTGAAAAAGGTATCCAAATGATTATGTAGGGTTCTATGGTATAACGGGCAATACATTAACATAAATGACTCAAAAAATATTGAAAATTAAGTTAGAACCCAGTTAGAATGGATAAATTTGGCAAAAAAAAATCGGAAAAAAATCTAAATTCCCCCAAAAAAATTGCCACCACACCACGGTGCCCAAGTGCGGGTGCCTGGGGCCCAATATAAGGTATCAGCTGCAGCTGCACCACCAAGCAGAGTATCCATGTGCTCCAGCGCATCTGCTCTGGGCGCGAAATACACGGTGGTTCATGACAATTGGATGTTTTTATTTGGATTGCTAATTTTTGTTTGTTTTTTAATATGAGATTTTCTTGAAATTTCTGATGGGGGTAGCTGAGTGTTTGGTTTGGACATTCGTGGGCTGCTGTCCGCTGTGGAAATGTAGCGGGGTGACATTTTTTGGGAAATCACTCTTTAGACACAAACACTCTCTCCCAAGTTTTTTGGGTGAAAATATGTTTTCTACACAAGTAGTATATAAAAACTCTTTGTAGAATTATTGCTCCCAAAATCATTTGTGAGTCAACGTTAAAATTGGTTACATGACATGATGACAGAGCTTTTAAGCTTTAAAAAAACCATTTACCATGGATATTTTTTTGCAAAAACTACATCCAGGATCTGAATATGTGAGTTTTCGAAAATGAGAGTAAAATAAAGTAGTTCAAACACTTTTCACTTAACTATTTACTATGCAAGGGTGGAGACTTATTCAAGGGAAGCTTTTCGAAAATGACATCGATCATAATAATGCGGACACCTGCATAATTATTTAAAGCCATACTTACAAGATTTGATGGAAAAAGAATGGACAAGTCTCAAAAAAGCATCTCAATTTTACATCATCATCTGAACCACCCTGTACCAATACAAATACATGCACGCATTAGGTAGTAAATACGATAGTTGAAGCAAGTCAGCCATGTTGCTCCATATCTAGTTCCAGATGCCTTTCCCAGTTCCCATCTTCACTGCGATCAGACAAATTGGGGGGGGGGGAGTTCCCCCACCCAAAAAGATTGTCGTGTAGAGATATTTTGGCTGAAATGCGACTAAGGGCTAATTGTGCACCCTGAGTAGGTGTTAAGTAAAATAATTCTCACTTTTCACTTAACTTTTACGAGTTTACTTATTATTTACAACTAGTCTTGTCATTTGACAAGCTATGGAATTGGCACCTAGATTGAGATAAACGTCGTGGCACATAAAAATATTTATTTACTTTCCCTTAATCCGTCGCATTTCTCACATACAATGCAAACTTTCACGAAAAAACACTGCCTACTTTTTTGCAAAACCGTCAACCAAATTGCAAATTTTTCGCAACTGCAAATGGCACCAGGCGCCAAAGTCAATTGCCACATCTAAATAACATGCGACCGGCAGTAATTACCTCAGTGTCGCTGCATGACGGGCGGTGAAAAAAACGCACCAGCACTGAGAAATTAGTTTTGACATTTTACTGTCCCCGATTAGCGATGTAAAAAAGTAAAAGAAAAAAGCGTCATGGCGCCAGGCGCCATTGTGACATTGTGCCGTGGCGCCAATCCAATGGCGATTTGAATACTCCGTGGACCGCACGCTATGCAGTTTTCTGAAGGAAACACTCCGGTATGACGTCATAATGTGCCTACACACACTAGTTTTCACCGTGACTTCGTGGGAAAACTGATTTTTTTACAAATGCAGATTAATCAACACGGTTGAATGATTTGATTTTATTTTAATGTGAATTTTAAAAATGAAAGTTTAAACTTGAAAATTCAAAAACTAAAACACATATATCATACAACAACAGTAGGCTAAATGTCGCCATGTCACCATTTCAGTTTTCACAGAAGTCACGGTGAAAACTAGTGTGTGTAGGGCCAATTGAAAAAACATAATTCTTGGTGCCAGTTCCGCAAATAAAAAGAGCAGAATAACAGTGTCAAAAAACTTATAGGGTATGTATCCTTATGCTCGAAATTTTATGTTCACATTAGAATTGGCTACAAAAACATAAGATTTGGACACTATAGAATTTAAAGGTTCTGGTATTAAGGCCCCAGGTTGCTTTTTTAAACATTTTTGTCTTGTGAAAGTGCATACCGTATTACCTCGAAATACCCCCATGGGGGTTTATTATTTCGCCAGCAAAATTTGAGGGGGGGTTAATTCGAGGGGGGGGGGGTTATTCGAGGGGGGGTTTTATTATTTCGCCATAAAATTTCGTGAAATTCATACTAAAGCAGAGTTGTTAAAAGGTACGTACGTTTACTCGAAAAATACGCGTACGCGAGTACGCGGTAAATACATTTACATATACTTCTCAAAAAAATACCGTACGCACTTGTACGCGTACACTTTCAAAGCGTACGCGTACGGAAAATGTATTTATGAAAATTCAAGTGGGACATATTTAATGGGTTCCATTGAATATTTTAGATATGCGGGGGTAGTGCCTTTAAAAATTTCAAAATTCGCAACCAAATCAAAATGGTTGTGGAGACAATGGATGTGGTAAACAAGTCGGGAGAACGATGATTTTTATCTCCTAGAAAAAACAGACCTTGAAAACTATATACCTAATCTGTCATTTGCTTATAGAAAAACATACGTTGTGCTGTACACGTATGAAAAAGTGCCCACTTTTACACATTCTATGAAGAAAAGTAGTCGTTTCAACACTCACAAAAAAGTACCCACATTTACGCGTACGTACGAGTAAAAAAAAAGTAATTTACGTTTTCTATACCTTGTGGTGAGTAAAAAAAAAATACTTTACGTTTACATATACTTTTAAAAAAGTTCAGTAATTCTAACAACTCTGTACTAAAGATCACGCTTTTTCCTACACAAAAACGGTAATAAATGTGAGAAAATAGGTTATATTGGGGCCGTCGATGTACATTTGTACAGAAATCAGCGTAGCTCAGTATTGAAGTGTAGCTGCGATGCGAATAAGTAGTATCAAATACATCATGTACATTGCATACATGATGTACATCATTCCGGAGGGGGGTATTTCGAGGGGGGGGGGTTTATTATTTCCCCAGCCCATTTTGAGGGGGGGTTTATTCGAGGGGGGGGGGGGGTTAATTCAAGGGGGGGGTAATTCGAGGTAATACGGTACATAAGTATCCTGTTAGCGGGTTATCGACTAAGACATAAGTAATGTTGGCCGCATACTTTGCGGTCCGCTGAGTATACATGAAAACCGTTTGGCGCCATTGGCGCCAAGCATTGTTTCCGCGTCACATGCCATTCTACAAAAGTGCCTGGCGCCAAAGTCTTGGCGCTTTGTAAATATAATACATCACTAGCCCGATGCAACCATGTCAACGAGAATTGTATAATAACGAAGGAACTTAAACAGATCTGTGTGTAGACAAATATGTTTTTAGTAGCTCAAATGGGCGCGTGACAGTGATAAGAAAGACCACCGGTAAAATTTACCAGCAAATTATTTCCACCAAAAAAGTACTGCACACTGCAGTTTGTATTTTTTACCGCACACTTCACAATGCAATCTACCATATCTCACCACAATCATTTTTCGTTCATCACATCTTTTTAGCCCACACCATGTGTGAACTAGGCGAAAAGTTTTCATAGGACTTCATTCGTAAAAACACGGTAACATTCTGTGTATCTGTGTACAGTCTGATCTGATTATAAGTACTTTTATGTCGGCAGCCGGAAAGGATATTGAATGTGGAGGCAGTTAGGTATAAAATACATTAAAAAAGTATAGTCCAGTGACATGTCAGTGCACGCGCAGTTACTTATTTCCTACGCTGGAAGCGTGCCAATGATAATTTAAGCATGCCATCTCTTACAAAGATAGAAAATGCGTTGTTGTGAATACGTTAACCCAAAACGTTATAACAGCAATGATTTTTCACCATGTGGTTGCACAAATCATGTGTAAACCACTACTGTATACACGGACCATGCTATGTTCCCACCCGTCAAAGGAGGGGGAGGGGATTTCGAGGGGGACTTATCTTTCAACAGTCAGCTAGAAAGAGGGAGTTATTCAAAGATGGGGACTTCGATCGAGGGGGAATTTATCGAGAACATACGGTATATCCAACGTGTTCAAACACCCAAAAAAACTCTCAACCATATTTACCCTCCCCCCACAAACCAGCATACGAATATCTCTTACTGGCGACTGTGCCGCCGTGCGGCTGCTGCCAATACGACCTTGGCGGCAGCGGCGGCCCCATCTGCTGCTGCGGCGGCACGAAGTTGCCGTGGCCGTGCTGCGGCGCCGCGGACGTGCTGGCCACTGGTGTGGGCGACGCGTCGCTGCAAGTTGTCGTCGCGTCGTCGCACTGGGGGTGATGGGGGGGGTAATTGGGGGGGGGGTGCTAATGTTGAGGGTGCGGCGGAGAAAGCTGGTCAAGTTTGGGGACGGTTTTGATCGTTTGTGGTCTGTTTTGTTTTATATACCAGTTTTATATATTACACAACATGCAACTTTCATCATTTACGTGCTCAAAAGTTTCAAACAGGGGTATTTTTCCCCAGCTCACTAGGACTTGAAGTTATTTCGAGGGGGTAATTCATGGGATCTAATTCGAGCATACCGAATAAAAATGTATTTATTGAAAATGTATTTTGTTTTAAATCTGTATCTGGATAAATCCTCGTGTGTGTTGTTTTTGAGATCGCGTGTATTCATGTTCATGTTTTGAATATGTAAAACCGCCCATCCCTCCAAGCCAGAAATGATATTTGCATTTTGATTGATTCCGTAGTCCATCACTTATCTAAGTACGATTGTACAGAGTGCAAAATACTTTCAGAGAGTACAGACATAGTGCAAAAAGTTTCCACAGCTGAAAAAAAACTGTAGCTCAGCTGAGTTTCAATTGAAGATGCAGAGATGTCAAACATTGACGTATTACTTTCGAAGAAAGAACAAGGGTCACGACAAAAATGCATGAATATATCAGCGAATGCTTGAGCTGGAGCCAATTGCACTATTGATACTTAGCCGTATGGTTTCAAAGATAAATATCACTCTTTGATTTAGATGAGTTTGTAAATACTTCTGAAGTAAATACAAAAAATACCGACTTAGGGACGCAAGCAGTGGAATTTTTCTCGACTTTGACATTTAGTTGCCACTTGACAAAATATGGGATTGAACCCAATACACTACCGTGCATAATAGTCCGGAATGTAGTATCATGCATTGTTCTGATGATTTTCGAATGCAGAGAAGCATGGCTACCTGAAAAATACTTGATCGTTTGATGCATTGGAGTGTTTTGTAACATTCATGCAAAAACTTATTTTTCAATCTTGCTCATAAGCCGTTCCAGAACAAAAGAAATGTAGACACACCATTTAGTTCCCGGTGCATAAAAGTCCGGAAAATGTAACTTAAGCGATTCTATGCCTTAGAAATCCCTCAAAAAGCTATTGGTTAGATAGAGTTTGTGATCGACAACACAAAATTCCCCAAAACATAATCCTATTTTACTCTCACATCATGTTTTTTTAAAGAAAACTGTTTACAACTGATTACCATTACCTGGTAGCCTTTGCTACCAAAAAGCGGAATGGGGCACTATAATAGCCCACAAGCAGCTCTATCATCAGTATATGTTGTTCACAATGTAGATCTTCTGTAAAAAGTGATTTAAGAGAGCCAAATAGTGATTTAAATAGCAAATAAACACACACATTAGACTGTATGCACAAGGCACTGGCACTACAACATGAAAACTGACATACAGATCATGTACAATCACACACAGCTGAGATAAGACTGGTGTATCACCTAGAGCACTCTTGAGGGTACATGACCATATCACTCGTAATTTACAGAGGAGTCTGGTAAAATCATGTTCTTAGGCCAAATGAATATTTACAAAGATTCTACATTTTCAGGAACAAATTTGGTGAATCTACGCGTCAAAATTTTTGGCCTAAGAACAAATTTTTTCTGGGCATCAAGGTTCACTGTAGGTACTGTATATAGGTACCCCCAGGTGTCGTCTAAATGATAAAAAATTCAAAATACCAGTGTGCAGTTTGAAGATGTAATTCAGCTGCATAATACTGACCCTTACCATGGGAAACACAAGATGAGCAGTGTTACATTCATATCACTATATCTTTTAAGATGGGTCATAACATTTGAAAATGTTCTCTGAAATTATTGTTTATCATTACCTCTATCCAACTGCACGCCTTTTTGTGAGTATTCTTGGGATTTGAACAGCTTTATATACATTTTCCGGACTTTTATGCACCAGGAACAAAATAGGGTGTGTATATTTCGCTTGTTCTAGAAGGGCTAATGAGCAAGATTGAAAAATAATTTTTTGCATGCATCTTATGAACACTCCTATGCATCAAACGGATACGTATTTTTTGGCAGCCATGCTTCTCTGCATTGGCAAATCACCAGAACAAAATATGATAACAGATTCCGGACTATTATGCACGGTAGTGTACTTACTGTCCACTTTCTATTCGCAAACTATCGCATTCAACTGGAGAAAGGGGCGATCAGGAAATAAACTTATACATAACATTTAAAAAAATTACGATTGAAAGCGCTAACATTTAACGCACTAATTAACGCGCTATAAATTTGCATTCACACTTACATTAAACACACACTACACTTTTACACATAGGTAACCATCCACCTAAAAAGCGCCCCCAAAATCGACCCACCTTCAAAAAGTCGGTGACCGTGTGCAAATGAGTCTTCTTCATGTCCAACTCGGCGTGCAGCAGCGCCGCGTCCAAATCCGAGTTCATATCCGAGTCGGTCGGCGCCGCGGCGGGCACAGAATGGCACCTGCGAATGTCGGGCGTGACGTTCTTTTTGCCCGATAATGTCGCATTTTGTCGGGTAGCCCGATTCGTGGGATATGAAATTGAAATGTGAGGTGCCCAACTTAAACGTTGTCGTGCGCAACTCAAGTTTGGGCCAAACGCGCTAGTTGACAACGCGAATTCGTGTCAACTAAATAACGTCAAAAAAAATTTAGAGCATCACACTTAACAGAAACAATGAAAATCAAGTCTCATGCTTCTGCGCCAGGAAGAAGAATTTCTGCGTCAAGGAAAAGCGCCATGGCGCTAGCGCCAAAGCAAAAAAAAACGCCATGATGTCTCTTCTGGCGATTGGCGCCATTTTTCTCTGGCGACATTGGCGCTTGGCGCTGGGGTTCGGAAAAGCGCCTTGGCGCTCACTTGTCATGATGTAAAAAAATCCATCACTAGTCATGAATGGTTCAAAAAAATTAACTACCGTATTTCCTCGAAATACCCCCCTCAAAATGGGCACTATGAATTTGTGGTCCGGGAAATGCATAACAGACGTTCAAACACTTACTGTGTTACGTTAGAACATCGTTTTTACCATCTAAATCCTTATAAAAGGCTGTAAAAACTTATAAATGGTGGTTATTGTTGCCACGTTTTTCTCTCAAAATTTTCACTCTGAAAAAATAAACCCCCGGGGGTAATTCGAGGAAATACGGTATGCTCTATCCGAAAGGGAAGTTGAAATAAAATAATTCACTAAAATTTAGTTGACACGAATTCAGTTGACATAGGTACCTTTCCCGCACAATGAATCGGGCTGCCCGATAAAAAGGGTGTCGAGTAAATTAGATTCCATCGTTGACGGTTTGCGCGCGTGCGGCACAAAAAATTCTATCAGGCTCGTTAGATATGACGAGTTGAAATAGCCTCATTAAATTGTTGCGTGAGGGATAATAGAGCTATATACAAAAGCGCGTAATAAAAATAAGCTTACAAAGTATGGGGCTGGACAAAAGTCTTGCTAAATAAATCGTGGGTAGTTTCTTCGTATAGCAATTGGACAAGTGAGTAACAAGAAAAATTTGGGTAGTCAGTCATGTGAAAAGTTTATTAGTGACAAACAATGCTTAATAAAATGTGCTTCTCACGAATTGACAATCATGTGAATATGCTTATATGATGAACCAAAATTAGGACTACCTAGAAGATGCATACACGCATACAAAATTTGATCCCCCAAAAAAGTGTCACATGATTTAGCACATCCCACTTTTCTTGTCACTTGTACACGTGAGGGATTGGTGCTTGGTTGACTTAAACTACTTACGGAAACGCAACACTTTTTATAGTCTTCTAAATAATTACAAAAAATACACATCTTTCATCGACATAAATACATAAGTCGTCCAAAAAGCGTCGACAAAACACAAACAAGCCCAAAAATATTTACAACCAAAACATACTGTCCAAACTGGGCGTCTTGAACGGGTGCGGCGCCAGCGTCGACTTCAACATCGACATCGACATCGGCATCGACGGCACAAAGCGACGCGTCGAAATCGCCTCCGGCCGCATCGACAACCGCGTCGACGAGCCACCGAACGGCCGCTGGCGAAAAAAAATTAAATTTTTTATTTTACTATTTTTAGACTGCATAGAAGTGATGGAAGGATTTGAAATATTACGGAGTTGAATATGCAGAAGCATCTGTGCAAAAGCGTAACTGCGTAAACAAACGTTTACACAGGAACAATGGTGCTTTTAACTTTTTTATACGGTACCGTTTGAAAGCTCGCTTGATTTTGAAATGAAATAGCTCCGCGCAGTTGTAGTTTTGCCAGGTCGCTTTTGCATAGACAAATCTACGAGCTTATCTACGAACTCAAATAAAATGTAAGTATGTGGATGATTTAAAGCTGTAATTCTATTTGTCGCGATGTGCACAATATCTATGCAAATAGATAAATATCTAGTTATTTAGCTGGAAAGTCTCGCACCACTCAACAATAGAACACAATGAGGTGATAATTGACATGCAAGCCGCAAAGCACGGCAAAATAACCGCGCTCAATCAGTGCGATTCTTTGGCGCGGTGCGATGCACGCAATGCCGGTTCGATTCCCGGCTGCGCTAAGTTAAAAAGTGGGCGGGGCTAATGAAGTGCAGCCAAATTGGACTGGTCACGCGCTGAGATGAGCTGAGCACAAGAAAGGTCAAGTAGATTAACGTACCGTATTTCCTAGAATCAACCCCCCTCGAATTGACCCCCCTCGAAGTACCCCCCGTCTTGTATGATGTGCTCCATGTATGCGATGATGTTTGTATTGCTGCCAGTTTGCTACACATATACTAGCTTGTATCGATACCTACCTATATGTCCAAACATGGGTATCCTGTTTTGTCACAATCATTACCAATTTCGGTATGTAAATACTATGATCCTTCACGAAAATTTCTGACAAAAAATAAATCGATAAATTTCAATAAGCCCCCCTCCCCAAAAATTTGCCGACGAGATAGCAAACCCTCCAGGGGATATTTCGAGGAAATTTTTTAGCTGACCGGCAGTAAACTCGTGTGCGCAGCGCCAATTTGTAACTTACCCACTAACAAAATTGGCCTTAGCCACAACTTTGTCACTTTCTCGATACAAAGAAACAACTTCTATCCACGAACAAACTTTCAGCCTACTGCCTAAGTTAAATGCATTTTCAACACCTCAGAGAAGTCTACCCACAAACGCAATTCGATATTGATTCTTTTATTTAGGATGCTACCCACCCAGCGTAGTGCAGTGGACTTATTTATTTGAAAAAGGTAGCGTTGAAAAGCGTTTTTAGAATTTTTAGAAATAGAAATAAGCATTGAAAAGACACGATTTGGGGGAGCGTTTTTAGAATTTTTGAAAATAGGAATTAGCATTGAAAATACACGATTTGGGGGAGGAGTGACTCTCGTGAAAAACATGGAAAATATGTAACAAATTCCATTTTTCGAACAAAAAATTGAAAAAAATATTTTCCAACCCTAAATATATCGAATCGGTCCAAACAATCCAACGCAAAGAAAGAAGACTATAAAACCGGCCACGGCGAATGCGCAAAGTGCACAATGCGAAATGCACTGCACTGCGGCAGCGCGGCAAGTGGGAAATTTGCCGCGCGGCACTTTTTTGCGACGCCCCGTCGCTCGGGCGGCAGTTGATAAAATTCCACACGCGCCGCGGAGCAATGCCTAGCGTCAGGGGCGCAATTTCATTAGCCAGATGGGTTTTTTTGCCAAGCAAAGATGCCGGGGATGGAACGATATTTTTGCCATGATTGTCAATTGTGTTTAATTTGAATGGTATTGAGTTGCATTTTTCAATATTTGAGTCTCGATTTTCGACATCGATAAAATCGAGTGACCGCTTGCTTTATTTTACAATTGCGTGGATTGAAAATATGAAAGAATGTAAAGCGCGCCCACCCTGAAATGCGAAACTAAAAGTTGGCACTGACCCAAAGCAACGTAACGTAATTTTAAATAAAAAATGGACAATTTCAGATGCAATGAATCGGGTTGCCCGATAAAAAACGTGTCGGGCAAGATTAATTTCCCTCAGGATCTTGCCGCGGAATAAACTGGACGCATTGCCTCAGAAGGATAAATGCGAAAGTGACGTATATTATGCGCTTGAAGAAGCCAAATAAATATATATAGGTATGCGCATTAAGTGCAGATGAATGTCTCGATGTATATGAATAAATACCGTATTTCGTCGAATAAACCCACTTGAAAACTCGCAATCCTGAATAAGTTGTAAAATAGAACGAAGTCCCCTCGAAATTCCCCCCCAGGAATGATGTAAACAGCGTTCGGATCAGGTCCGGCAGTCAGTTTCTGACCTGACTGCTGTCGCCATAACTCCCGCTGTGGGGGGAATTAAGAGATGAAAGTTGGGTGGGACGTAGCCGACATCCCCCCCCTACTATACTCCAACGCAGGGGCGACGGCGACCCCCCTAAGTGTGGGTCGCCGTATACCAGGGGTCTCCTAGGGGGGGGGCTGGGGGGGGGCTGCCCCCCCCCAAATCGGCCAGCTATCTATCTATCCCGGAGGTCGCTCAGCTATCTATCTATCCCGAGGCTAAATTTTTGGCTACTACCCCAAAAGACCCCCCCCAAATCGCTCAGCTATCTATCTATCTGGAGTGGTTTTTGAGAAATTTTGCCCCAATTTTCGCTCAAAATCACTAATGTTCGCACCTCTTTATAGTTTTTCACCTTCAAAATCGTGCTTTCCGGCTATATACATGGTTATATACCTATTTTTAGCCATTTTATACCTACTTTTGGCTACTTTTAACTGATTATTAGCGAATTTTTCCCCTTTCTGCCTTCTTAACCTTGAAAAAGCCTATATATTGTGCCCCCGCCAGCCCCCCCCCAAGCCCCCCCCCAGAAAATTTTTCCAGCTATCTATCCCTCCGGAGGAGCGATTTGCTATATCTAGCCCCCGCGAGGGCCAAAATCCTGGAGACCCCTGCCGTATACGCGCAAAATTTTTCAGAATTTCGTATACAGAATTTCGCTGTCCGCGTCAAGTCCGGCACCCAGTGGTTTTTCAGAAACGCGGACACGAAATAGCTGAAATTTTGGGGGGTTATTGTCAACATCCTGTGGCACCATCGACTAACCAAAAGTGTCGCTCACTGCGTATACTGCGCTGTTGTTTACAGATACAGTGTACGCATCAGGTCCAGGACCAACTTGCCTTTCACCGAGCCAAATTCACTTTAAATATATTTTTTATTAGACACTTGAAAAGTTGGTTTAGGATGCCCTCTAGGGAAGGGTTTAAGGTATAAAATTGCATAAAAAACCTTACCCCGAATATGCCCCACTAAGGAGTTTTAATGGGGGCGAATGTGTTGAAGTCACTTATGACATCATCACCATACAAATTTGTACTGTGATAATGTCATAGGTGATGTCAGAACAATCACCCCCATTAAAATTCCTTAGTGGGGCATTTTTGGGGTAAAGTTTTTTACGCAATTTTATACCTTAAACCCTTACTTAGAGGGCATCCTAAACCAACTTTTAAAGTGTCTAACAAAAAAATATATTTTAAGTGAATTTTTAGGATGCAACTGTAGGGGCATTGCTAAAATATCGCTTCACAGGTAACTTCACTGCATTGTACAGTATCGTATGGGTCTGTAGAACTGTAAAACTGCATTACATGACTGCATTGAGCATTTTTGAAAAAATTTATAGGGTGCCGGACCTGATGCAGACAGCACATTTATTAAAAACGCGTTATACCCGCTAGCGAAACCTTTGGTGGGTTGCCGGCGCCCACCATTTAGTGTGCAGTAAGGGGAGGGGTGTCGGCTATATCCCCCCAGTTTCAGCTTTGTCCTGTCCGCGTTTCTGGAGTGATGGCACCCGAAGTGATGAAAAACCACCGGGTGCCGGACTTGACGCGGACAGCGAAATTCTGTAAAAAAATTTGCGCGTATAAATACGGCGACACACAGTTAGGGGGGTCGCCGTCGCCCCTGCGTTGGAGTATAGTAGGGGGGGAATGTCGGCTACGACCCACCCACATTTCATCTCTTAATTCACCCCACTACGGGAGGTATAGCGCCAGCAGTCAGGTCAGAAACTGACTGCCGGACCTGATCCGAACGCTGTTTACATTTTATCGGCGCAATTACATGCACATTTGTGCAATGTAAATAAATACATGATTTATTACTGGCTGTAAATTTGTATTGCGGATACATATATATTGAAAAGCTATTTCAATAAAATGGCGACATATCTTACACTGCTTACATTTATTGCCATTACTATTAAAATACCATAACTAAAATTTTGCTGGCGAAAAAATAAACCCACGAATTTAGTAGGGGGGTTTGAGGTGGGTGTTACCCCCTTTAAAACTCCCCAGCTATCGAGGCCGCTCAGCTACTCATCTTTCCCGGGTTCTATTTTTGGTTACTATCACCTGGACCACCCCCCCAAAAAAAATACGATAAGCTATTTATTTAGATATCCGGAGCAATTTTTGAAAAAAAATTTGTCCCAATTTTCGCCCAAAATTGGCTAGTTTTCATATCTTTTCATCCATTTTCACCTTCACTAGTTCATTATTGCCTATTTTAGCTATTTTTAACTAAATATGCCTATTTTTAGCCACTTCTCACCAAGTTTACCTACACCTTTTTTGTATTTTTTTTTTCTCCTTTTTTCCTTCTACAACTGAAAAGCCCCCCGGTAAATTTTTCAGCTAACTACCACTCGAAGGAGCGCTTTACTACCTCATGAACCCCCAGCTGGGGTCCAAATCTACAAAACAGTGAATTTCCCTATGGGAGGTATTTCGAGGATATAAAGCACAATGTATTTTTATATTTCCAACAAAAATTTTTGAATCTTCGCTACCGCTGTTGCATTTTCGATAGTAAATCACTCGATAAACGACATCTAATCCGATAAATCGTCATAAAAATGGGCCCATGAAGCCAAAAATGGCACCCTGGGGCAGTCCTAAGCCCTGAAAAGTGTAAAGTAAAGTGTCAAATGTCATGTAAAATGTCAATCAGAACAAAAAGAAAAGATGTTATTACTGAATTGATACATTACTTCACATTTGTCATGCCAATTGACACTTTGCATGACATTTTACATCACATTTGACACTTTACTTTACACTTTACAGGGCTTGGGACCGCCATCTGGTGCCAATGTAAAAATTCAAACACGCATAAATATAAAAATGAGCAAAACTAAAAGTAAAAATAAACCAGACATCGTATCGCAATAAGCTTGCTCAGTTCAAGTGCCCAGAGCAGAGAAAATCTCTGAATAGCGCACTTGAAATTCTGTACATCAAACGACTAATAGAGCCAATTCAATGTACCGCAGCGCCACGCATCACATGGGACGTAAAAATAATAAAATCATCGTATATTTACTTACCTTAACATGCTTCACCCACTGTTTAGTTTTCTGATTACGTTTTGTGCATTTTACGAGTGCAAAAAAAGTAAAATTTTCAGTTTTGTTGGGCGCAACTCTATCAGAAAACTAAAAAAATTATCACAGCGGGGCGCAATCAAACTAATTTTTTCGGGAAAAACTGATATCATGCTGTGTACTGCCACAATTTTTCAGCCAATCCCGGTTTCAAAATGAGCAAATTTTAATATAAATTCGTGAATAGGTGTATATACTGATTTGACCGCATCCGCATGCCTTACCGTGGACGCAACCGTATTCTGATGAATAGCGTCACATGACAAATTGTGCACCAAATCCACCAGCAGGTGAAAATGAAAATTTCAAGTAGAGAATATTCATATACGTATTCATTTAATTGCAAGAAGAGAAAATTCCACAAGTCGCCTCTAAAATTGATTTCCATTTTCCAGCAAGAAATCGTCTTAGGTAAAATATGCACCATCACGACTTTTATACGACATTTACATTTATCAGGTTCGGAACGGTAAATGGCGGCAAACAGTGAATCGGTTAATCTTCATAATACTGGTAATTTACAGTACGGTAATTTCTCATAATTTACCGGTAAAACTACCGATGCGGTGCGGTAATTTTTCACACACTAGACACCTAGAAATATATTCTGGTCTCTGTATGTAGTTACATCACGTCAAACCTTTTTAGTGGTGCAAAGTGTATTCTAAAAACCCGGGGCACGTTTGAAAAAAGTATATTTTAACCGCGGCAACTGGTTCTCCCAGAGAACAGCCCACGATTATCATAATAATATTTATCTTCGGGTACAATCAGATGCAATCTAAAGAATTGTATACACAAACTGAGCAGAGCTGTAGGCGATTTAAGAGCACTGCATTAATGGGTATTGATGGAAGAACGCCATAAAAAAATGGCGCCACGCAGAAACGGTGCTAAATGCCAATGGCGCACACGAATTGCGCCAGAATTGCGGCACTATTCCATAAATTCAAATATTGGTGAAAAACCGAACAAAAAGATTCCCCATCGAAAAAATGACTCTGTCTGCTACATTCTAAATTCTTCTGAAAAATATAAAGGCTGAAATACTTACGTATAGGTAACTGACGACGCCATTTTCTGAAAGCACCAGTATAAAATGGCGCCAAGCGCCACTCAGAAAGCCGCAGCGAAAAACGGCACCGAGAGGTCCAAAATGGCGCCAGCGTCGTGGCGCCATTCCAGCACTAATTCTGGGAAACTTAATCTAAATTAATTCATGCATGAAGTCAATTTCTGTATGCTACCAGCTGACGAAAGAAAAACTACCAATTTGTATTCTTAAGTATCGAAATAGTTGAGGTGTTTAACGAAATTCGAAGAAATTTGTTGTGAGTTCTCCCAGAATATTCGTGATGGAATGTGTTTTTAGGTAAACAATTGATTTCCAGAGATGTAGATATTAAGCACAAAGAAATAAATATAGACGCGACGCAAAATATGAAGCAACCATGTGGCAATGAAAAACTGCGGTTTCGGGGGGGGGGGGCTGGATATGTATATTTACATACATATGAGCGAATTCTGGCACCAACACCAACGCCAATAGCGCCATGGCGCCATGACGCCATTCCGCTAGGTCATGACTAGGGCTAGGTAAAATTTTGGAGGGGGGGCTGAGCCCCCCCTTTTCGCCGGGCTCCGTAAACAAGCAGCCCCCCCGCTCAAAAATACTGGATATTTTTTTTACGTCCCTGAGCCCCATACTATTGCCCCCCCCCCCAAACAGCCCGAATTTCCACTTATTTCCATCGCTATTGGAGGAAATTTGCTATGGCTCTATTGGTGTGTAAAAATATTGATATGATGACAAGTAGGGTTGGGACGATATGACTTTTCGATATCGATATTCGATATTCGATATGTTTTTCTGAAACTCGATATTCGATATCGATACGATATCGACCCTCGATATTCGATATCGATATTAGATATGAAAATATGCTCGATATTCGATATCGATATTTCGATATTTTCGATATTTCGATATTTTAGTACAGCGGGGCATATTGTATTTCCATTTGGACGCAAACATGGTTGATCATCTTTTTAGATGAGGTGCACAACAGTTGAAATGAGATAATGAAAAAAAAACAGGATGCATCAAATTATATCAGGTGAAAAATTATTATGCAAACACTTACAGGACATACTTGTGACTAGGGGTGGCTAGCTTTTTACATTTTTAAAAGGTTGGTATTTAAAAAAACAGCCAAATTTTTTGTCCACGCTGCCATGCAAAGGTTTGGTGAAATGGTTTCCTTATGATACAGTTTGCTGTGTCAATATTCTATATTTTGTTTTGATGCGTGTACATTACCCTTGATATCCTACTTTTGATAGCTCAATGTGAAAATGACATGGCATTTATATGATATATTACTTTGTGCATTCATAAGCATACACGTGTTTGGCTGCAGCGTCCACTTTTTGTAGGCTTCAGCCATTTTTTATGGGATCACAAATACCTCAAAACGATACCAGAATATCGAAAAATATCGAAAAAATGGTCGATATTCGATATCGATATTCGATATTTTTTCAAAATTTTCGATATCGATATTCGATATGAAAAAATGGTCGATATCCGATATTCGATATTCGATACGATATATCGTCCCAACCCTAATGACAAGCAAAATGCGAAACTTGTATGTGTGCATTATGGAACTTTAAATACTGTTACTTGACAAGTCATTATCATTTTACTTATCACTTGACATGATGTGAAATTGGTTGCCTGCCTAACCCTTCCTTCCAAAGCAAAAAAACAACCTAGATGGCTGTTACAACTTTTATTCTTAAAAAAGCGCAGTGCACACCAGAAAAAAAACCCTTAATAATGATAATATTCATAAATACTGCAGTACTGCTCGCTAAAATTTGAATTGGGGTTTTAGAAATCAGTTTTTGAAATGAAATATCGTCAATTATCCTACACAAATATACCTTGTTTATATATTAGCTACAGCTGCCGCCACGCACCGAAGACAATTACGCTTTTCAAAGTATGTTTTTTTTTTTTTTTTTAAACACGACAAAATAAATACAAAAATTCTTTTTCAAATGCGCCGTGGTTTCAAATTTTTTTTTAATTCACCCATCTGCGAATGTCTTCACGTTCAATGGGGCACATTTGCGGATACTTATGTTTTACTTTTTACTACACTTATGTTTTACATGTGCAAAATGCATGCGGCGCCTCAAACTGTGGTCGCAAAATTTTGCAAGTTTTTTTTCAAATCGCAAGACATTTGTCAATAAAGTCTCGGTATTTTAAAAAACGGTTGAAAAAAGGTAACGCCATGTTTCCGCCCTCGCCTACAACTACACTTCCAGCGGATTTTCCACACGCAAATAGCACAGTGAACCAGCGCATATGTACTTAGAATAAAAATAATGCATTACCCCATTCGCAAATAATGATGAAATGCCATTCAAAATTGCCATAAAATGTTAACAAAGCACAGCGCGCAAAATCGCAACATCAGGTGCCCGTGATATTTAAATGGAACAGTGAAACAAGTGGAGTTATAGATACTTATATAATTTAGGATTGAAACCATATTTACATCTTTTTGTTATCGATACAAGTTACAACTTTAAATGGATATTCCGCTGATTATTTAGTAAAGGCGCCTGGCGCTGGCGCCAATGCAAATGGCGCCATGGCCATTGTCGTGGCGTGACGCCAGTGGCGCCTGGGGACAGCTCCACAAAGTAAAATGGCAACTGATAAAAGCAAAGTAATTTGACAAATGGCAAGTTGAGTGACGTAAAAAGTTAAGAGTGAAATAAAAAGTCTGAGTCAAATGGCAAATGAGAGGAAAATGTGATATAAAAAAAATAAGCAAACATAAATAAGTAAGTAATTTGGATTTAGAGAGCATAGTTTCGATAACGATAATGTATATTTTGAGTGGAATGTGACAAATTTGAACTTTTTACTACATTTTCTTGAGAGTTGTTATTTGTTTCTTAACTCTCTACTTAACGCTTAACTTACCACTTGTCAAAATACTGGGCTTTTACCATGTGCCAATTTTTGCCATATGCAAAACTGGCACTTGGTCTGTCCCCTAAACAGTGTCATGACGCTTTCAAATACCCATTCCTGACACCTGGGGGCAGTCCCAAGTAGGGTTGGAAAAAAAACGTTTTTTTTTAACTCGATGTTTTTTTTATAAAAAAAACGTTTTTTTTTAAAAGCTCCCAGATATGACCTAGTGTCAACATATATAGGTATATCAGACACTGGCAATACTCTGTGATGTTAAATATGACCATATAATGGCTGTGGAGCCATGGGATAGCATTATAAGTGGTGATTTGTGTCAAAAATATCCATTTTTCGTCGACATATCGTTCGTATATCGCCTTATAGTCGAATGTTCGTGACATCAGGTAAAGTTTGGCACGGAATGGTGATCAAACAAGGTTATAAAAGGAGGTTGTTACTTTGGGAGTGAAGTTACACACTGTGGAGGTACATGGAAGCACATTACCTCAATATTATATATTACAGCAACATATGTCGGCTTATTCACCCATGGTAGCACATAGAAATGGATGTTTTGATACTAAAAATGCAACAAAACCAATGAAAACAACCACCAATGTCAATTTGTGTGTGAAATTGCGCGCTTGCGCGCAAAAATTTTGCAAAATACCTAGTGCTTAGTACTAAAAATTTCGGCCGATGTTTTTAAAAAAAAAAAAACATTTCGGACGTCATGTTTTTTAAATAAAAAAAACGTTTTTAAAAAAAAAAAAACGTTTAAAAAAAACATCGGCCAACCCTAGTCCCAAGCCCTGTAAAGTGTAAAGTAAAGTGTCAAATGTAAAGTCAAATGCAAAGTAAAGTTTCAATCAAAACAAAAAAGAAAATATTTTATTACTGAACTTTGCATGACAATTGACACTTTACTTTGCATTTGACTTTACATTTGACACTTTACTTTACACTTTACAGGGCTTGGGACTGCCACCTGGGGCCAGTTCCGCAAAATGAGAAGTGAAATGACAAAGGCGACGTGAAATGGCAATTGAATTGGCAAAAGCGAAGTAAAAAAATAATAAAAAGTAATTTCTCTGCGCTTTTGCCATTTCACTTGCCAATTCACTTGGCCTTTGCGCTTTTACTTCGCCTTTGCCATTTCACTTCCCACTTCTCATTTTGCAGAAATGGCACCTGATATTAGATATTTTAGGACATCTAGATATTTTGAGGTAGATTTTTTGCATTGTCTCAAGATGTTCGATATCTGTATTCAATGTGAAGTAACACTGGATACAATGAATCGTTCTCGATACAATGAAACAATATGCACATCGCGACAAAAAAGCCGATATGGTCTATTGACTGCACGTTTACAAAGAAAGTTACCATATTCCATTGAATGAAAAAGTTCCCCTTCAATGTACATTGCTCTCACCATTGGTGAATCAAATTCGGTGATCATTCAAGTGACTTTTCATAAAAAAATACGGTAACCAACACTGTGTATCGCGTACAATCTGGTAAGTACGGTATTTCCTCGAAATACCCCCCCCCCTTAAAATGGCCACTATGAATTTATTAGCCCCCCCCCCATCGAAATACCCCCCTCAAATTGAGTGTACAGGGAACGTACATGACAAAACTGCGGTTTGTGTTTCGGGCAATGCAAAACACACGTTAAACACAATGAATTGTTACTTTAGAACAGTGTTTATGCCATCAACATACGTATACAAGTCCATAGACTTTTATATATAGCGGTTACTGTTGCATTTTTATACGTCTGCATACATTACAGATGACAATTTAGTACTGGAATTTCAAAATAATTTCTGGCGAAATAAAAAGCACCCCTCGTTTAACCACCCCTCAAAATTCTCACTCTGAAACAATCACCCACCGAGGGGTATTTCGAGGAAATACGGTATACGGATCCGATAAAATGAAGCCAGAAATATTTCATTATTTTAAATTGCTAACCAACCTTTAGCATCAGGATCTATTGCTATAATATCCATTGCCGAAAATGTTCCCTCGACACAGGTGCAATAAATTATCCGGTGAATTTATGGTAAAATTTTAGCATTGGCAAAGTTCCAAATCATACGCGATCGAATGCTAGAGCTGATTGTTTCATTTGAGCGAAATTTGCCTGCGGGAAAATGTTGATGTTTAATAATATTTTATAAAGGTTAGATAAAGTGTACGTGAACGAGTGAAAAAAAGAAGGTAAAATTATGTAGGCTTACCACGTTTACGTATGCAAAAAGTACATATTATGTCAAATGTAAATAGGTGGGGATGTAATGTAAAATCCTAACTGGGAACACAAATCGTGATGGAAAGGCACCGGTGCTGGTGCGGTGCGGTGCGGTGCTTTTTTCGAGGATGGCCTGCCAGTGCCGGTGCCATTTTTTAGAATAGCACCGGTGCCGGTGCGGTGCGGAGCCATTTTTAGCCGGTGTCCAAGGCGCCAAGTGCCCTTTCTAAGGTCTGGCAGAGGTGCCGGTGCGGTGCGGTGCCATATTTTCCAGTTTTATTTCCATCACTAAACACGAACTGAAAAACAACATTATGGTATCTAAATGCCTTTCCTCACATAATTTCCTGGTGCATTTCCTCCAGTAAAAAAGTGACTAGAAAAGTGGTGCGGTAAATCGAGTGACGAGTCAGTTGATAAGTAGAAAGTACTGTTACCACGAAATTTACTTGTGACTTACAGTTTTACATGTAACTGCCACTTGCCACGCTTAGATAAATCTATAACTTAACACTTTCTTGTCACGAAATTGGCACCTCGCCAGCAGACAAGAATAACTCCATTAATCGAAAACGCGTCCCAGCACAGTTATAATGTTTGGAAGTATGTTTTGTATACTAAAATGCAAGTGCTAGCGTGCGCAATTTACGTGAAGACTAAAAAAAAACAGTTTAAATCCCCAAAGGTACCAATCAAGAAGCAAAAATGTAAAAATTGAATTTCAGAAGAATTCGAAATTACAGCAAAGAAATGAACAAAATGTCTTCCAAGGAGAAGTAATAAAGAAATCTGCTCCGATAAAGCTCGGAACCAATATTTCCATTTTGTATTTTCGATAAAATGAGCCAATCAGAAAATGTCAACGTTTGATGTCAACGTCAACAGAAAATGTTTGATTCAAAACAACAACTACTAAAACATCAGAATTAAATAAATCCGAATGTCTAAATATTTAGGTAGATTCAGATATTCAGATTCAAAGATATTAGGTAAATAACTAAAAATAATGGTGCCAGCCATTAGCCAACATCCAAAGTACACAAAAGGTGGGAATGGCTTCTAGCTTGAGAATTCTGCGCCCAACTACACATTGTATACTCAGCGGACCGCTAAGTATGCACCCAAAATTACGTATGTCTTAGTCGATAACGCGTTAACGGAATACTTATGCATGCACTTACGCAAAAAGAAAAATATTTTAAAAAGAAAAAGGCGGAGTCCAGTACAACCGACGTATGTTTCGTGCCTGGAATCATTTACCTATCCTTTTTTCTGAACAACTTTTATTTTACTAATGATGACATCATGATGGAGTGTTTCATTCAGAAAGATGCATAGCGTGCGGTCCGCCGAGTATAAGTAACATATCAAGAGACAAATTTCAGACAAAGTTTCAAATTACTGGTAAACAGTCATGTGAAAAGTTTGCACTGTCTGTCAAGCGTCAATAAACGTGTTAAACACAGGGTAAAGACTGGATAGATGCAAATTGTTCCTCCGGATGGATAGATAGCTGAAAAATGGGGGGGCTGGGAAGGGGGCTTCACCGGGGTTAAATAAATAAGCTTTTTCAAGGCGGGAAGAAAAGGGAGGAAAATCGCAAAAATAGATATACAATATCAGGAATTTTTTAATACAGGTACATTTATATCAATCGCCAAAAATAGCTGAAAATTTTAGCAAGTAGCACACGAACAAATGATTTTGAAGGTGATAATCTACAAAAAAAAGTTTGAAAATTAGCAGTAAAATTCCACATAAATCTCCCCAGATAGCTAGATAGCTGGCCGACTTTGGGGGGGGGGGGGGTTCAGGAGATAGTAGCTAAAAAAATTGCCTCCGCGATAAATAGTAGTTAAACGGTCTCCGGGATAGACAGACAGCCTGGCAGTTTGAGGGGTAACCCCCCAACCCCCCCCCACCATTCGAGACCCCTGACTACATACCTAACTATAGTAAATATACCTCCATAAAAAGCATGAATCTTTTTCGCTTGGAGTAGCTAACGAAGTGGGGCAGAAAACCAACTGGCCACGAGGATGTACTCCCAAAGGAAATTCATGCAAATGCTGCGGTGCAGTAGCGTAATCCCGAGCAGTGGAGCCGGCTCTATCTTATTTTTATTTTTGGTCTGTTCCAAAAGTCATTGTGCCAGTCGCAGACCATGTAAAATGTCATGCAAAATGTCAAAAGTCATGTAAAATGCCCTGCAAAATGGCAACTCTGTTGCTATTTTTCAGGGTATTTTACATGACTTTTGACACTTTGTATGACATTTGACATTTTGCAGGGAATTTAACAGGGTCTGGGACTGCCCCATGGGGCAATAAATTTTTGAAGTTGATGTTAGTTACTGGTACCAGAAACTTTAAATAGGTATCATTGACTTTTACCTATCACGTGCTTTATATCCAACTTTTACACACCTCATTACAGTCGGGAGATGTCATAAAGACACTTGTTGATACTGAAACCTGTCTGATAAAGTGAAGATTGAACAAAAAACTGTCCATAAAAGTACCGACACACACAGAGATTTCAGTAAATGTGATACAGAAAAGTTAGCACAGAAAAAGCATCATTTACAGTAATACTCCCAGTGTGACAAACAGTAATGGTTCCCAGTAAATAGTGCAGTACAGTAAATTTTCATTGCTGCAGTAAATGGTAAAGACAGTAGAGTAAACTTTTTCAATTTTACAGTATGGTTTGGTATGAGGAATTGTGCCACCCTAGAGACCCCTTAAAAAGCACTTGTCACATTACTTCCGGAACAGACCCCTCAAAAAGCACTTGTCCCACTACTTCCGGAACAGATCCCACCACCAAGCACATGCACTGCGGCGCCAACAAATGCAGTGTGCTGCAGAAAAAGTACGAAACCCATGTGCAAAGAGTGGGATGGCACAAACATGTATAACAAAATGTCACTAAAAATTATAGTTGAAAATAGTTTATAATTTTGCCGCAGGGCAAGTCTTTAAATAAATGATAATAAAAAATACGGCTGGAATGGTATCAAAAACTGGTACCATAAACTTATCATAGTTTCACACGAATTCACACAACGGCGAAATAAACATTCCTTTAGGTACCGTATTTCTTCTAATAGAACGGCATACCCCCAATAGAAGGGCACCTCCAATCGGACAGCAGTTTTTCGCAATTTTGACCCACGGAAAAATAGAGTGACAGCCTCCAATAGAACGGCACCTTCATAAGAACGGCAGACATGCTGTTGGAAGAGTGCTAAAACCAAACAAAATTATACATGGTGAGAAGAGATCATACAAAATGTTCAAGATGATGATTTATGGGTTGTTTTTTAATTTGGTGTGTTCTAATTGATGTTTGGATAAAAAAATATCGCACAAGCTTTATATTGAACATACTATGTTCAAATGAATAATGTGTGAAAAAGTTTTGTGAAACAAGTAGAATGGCACCTCCAATAGAACGTTAGGTAAAAAGATCACGAAAAAATAAAACGGTGATTAGAAGAAATACGGTGATTCCCCCCTCCCTTCAATGCACACACATAATGAAAAGCGTCGTGATATCTAGCCCATGGCGGCAATTTTAGTTCCGAATCCACCACATTGGCCCCACACACGCTAGTTGATATCGACACCAAATGTCAACTGGTTCCGACCCCAATTCAAAGCTTGCGTTTGAACGTCTTTCGCCGGCTCGTCCGCAAGCTTTGTATCGGGATCGGCACCAGTTGACATTTGGTGTCGATTTCAACTAGTGTGTGTGGGGCGAATATACCTCAACAACAAGACAATACCTCAACAACAAGACAATACCTCAACAACATTTTAGTCATTGTGTTGCCACTTATTTGACCTTCGTGTGTGTTAATTTCACATAACTACCGTATTACCTCGAATTAGACCCCCCTTGAATTAACCCCCCCTCGAAATACCCCCCTAAATTTCGGCTGAGGAAAAAATAACCCCCCCCCCCTCGAAATACCCCCCTAAAATTGAGTGTCACGTGAACGTACATGACAGATACCGCAGTTTGTGATCTGTACAATGCAGAACACAC
Organism: Sphaerolaimus hirsutus; assembly: GCA_964036195.1. Taxonomy (NCBI): domain Eukaryota; kingdom Metazoa; phylum Nematoda; class Chromadorea; order Monhysterida; family Sphaerolaimidae; genus Sphaerolaimus; species Sphaerolaimus hirsutus. Next base: position 6,310,550 of record OZ038452.1, on the reverse strand, counting down.
GTTAAAACTGATGATTAAGTGACGTTAGGGAGGGGTTTTTGTGTATACCGTATTACCTCGAATTATCCCCCCTTGAATTAACCCTAGGGTTCAAACGGGATTGACTTTTCGGGATCGGGATCGGGATCGGGATTCACTTTTTGAGATTTCGGGATCGGGATCGGGATTGGGGTTTCGGGATCGGGATCGGGATTGGTTTTTTGAGATTTCGGGATCGGGATCGGGATTGGCCGGGATTGGGGTCACGGGATCGGGATCGGGATTGGGATAGGCATCGGGATCGGGATTGGGTTCTAGGGATAGAGACTTTGGCCATTTTTCTGGCATTCACAGTTGTTCATAAAGGTCTCAAAACACTGTTGGATGCCAGAAAAGTGGCATAAAATTGACGCTGCGGGTTTGCATCCACTTTTTTGCATGCAAAAACGTCATTATTTCACTTCTTATAATTTCCACTAATTTTTCCGGGATCGGGATCCCGGACTTGGGAGTTTCTCGGGATCGGGATCGGGATTTGAAAATTTTCGGGATCGGGATCGGGATCGGGATTGGTATTTTTGAGATTTCGGGATCGGGATCGGGATTGGGGTTTCGGGATCGGGATCGGGATCGGGACTGGTAAATCCCGGAATTTAACGGGATCCGGGATCGGGATCGGGATTGGCCGGGATTGGGGTCACGGGATCGGGATCGGGATTGGGATAGGCATTTTTCCGGGATCGGGATTGGGTTCTAGGGATAGAGACTTTGGCCATTTTTCTGGCATTCACAGTTGTTCATAAAGGTCTCAAAACACTGTTGGATGCCAGAAAAGTGGCATAAAATTGACGCTGCGGGTTTGCATCCACTTTTTTGCATGCAAAAACGTCATTATTTCACTTCTTATAATTTCCACTAATTTTTCCGGGATCGGGATCCCGGACTTGGGAGTTTCTCGGGATCGGGATTTGAAAATTTTCGGGATCGGGATCGGGATTGGTATTTTTGAGATTTCGGGATCGGGATCGGGATCGGGATTGGGGTTTCGGGATCGGGATCGGGATCGGGACTGGTAAATCCCGGAATTTAACGGGATCCGGGATCGGGATCGGGATCCCGTTTGAACCCTAATTAACCCCCCCCCCCCCCCTCGAATTAACCCCCCCTCAAAATGGGCTGGGGAAATAATAAACCCCCCCCCCCCCTCGAAATACCCCCCCCCCTTCGGAATGATGTACGTCATGTACATAATAAATACGTCATGTACGCAATGTACATGATGTATATTTCTGTTAATTTGCATTGCAGCTACACATAGACTAGTTTTTGTAGCTATCTACGTTTTTATGTCCAAATATATCCTGTTTGGACACATTTATTACCTATTTTGGGTACGCAAATGCCTACTATGTACTACGATCCTTACGAAAATTTCTGACGAAATAATAAAAAAAACCCTCGGATTAACCCCCACCCCCTCAAATTTTGCTGGCGAAATAACAAACCCCCATGGGGGTATTTCCAGGTAATACGGTATACAGTTATATATGCCTATAAACACATATACATCTATGTAATTGTTTGATTTTTCTACGTCTGCGTATGGGGAATTTCCGAAAATTTCTGGCAAAATAATAGACCCCCCTTCGAATAACCCCCCCTCGAATCCCCCCCAAATTTTGCTGGCGAAATAATAAACTCCCTGGGGGTATTTCGAGGTAATACGGTAAATAGATTATTAATCGCGCCTCCGGAGGTAAAGCTAGCTGTAAATAACTTTTTGGGGGTGATAAAAATTTTGATCGAAGGAAAAAAAGCAAAATGGAAAAAATAGCTAAAAAATTTTACACGGCTAAAATACGGCAAAAAGAGATGACTAGAGTAAATAAAAACTCACGGTATCAGCTTTTTAGAGCACATGTAATCTAAAAATGGACAAAAAAATCTGGCAAAACCCAGAAACCAAACGCCAATAGACACACACCTAGCTTCCAGCTAACCGACAACTAGAAGCCAAGAACCTAACTAGCCACTCAAAAAAGCGTGTCTTAGCTTCGAGCCAAATGCAGTTATGAAATCAATAAATAAATGAACACAGGTACATACACCGGCGGCTAAACTGCACAAAGTCACGCCAAAAACTGCGCGACTGCACGTGCAGCGGCGGCGCGGCGTCACAAATTCGTGTCGCCTTGAAATCACACGTCGAAATCGAACACAATAGGCGGAGGGAAATCATCAATTTCGATTCAATGACCCCTCGAGGGCGGAAAAAATGACGCCAAACGCAAACTGAACGAGTAAAAGGAACGATTTTCGACCGATTGAACGGCCAAAAAAAAAATCGAACGTTGTTCGAAATTTCGAAAATAACAAAAATTGAAATGGTCGAAAAATGGCAGTTGCAAAAATTGCCGCGTCGATTGAACGCTCGCCCGAATGTAATCGCATTATATTCGCTGAGTGCAAACAAAAACGGAGCAGAGATGTTTGTGATTTTTGGAATATTGTGATGGAAATTGCTTCCTTCGAATTGAAAAAATTGTGGGGGAAATATGGGGAAAAATAAACGATTCCAACTATCACCAAACGACATTTTACGAGTTTCCAAAAAAGTTTATAATTGAAACTGCAAACTGAAAAGAAACGGCTGAGCAATTTGCAATTATGCCAACATCAAAAAACTCAAATCAATAAACAAATTTTCCAAAAGATTGCTTCAAACAAGGGTGTGAAAATGTCCGGTAATTCATGCATTTACAGTACTGTTTACCGTATTTATAAAATTCGCACTACCCTATCATTTAACGGCATTTAAATACAAAATTTATCGTACCGTTTTTTACCCTACCTTATACTCTAAACGGAACAATATACCTACTCTCAAAATAATGTCCAATTTTCGGCTAAACGAGAAAAAAGTCCCGCTGCAAAGGATGAACACTTTGTGCGGCGAAACGCAAGTTATTGCAAATAAAAAAAAGTAAAAAAGTGCGGCAAAAGTAAACATTACACACCACTCAGACAAGCTATGTACATATTCAGTTAAGTTATTTTTATACCCGCAGCGTTACCTAGCAGAGCCGATTTTCAGCGCAATGTTTCTACCGTATTTCCTTGAAATACCCCCCCCCCCCGCAGAAAAAAAGAAGTCATTTTTACCAGCAGAATTTGAGGAAGGATTTTTCGGTGGGGGTATTCGAGGGGGTTTGATTTTTTAAATAATTTTCATCAAAAATCATAAATAAAAAGACGTGAAAAACTTCCAATAATAAGTAAAGTTTTGTTGGGTTTGTACAGTCTGCAAATTGTTTTTATCGTTTAAGTCTTCACTACGCTCACTCACTAGAGGGGGTGGTATTGCAGGGGGACCACTTTTATCCTGTAGACCAGTCAGATAGGGGCATTATTCAAAAGATACAGTACCAATGTATTTATAATAGATACATACGGTGCATTCTCTTTTGATTTTTTCAAGTGCCAAGCTCCAAAGAAAAATAAATATCGATAGACAAGTTGAGAAACAATACAAACTATTCTATTTACAATCAACCAAGAAAGAGACAGCGTAAATATGTGAATGTATCGGCCACCACTCAAAACAACCCAGACACAAAATCTATCGCTAAAAAGCGACAAACATCAAAATTCAGACATCACGTTCACCAATGGCAACGGCGGCACCGACCGCACCAAGGGCACCTTTAAAAACAGAAACATAAACTACACATACATACATAAATACATGCAGAATCCTTGCCGCGCGGCACTTTTCACTCGCATTGACTAAATATATGGAATAGGCGCACTTCCATGATGCGTACACAAAAGTATTCTGGCGTGTTCGGAAAGTACCGGGACATCGGATTTGTTGGGTTAAGTGAATCAACTACGGGTGTCAAGGGCAAAATGTCAAAAAAATTTCCAGTCCCATTCGGTCAAGGAGATTTTCAAGTTTTTCCAATCCCAACCCTGATTCTAACAAATAAAACTATTAGTGCTGAACTTGATCCCAAGAAAAATACCAGTCACAATCTCAACCTGACAATTTCAAAACCAGCGCCAAAGCATAATCCCAACAACTGAAACATGCAAATAAACAGTGCCAATCCCTTGGAAGTCGAGCAAAAAATTGAATTTTTCATTGCCAACACCACAGTATTAACTACTGATTCAAATACTGACATTTGAAAATATCAGTCCTATCATGATTCCCATTCTGAAATGCCACACAAATTTAAAACCTACATAAACTGAGAAAAACATGTATTTTCAAGACATAAAAACAAAATTCACTAAAAATTAGGTTCATTTATCTAAATATAAATAAATACTAATGAAGGATAGAAAAATCCACATCTTTATGTAGTTACCTCCGCCCATCAAGAAAAAGAACTGCCCCTATATTTTCTGAACACATCAAATACACAAGTACCAGAGTACACATGAAGTAATCACTCCATACCCAACTAAAAGTGTACTTTGAGTATACAGGGTGGCGCAGCTTATTTTGCTGATGTAAATGTATGTTGATAATCAAAATTTGATTACTTTTGCACACTTTTTGAAACTCTGATCTAGCATATTTTTGAACACTGAGTATTTATATGGCGCAATACAAACAGCAATGGGCCCACACACGCTAGTTGACATCGACACCAAATGTCAACTGGTTCCGTTCTAAATTCATAGTTTGCGTTTGAACATCGTTCGTCATCTTGTCAGAAAACTTTGAATCGGGATCGGAACCAGTTGACATTTGGTGTCGATGTCAACTAGCGTGTGTGGGGCCAATAACCACTGTTAAAAAAACCACCCAGCAAAAAAAAACATAAAATAAAACAGAATAAAAAATTTACACATAAAAATGTACACAGTTTTGTACTAAAAAATGTATTTAAACGGATGTGCAGTTTTTGAAGCGGCCCATGAAACATTCAAAAAACATAGGAACTTGATGTTTTCCCAAAAAAATGTGTGGTGGAGGATAAAAATAAAGTTTCTTGGTAATTGGAGACTGAATAGCTACATGTAAAAACGAGTGCCAGTGCTTCTCTGGGAGGAAACGTAAACGTATTTAGATGGTGCTCAAGTAAGTATACATATTTTTCAATTAATATTAAAAACGTATTTGCAGCTATGGCCCCACACACGCTAGTTGACATCGACACCAAATGTCAACTGGTTCCATTCCCAATTAAAAGCATGCGTTTAAACGTCGATCGTCGACTCGTTAGCAAGCTTTGGGTCGGGATCGGCACCAGTTGACATTTAGTGTCGATGTCAACTAGCGTGTGATGGCCCTTTGCCGCAAATAAAAACAACAAATAAAAATCGCACACAATTTCTCACTGACCCACACTGTAACTACACGTACGTACGCACTTCAATAATACTACCGCCGCGCTGCAAAGGGGGGGGGGCTGGCGGCAAGAAGTGCCGGGGGTGCACCCGGGTTTGGGCGAGCACACGCACGCGCCTGGAACAGTGCGCATGTGCACAACACGCACGCACTGCGGCGCCCGGCCACTGACTACGTTGTGACTAGTCGCCCGCACGTAAATAGAGACCATGCACTCCCGGCACTGAGGATGCGGTGCGGCGCTGGGCAACTGGGCAGTATGCAATCGGTTGTTTAGTGGGAAATGAAATTACTGGGTGTGCAAGAAGGGACGGTTAAGTCCTGGTTGTGACGATGTGCAAGGAGGGATGGCAACGATCTTTTTTGAACAACATCTTTTTTAAAGGCACAATGATCAAAACCATAGTTAAAAATATACACTACCAGTGCTTCAACAAGTGTGCTGAAACATAAAAATATATCAAAAATGTATGGTGAGAACATTCAAAGCATTTAAATAGGTGTTAAATCTTAAATTAATCCTCTGATAGAAAAATACTGCTCAAAAATAGGGCTATGTTTAAAAAAAATCAGTGGAAAAACTTGGTGAAGAAATACAACGACAGCATCCAATAGAAAGGGACCTCTAATAGTATGGCAGGTAAAAAAAAATGATGCAAAAATAGAATGGCACTCTTCTATTGGAAGAAATATGGTAATTGACCAAATGCTATGATGAATTGTTAAGTCTTTATGTAAATATCAGACAACACAAACATCTAGAAATACACACAGAATCAATCGAAAGATTGATTTACAAATCTCAACCTAGTTACCCACTGCCCACTTACCCAATGCACACCCTCCAGCCGGCGTAGTGGTGGTCCACTGCCCATCATCAAAATCCCCCTGCAAATCGAACACAAGATGGTACGCAGAAACACAGAACTCTTATGCAACGACCGCATAAATAGATTTCAGGCGCAGTTTCAGTTCCGCTAAATTGTTTTCAGTGATTACCCACTGCAGAGTTTAAAATATACTGGCACAAATTAAATCGGTGAATTTAGAGGCAATTCTAGAGAACGATTAATGGCAAAAATAGCGAAAACTGCAAAAATACACGCCAGTAATTACGCTCAAACTTTCAGAAACAAAACATACTAAGTGTTTTCCCGTTTCTTGAATACAGATGATCCTGATCCAACTGTGGCAGGAAAATTAATTTTGATCCAAAAAAGTACTCGCTCAGTCATAGTGGATTGAATATGTACCCCGTCGAACATAAAAAATGAGGGGCTGGCCAAATTCTGCACTGTAAATTAAACATAAACTTTGATGAACATTCTGACAAAAAAATCCATTTTTGAGTGAACCCCCTCAAATTTTGCAGGCGAAATATTAAACCCGCTGTGGGTGATTCAGGATATACGGTAGATTAAAAAAACGGAGAAAATTGTGTAAAAAATAAATTAGGTAGATATGATAGCCACAACAGCAGCCCGGGAGAACACGATACGGTTGTGATCCCTGAAATTTGAAAATGTTTTCTTCCTTCAAAAACAATCGATTTTCAATTAGAATTTCATCTTCTGATAGCATAGCTAATGGATAATCTTCGCTAAATTTTATTATACTCTGCGAACCGCAAAGTATGTGCAGAATCCTATCGTAATTTAATGAATGAAATCTTGTGAGAAATTTTGTAATTAATTATTACATAATATGACGGTCTGCCGAGTATAACCGAGAGCAGCCAAAAGGTCTGGTGCGAATTCCGCAAGTGGACAAGTGACAAGAAACGCGTCGTGTGAAGTGATGTGGAACGCAATTCAAGTTATGTAGAAATAATCTGTTTTGCTTTCTGCCAAGACAGTTTTTCACACCCTCCTCTGACTGAACCTACACATGTTTTAAAGGTGGATAATTTTTTCATTTGCACACTTTATTTAACTTGACTTGACTGCCACTTATCAACTCTTTTGGCACTCAGCCACTGGCATTGCGGAATTGGCACCTGATTACAGCCTCTAGGTGCCTGTGCCAAATAGTAAACCTGTGATATGCCCTCACACAATCGCCTGTCAATGAGTTTCTGCATGCACATTAATCAATGTCGTAGGTAGTCGATTTGTAGGGTATACTCGACAGACATGATATTATACAGGTTTGGTCCACTTATGTTTCGCTTCGCCGAGCGTCAATGAAATTCAACATCTTACTGAACAGCGAAGTGCGATACATCTTAAATACGGTAGAAAAACGGTGCACAGTGGGTCGTAAATAGGTCAATATGTAAAGTCGACAGACATATCATTCTACAAAATTTGGAAAGTTATATTTTGTTCTTGTAGAGCGAATGAGAAATGAAAATATTAAAAAGAAAATGGAACGATAATAAAAAGGAAAATAAAAATGTGCGGTTCTTTACGCACTCGTTTACTCCAATTTTTGTGCCGATAGGTGCCGCAAATTTTTGATTATACGTTTACCTACGTTTAATCACATTCCTATTTAAAAAAGTTACATGCCATCGATTCATTTTGACGAAAAGTTGTTACGTTCAAAATTTTGAATTCAGAAAACGTTCCCGCTTTGTATTTATTCAGATGCTGTCCATTCAGACGACGCTTGGATGGCATCATGCCAAAAAACTCAACTACACTTTGACGGGGGGTTTGAATTGTGCAGGCACAATTGAATATTCACTCCGTATATGCGTAAGCACGAGTCACCAAAACAGAGTTCTACGGGTTGGATACAGCGTGCATGATATGACATCATGCAACTCATTGTATAGTATCATGTATGCCGAGTTTAACAACTCGATTCACTTTACCCAAATGCTTCCAGATTTGGAAGTTTGCACTTCGCATTACGGCGAATAACAACGGTACGAACACGTAAACCAAAAATGTAAGTTGCCCCAAATGAATGGAAAACGATTTTTAAACGTTCAACTGTAACTCGAAACTGAAAAAAAAACATTAAAAACTTCAACAGAATCTAGAAAAACATCATCGCTGCACAAAAACATCAGCAATGCAAATACCCATCGAACTTTTCAACAACTCACACTTCAAAACCTCCAACAAAACTTTTAAAAAATCACAAAAACCCCCCCAAAAAATCACGAATACTCAATATCCTGCCTAAAACATTTGCAACACTTAAAAAACACGGTCATTCCTTCATCCGCGGACCTAGTCTGCCTAGTAGCATACGTAGCCCTATTAAACCCGCACCATTTACACAAATGATCAACTTCCGGTCCTATTGGATCGCCGGTCGCCAATGTGTCGTCGTGTCTGGACTGGGCGTAGGTGTGCACCTCGGACCAGGTAATTACGGATTTTTGTTCTGGAATTTGGCGGGGGGTTATGGAATTTTTGTTCTGGGGGGGTTAGGGGTGGATTTTGAGCGGATTTGGTTTTGGGGGATATAGATTTAGGTATTTTAGAAGAAAAAAATTTGAGTTGGAGCGGGATGGTTTTGTGCGTGGGGGGCAGGGGTTGGCGCGAGTCCAATATAGAGGTTGTTTCAAAAAGGGAGTTGAATGGCTAATAAACGAGAAACATAGATAAAATAAGTAAAAAGATAGTGTTTACAAAAAAAGGAAAGTTTGACTGAAAATTCGGTGGAGGGACATAGGGGGTTTGGGGCTACCCCACCCCTATTGGAAACTTTTTTCTAGTTAAAATTTGATCTTGACATTAATTAATTTTCCATTGGCGGAAGAATATTGTCGCTTCACTAGTTTCCAGAAGAAAGCCTTATTATTAAAAGCGACCCAAAATCGATGCGGCTCTTTTCGCAGCCCAAGAGACCCACAGAAACCACAACGGTCGATCGAAAAATAGATCGAAGTACGGTCGATAAATACACGAATATCGACATCAATCAACGAAACTAAATCAACATCCAAAACCCAATACCACCCACAAACCCCCACCCACCCTTGACAGGCCACTTGGTGGCGCAGCGCCTGCACGCGTTCCAATTACCGTCCTTAAAGTCGGGCATGGGCAGTATGGTGCCGCACTTGGCGCAGAACGGACCGCTGGCGCTGGTGCCAGACTCCAAGGCGCCGACGCCACTGGGCGCCACTCGCCAGCCTGATGGGTTTAGGGGGTACTTGAGGGGTAAGTCGATGCGATGCAGCGAGAAGCTCAGTTAATATGTAGTTGTCTGCCACAGCTCACACAAAAACCTCTATCTATCACTTGCTTGCATTTTACTACCCAGAAATTGGCCCCAAAAACCGCAACGTCATTAGACAATGCCCAAAACAACGCCCTCAAGTGGATACGTTCACGATTGCATACCTGATGCTGATGTAGAAGCCTTTTCCATTTGCAGACAGATGACCAGTTTCTTGGCTAAGTAACGATGGCAAACCCCCTGGAAGTGGTTAAATTTTCAAGTGCTTTTTCTAAAAAGACCTTTCGAATTTCAAATATTCGCACAGAATTGTCTTCGATTTTTTCCCACTGAATTATTGCATTTTATAGTTTTTCTTGTGAATTTTGTATACCGCTTTGTTTTGCGGCTTTCCAAGCTGTTACCGCATACACATTTGCACATCTTTGTTCTGCTGCTTTAATACACCCGTGTGAAATTGACGTTTTCAATTGCTTTTTCTAGTTTTTTTTCTTTCAATTCTACCCCCCCCCCTGTCTCGAAATACCCCCCTCAAAATGGGCACTATGAACTTATTACCCCCCCCCCTCGAAATCCCCCCCAAATTCAGTGTAAAGAGAACGTAGATGACAGATGCTGCGGGAAACGCAGATCACACGTGAAAAACAATGACTGTGTTATGTTAGAACATGGTTTATACCATCTACGTACTTATATACCGGTAGGTCTATAGAGTCTTATAAATGGTGGTTTTTGTTGCATCTTTTGACGTCTGTGTACGTTTCAAACAACGATTTAGTACTGGGATTTCAAAAAAATTCTGGCGAAATAATAACCCCCCCTCGTTTAACCCCCCTCAAAATTTCCACTCTGAAAAAATAAACCCCCGGGGGGTAATTCGAGGAAATACGGTATTTTTAAGCGGTTTCTTCTAGTGGTAAAATAGAAATTACAACACTCAAATTTTTTCGAAATGTTTTTTGCTATCGTTATGAAGCTAACCTTCCGACCGACCTACATTAATCTTGGGTGCATATAAAAATTGAACATGGACGTTATTTAGATGGATGTGGACCAGATACTGCCGAATTATTTCCAAAATGACGATAATCAATTTATAATTGTCCGGGTGTTTCATTGCAATTTTACAATCATTATGGATTCAGCAATATTCAAGTACCTCGTAAACGCATGGAAACGCAAATGGAAACAATACAGTGATTCACGCCAGAGCAGGGGTTTAGTAGGGGAGGGGATTAACCCCCCCCCCCCAAATCGGCCAGCTATCTATCTATCTGGAGCGATTTTTGTTAAATTTTGCCCAAATTTTCGCTTAAAATCGCTAATTTTCGTACTTTTTTTATAGTTTTTCACCTTCAAAATCGCTATTTCATGTGTTTCATTGCCTACTTCCAGCGATTTGTGTACTATATATGCTTATATACCTATTTTTCATATACTTTTAGCGATTTTTTCTTTTTTCCTTCTATACCTTGGAAACGCCTATATATTGAACCCCCGTGACCCCCCCCCCAAAAAAAAAACAACATTTTTTCAGCTATTTATCCCTCCGGAGGAGCTATTTACTATCTATATGAACCCCCACGGGGGTCCAAATCTACAAAACCCCTGCGCCAGAGTATTGTTGTAGTGATCTTGCTACTCGTTTTGGTCATGCTTTTAATTAACTTATGATATTACATCATAGAATAAAATCTCACAGATTAAAAAGAAACACTTTTTGATTATGTTCAAATTTATTTACACGGTAGATATTTTTCCACTAAACAGTCATCAGACAAACACGGTAAATCAAAATACCAGGGCCTGAACAAATCTCTTACATTTACTGATGGGAAGCACTCTTTACAGAAAATATTACCATATTTGGCAAATAAAGCCACACATAAATTTAGGCAAGAAAATTACTGGTACCCACAAAAAAGCGTATTTATTATAGGTAATATAATAACAACAATGAAAACCTTTGGCTCTTTAATCAGATGGGATATGGTAGTTTCCACTGTAAGGTGTGCCGTCCGCAGATGAACAATTTGTGAATTGCATCCAAACGTACAAATGTATACGAGTAAAAAAATCTATTTACAGTAAATACTATCATTTGTATATCACATGCATGCAACTGGACAGGAAAAAAAACAGAAACAATAGTAACAACAGTGTACAGAGCGCGAGAAGCGCCAGACAAAAACAACCCAATCCACGAAGATAAACGGTTTTTATAATACCATCAGCGAAAATATTCTTACGCCTCTGGTGGGGTGGGAAAATCTGGTTATACTCGCCGAACTTAGTATAGAAACCTACCATAATGTATTAAATAAAATTTCGTGATAAATTTAGTAATTGATTATTCCATAGTAAAAAAGGAATATTATGATGAAAAAAATTTGGTTCATTACTCCGATGAGTTATGGTACGTTTTCCTGCTAAGTATGATCTCCGCCGTGTATACCAGCGATTACAAGTTCAAGGTTCATCTGTGATAACCCCCCCCCCCCCAAAAAAAAAAAAGCCACAACAACACAAAACCTCATCTCCCCGGCCACAACTCGCCAAACCTATAATCCCAATAAACGGTGGCATTATGCCCACCTTTCACCAATTGATTGTTATCAAATTCCACCTTTTTGTACATCTCTAACAGGGTCAAGTTGGGTCTGGGGTCGCCCCCCTGATCGACGGGAGTCAAGGCGTCCACGTGGGGGGCGCCGTTGTAGTTGTGCATGGCGAACATGTTAATGCGGTTTACACGTTGGGGGAAATATGCCAGGGGAATGCGGACGTGGCACCGCCATTCGTCGGCTGGGGAGATTTGGAAACTTTTAATTGACTTTGGACGCATTTGAGTTGACCGGAATCAGAATTATCGATGAAACTTTGAATATTGCACAGAAGTGGCCTAGACAGCAAGAAAAACGCATACGAATCATAGCGCTTTGACTCTTAATTCTTTGAAATTGTAAACATACCGCAAATCCTCGAATAACTCCCCCCTGTCGACGAGGTGAGGAAAAAATAACTCCCCCCTCGAATATTTCCCAATCTTGAATAACTCCCCCCTCTGGATAAAAACCATACCATACAAAAATACAATATAATATTAGCCTACGACAGCGACAGCAGATACATGTGTATGTAATGTATACACATCTTTTTGTTGTTGTTGGACAGTTAAATACCTGAATTACATTAGTTTACGGACTGCATCCATACATGGAATGAAGTCCAAGTTTTCTGATGAAAAAATAACTCCCCCCTCGGATAACTCCCCAAAAACGTCCGAGGAAAAAATAACTTCCCTGGGGTCTTATTCGGAGATTTAGGGTACCTTTTGTGCGTTTTACAATCCGACATTGTGCCAAGCAAAAAAAAAGAAAACAGTGCCCAACTGAACTCACCCACAAGCGTATTCTTAACATCCAGAGGCAAACTCCTGCTATAATCCAACATTTTAACCTTCTCCCCGGGTTTCTCAAACAGCTGCACGTGCCACTGTCCGTGGGGCGTCACGGCGACGCGCGTAAAATTGTCCAGGTGATTAGCGAAATACATTTCCATGCGTTCGCATTTGCGCAAAATTTCGTGCGGGTGAAAACCCCACGATTTCCGCGGCGGTTCCGGGTCGTCGAAAAGGGGTCCCGTGAATTTTACCTGGGAAATGGATAGGTTTTACATTTTTGGGCATTGAAAATGGTATTAAAGACAATAATTTTGAATGGATCTATGTCAAATTAGATGGTAGAAGAATGATGAGCTCCGAGAAAATTTCAGCGACATCCAGTTGCCATAACATAGTGTAAGACGCTTTTTGTAGAACACATATATTCGTAAATAAGTTGCCGACGTTTCCATCACACTATCTTGATGAGTGGCTTTTGATGGGCTTATTTGAAGGGTGTGCTTCTAAAAGTACCGATCTACAAAAAATCGATTTTGAGATAATCGCAATTGAAAGTTTGGAGTATGCAATACCCATACATGGGTATTGGGTATGGGAATTTTGGGTATGGGTATTTCGGCCATATTGTTGGGTATCCACATGCATGGGTATAATCATTGATTATACACATAACACTAGCTATATAAAATTTAGTGGATTATATTTTTGTAGTACAGTACATTTTAAAGGAACAAATTGGTAATAGCATGTAGATCGGTATTTTTTAAAGCACAAAATCAGACAGCTGTAGATCGGTACTTTTACCCATAATAAAAAAGCACAAAATGAGTTTTTGCTCAATTGGATGCCGATCTGACATCGGTACATTGAGAAGCACAAAAAATAATGTGCAGATCGGTACATTTAAAAGAACAACTTTGAAAAAAGTGTGTAGATCGGTACTTTTAAAGACACAAAAGCTGAAAAAGCTTGTAGATCGGTACTTTTAAAATTTCAAAAACCGTATTTTGCGATTTTTTTGCTTTTTTCGACCCCTCATATCTCAAAATTGAATTTCGCACCCCCCACATATTATATATTTTTTTGAAGCGCATGTTTATGGGGACCCCAAAAATGGTCCTAACTCAAATTTGAAAAATTTGTAGATCGGTACTTTTAGAAGCACACCCTTCATTTGCTTTTAAAGGTTAGAGGTTTGCTTTTACAATAAGACCTTTTTCATCTACACCACAGAAACCTGGCAATTACAGTTACAGGAACGAATGACCGAGGTTAATCGGTATACGAGGGTACATCTTAATTCCATTGCGCATTTGAAGCGCACGTGATTGTATTGCTCTTGCCTTTTTAAAAAAATTATCGAAAATATTTTCAAAAATATTTGAAGTTTCAATAAATTGGTAAATAGGTTCCAGTGATTAAGTAATTAGTGAAAAAATGTTTCAACGGACTGCCAAAAACAACAACCCAACACTCACATCAATGTAATAAAGTTTCTTGCCGGGAAAATGCTGCACTTCAGTTTGATTCATTCGGGCGAGCCAGGGATCAGAAGATCTGCCAACATACAATTCATCATTTTCTTGAGTTTCCACCCAAAATAATTCGACTTCATAATGTCCGTGGTCCGAATGCTGCCCATCCCAGGTCTTGTCGATTTTGTAGCGGAAACTGCGATGAAATTTAATTTGCCCGACACGTTTTTGGGCAGCCCGATTTAATTCAGAACACAGGAGTCTCCTACCTCCAAACAAAAAAATCCAGCATTTATTTATACCAGGCCATCTGTAGCCTACTGTAACCTGAACCCACCCCAAATTTTGTCCACATTTGAATTCAAGAACGATAATTTTTGTCCCTCTATACTATTATCACACCATTTACAACACCGTGGTAGATTATCGATAATTTTCAACATTTTCTAGCTACATTTACTCTTAATTTTTACCCATAATAATTTTAACAATTTTTTGGACTTTTTTGGATTTCACACACAGCGCCAAAAACAACAACAATATGAACGCTAAAATCCTGCTACGACGCGACACAGTAATAATCACGTGTAATCGCACAGCAGATCATACCAGACACCGCGAACAGGGGTGTCCAGTAAAACAACCCGTGTATAAATCACCAAATTAAAAATAAATAAATAAAATCTGGCACCTGAGCCTGGAGTCGGGTTCTGGATTTCGCAACACGGCCGACTGCGGTGTTATCCTAGCTTCGCGTGCGTTCAGAGTATATCGCAAAGCGCCGTGGCTCAGCATTTCAGTTTTTGTTAAATTTGAGTTGAGTTATAGATATTTTGGCATGCTGCCAGCAAGACGATTTCTGAATTGATTCACGCTTTTGGTGGATAGATTTTATGCGGAAATAATGGCGGCTTGTACCAGAAGATTTGCTATTCGGTGTGACCAACTGAAATTTTTGTATTGGAATTTTAGGATTTAGTATCAGGCTCCGTCGAAAAGTGGGCGGAGTTTTCTCTTTTTCTTTATTTTGATATTGTGCCAATTTGGAAAAATGTGCCAATTTGACCTTGCTCATATTATAGATTTGGAATATAAGCAATTTGGTAAAAGGATAACGGGTGTTTCAAAAAATTTACCGATATTTTGTGATTTGATCAATTGTTGATACACAGAAACAACGACTATTTGTCTTGAATCACACCAAAAAGTCTTATGCGGATGACTATGCTGTTTTGATTGAAATTTCGATGCACCCATTAAAAAACATCTAGAGTTGTCCAGTAGTCAACATAAAAGATTCACTTTTGTTTTCGAGTTTAACATTCTCACGTGAAATCAAATTGATATTCAAATTAAACATTCAGTTCAAAAACGTTCGATACAAAAATATCATCCATCAACAACCTCGAAAAAATACCATAAGCTTACTTCAAATTTGTACACGCCTCACGAACCTGCGCATCAAACGTTTACGCTATTGCTATAGGCATTTGGCACGCACCAGTTTCCTCTGAATATATTGATAGCCTCCCCCAGGAAAAAAGGGATGCATACTATACGTTTTAGTGTTTACGCCCGCGCGGCCGCGCGGCGGCGGCATTTCAACGCAATTAAGTCTTGGCAGCGTGCCATCCGCGTTCCAGAAGTATTGGTCGCGCTGCGGCGCACTGCGTGTATACATCGTTAGATTAAATGTCGCGCCGCCGCCGCGGCATTTCACGCGACGCTTGGCCGTTTTTTAACGCGTTTAATGTCCGTTTTGCCTTTTCACGTTGATTATCGATTGCCGTGTTAAAATAGCGTTGTGTGCTAGGCACTTTTTCAGCGTTTCCCCTGTCAATTGTGCGTACAATCTCTCAGATGACTTCCTGACAAGCACTTCCTTCATTGGAGTTCTGCCGATTTCGGCGGCATACGCATTTTAATCGCTTAATTGAATCGACCGCAATTAATTCGACGGTGACTAGAGACCTGCGCGTTTGAATTGTCGCATTTAATAATAGGCGACATTACTTTTTGACATGGATTTGGTGCCGGGGACTGCGGACGCTGGTCCCAGTGGCGATGGCGCGAAAAATTCAGCGAAAAGGCCCCTGGTCGAGTCGATTAATGGGGGCGAAACGTTAGTTGGAAGAGTGCCAAATTTGTCTTGGGTGTGGTTTTTGGGTATACACATCGGTAAGTTAAAGCTGCCGGAGAAAAGTTGCGCTTGACTAATGTAATTAGAGTATCTGAGAAGTGCACAACAGTTTACAGATAACTTGAAAGATGTGAAATGTGTCACTTGACGGGTGCAGAATTGCCTCTTGGTGCCGATGCCACAAAGGGAAAAGTGACATGATCTGGGGTATCTAATAAGCATTGTGACAAGTTAGTGGGTTTATAGGCAAGCCAACTCATAAGTGACAAGTATTTATGTTAGCATTGACCTGGGGGAGGGTTAAGGGACTAGTACCCACAAAAATTGCCTTTGGATATATAGGTAGCTGATGTGGGATAGATAGATAGCTGGAGCGTTTGGTGAGGGGTAACCCCCCTCTCATTAGACCCCTGCTTATAAAATTGACTTGTCATTTGCGTTGTCACGTATCCATCTGTGCACCAGTTGTTTGGTTCCTTGTAGAATATTGCTTTTGTATTTTTTACTCGGCTACACAATTTCAAATCCCACTCACAGAACAATGTCACCGTCAAAATTGGCAAAGCTGAGCGGTCTCACAGGTTTTTAAAACTTTTTTTATTTTTTATTGTGTCAAACTTTATTCATGTTTTTAGCTACTAAAGGCTTTAGGGGGGTACTAGCTAGCTTAACGCAATTTGATCACTCGCAGAGGAAGAGATTTGCAGCAGAACATTGACAGACATTTTGGAACCTGACTTGGATATTGTTTTCGTGAGTTAATTTATGCATTGTTTTTTTGGTATAAATTCTGTTTGAGAAAATTATGTCCTAAAATAAATTTTTCTTCATCAATCCTCCAGGGTTTGGTATAGATTTTCTATATTTTTGTATCAATATAAATGGTATTCACTTACATCCGATATGGAAATATTTAGCGTTCGATACTTCGATACTCCATGCGCATCTGTGCATTTTCGTATCGATGTTTTTTCAACCTTTCTATATCGATATTCGGTATGAAAAGTGCTCTCGTTGTTGCAACATTTAGAGCGTTCCATCCGTATTCCTTAATCCATTCAAAATTACAATTATTCTATTCAATCAATTAATCCATAATTGATTTAAAAACGAAAAAAATTACAAACACAGATCGGTATAAACCCGGGATATGCCGCAGCCACAACTGGACATTGGTATGCCGGCCCCGGAAACCACTTTTGTACGTTTTTTTCTAAATTGACACTTCAATCTACAATTTCAAAAATACCCTGAAATTTTCAGGGAAATTGTTGTTTTTGTCTCAATTGGTACCGGAACCGTTGACGAGTGACGACGACCGAACTCTACCGAAATACGGTATCGGTTTGACGAATATGTGTGACCGGACGACCAGAGGAAGCAATGATTTGCCAAAGTAAGTACGGTCTTGGTTTGAACGAGGGATTCAGTATTGGGGTTCAATACGTTTATTTATCCTTAGCCAGATATTTAAGTATAAAAAATTGAATGCCGAGAACGTTTTGGATGTCTATATTTTAGAATGCTGCTAGTCAGCTTTTTAGCCGTGTATACTGATGTCCATTTTTTGACAGCGATCTATGAGTCTGGACGAAAATTCGCAGAAATTTGTATATTCGCAGAAATTTTTGTAAATTGAAGATAAGAGTTTATTGACTAGCTACTCTAGCGACACAAAGAATTATTTGAACGGTACAGCATTACCCATTTCACAATTTTGGTGCATTTACATCTACACAGATATTTATGGATAAAAATGTCCACCAAATTATATTTTGCTCACTGAAATATCCCACTTCATGTCCAACACTTACTGAACCCATGCTTTGAATTGGTGTGACAATAATTTAAAAACAAAATTCAGACAGGAGATGCGTGAGGGCGGCGAGAAGCTACGCGAAAAGCTGATCAAATTCAAGCCGAAAATAGTCGTATTCAACGGAAAAGGTAAATTTGTTTTTATGCATCCTATTTAGCGTTTAAAAAAAATTATAGACTGGAGGGGCCATGATTTGAGCGTTGTGTAATCTGTTTAGTGAGAAAATGTAATTTATTTTTAATTTGAATGAGGAATTAGGTAGTTAAAATAAAAATATTTAAAACGAAAAAGTGTGGTATTGCGCACCATATCTTCAGAAGAGTTGTCAGTAGTTCACGCAAAAAAATCGAACAGGCTTGAAAACCTTTCATTGCTTTTTATCGGTTAAAAGTTACAATTTCAAATTCAATACATGCAAAAAAGTCGAGAAAAACAACAAAAAATACCCATCACGCAGAAATCTACCGAATATTCAGCGGCACGTCCGACTTCATGTTCGGCAAGCAGCCGGCGCCGCTCGAAGGCAGCGACGGCGTGACCACGATTTTCGTCACTCCGAGCAGTTCCGCACGGGCCGCCCAATGGCCCCGTCCGGAAGACAAACTGCCGTTCTACACGGCGCTGCGCAAACTGCGCGACTACCGCCGCGGAACCCTTCCGCACGTGGACGACGCGGAACTGGTGTTCGACTCGAAGTCGCCCTCGACGAGCCCGCGCAAGCGCAACAGCCCCGTCGAGAACGGACCCGGACCCGGATCCGCGCCGAAACCCGGTCCGGGTCCGGACGAAGTCGCCACCACTAGCGAACAGGCTGAGGCGCAGTTGGCCGCCGCGGTTTTGGACGGCCAGCAGCCGAATGGCGTGCCGCCGGCCGATTTGCACTCGCGGACCGCTTCGTCCAGTTCGGAAGCAGCAGTTCCGCAGGCGTCCGCGCATTTTGACGAGCCTAAACGGGAGCCTGAGGTTTGTGTGGCGTAGTTAGAGGATTTTTCTTTTGTTGTTGAAGTGGAACTGGTGTTCGACTTGCGAGATGAAGTTTCAGCAATTTTTTCCGATTTCCGTCAAAATTTCACCAATTTTTTTATCATTTCCGTGGAAATTACGGTTTTCCGTTTTCCGGCAAGTGCAAAAAAAATTTCCGTTTCTGTTCTCAGGCAAATGCAAAAAAAATAATTTACCGTTTCCGTTTTCCGTAAAAAAAATTCTTTTGACACCCTACTACTCACCTTGTGAAAACTTCACAGTCATGTAAGCATACTAAACCCCCATGCGCTCGATCGATCATGCATAACAACGTCACTCGAACCTTATTTTACCCCACCCCACCCAAAAAAACTTGTTACCCCCCCCCCCCCCAGTCGGACTCTCCCGACGACACGGCGCAATTCCTGAACGACCCCCCTGCCGCCGCGGCGCACGGCGTCACGGACGAGCAGCGGGTGGCCGGGCCGTGCGCCAGCACGCTCAAGTCGCTGCAGCAGGAACTGGCCGCCGAGCTGCACAAGAAGCAGCCGCAGATCGACGCCGACTGCAAGCCGGACACTTTGGCTGGGATTACTGCCACGCTGCATGCGGGGGCTGAGAACTTCGATAGGATGTTGTCCGATGCGCTGGAGAAGCCTAAGGTTGGGGTATTTGGAGGGTGGGAGATCGGGGGATCTTTTGAGGTTTAAGGTTGTATTTTTTCTGTCCGATGCATTTTTTCGATGTTTAAATGGTTTTTAGATATCTCAAAACGAAATGGAAGGGAACATCCGTTCTTCAGAATGAAAAAAAATGTTTGTTTTTTTAATGGCTCGGCGGTGAAATTTATTTCATATATCATCTCAGTTTGTGCAAAAAAACTGCTTCCTGCCCATCGATTTAAAAAACAAAGCAGTCTCCATGGAGAAATATTGTAACACTTGAAAAGAACCCTTCTCACCCAAAATAGTCACTTAACAACCCCCCCCCCAGCCGGTGAAAACGGAACATTCCGACGACGGCGTGTCGACCGCGTGCAGCGACGCCACCGACGTCAAGCCGCCCTTGGTGACCGCCGAGGACGCGTTCAGCGACGCAGCCGCCATTCTCGCCGAGGTGGTGCAGCAGCAGCCGCAATTGGTGGGTTTTGGGGATAGTAATTTAATCGTGTTAATTTTCTTGAAATTTTTTGAGTAAATAGACCAAGTGAATACGCTTACTCCCCCCAGAAAAAACAACAACCAACAAGTAACGTTACCCAGATTTACTCGTTTATACTCTTTGGAAGTGTCTGAAACTGTACAAAAATGAGTGCCAGAATTTGTGCCAATGATTTAACAATCTTATTTAAAAATGTGATTCGACGCTGCGATTTTTTATTTTGAAATTTTTTACACTGCCTGGAAAAAATTTCCTTCCTGATTGTAATTGTAACCTCTACTTGTTTTAGAGCAAATTAAAACCAATCCACTTTTCCCCACCCGCAGGTGCCCGCGTCGCCCCTGTCGGCGCCAGTAGTGGGCACGGTGGGCGCGCCGGTGCCTAGCAGCGCCGCGGTGCCCGTGTCGGCCGTGGCAGCTGTAGCGGACGCCCCGCAACAACTGGCGGCCAAGGCGCCGGGCAGGAGCCGCGCGCGCGCGCCCATGTCCAACGGCGAGCTGGTGCCAATCCCAGACATTGTAAAGAGCCTTTTAAAATGTCAAGTGCCGCGCAAAGTGTCAAAAGTCACGTAAAATGCCCTGCGAAATGGCAAACGTACGTTTGCCATTTCGCAGGGCATTTTCCATGACTTTCAACACTTTACACGACACTTGACACTTTACAGGGCACTTTACAGTGTCCGGGACTGCCTTCAGAGCATCATCGAGCAGCACATCGTCGACTCTGTGAACAACGTGATCGGGCGGGCGCGCGACGGCACGCTCGAGGTGCCCGAGCACTACATTCGGCCGTCCACGCCGCCGGCCAAGCCGCCGCCCCCCAAGCCGGCGGCGGTCGCGCAGCCGGCCGCGCCGCAGCAGACCCAGCAGCAGCAGCAACAGCAGCAGCAGCAGGTGGGTTGTGGGGTTTGTTGTGGATTATAGTAGCGTATTATAGTTTCTTCTGATAGAACGGCATACCTCTAGTAGAACGGCACCTCCAATAGAACGGCAGGTTTTGGCACGTTTTTGCACTCGCAAAAACAATAGAACGGCAGCCTCCTACTGAACGGCACCTCCGACATAGGGCGGGTAGAAATTATGTTGGCAGTGTGCCAAAACCCAAAAATAAATCAAAAATGGTTGGTGAGCATGTTCAAAGCATTCAATTAGGTGTTAGATCTCAAATTGATGCTCTGATATAAAAAATATTGCAAGAGCTTGTTGAAACGAGACATCTGTGAAAAATAGAACGGCAGCATCCATTAGAACGACACCTCTAATAGAACGGCAGGTGAAATGTTGGCGAAAAAATAGAACGGCGCTCTTCTATTAGAAGAAGTATGGTAAATATTTCATTTCTTCGAGTTGTTGTCGCATTTGCGCAGTTGACAAATTTTCTCGACAATTTTCAACCCTTTCTCAACCCTCAAAAAGCCTTTTATCAAGTAGCTTGTCCACTCACAGGCGGCGGCGGCGCGACAGCAGCAGCAGCGGCAGGCCGAGCAGCAAGCTGCTGTGGCGCGCGCTCAGGCGCAGGAGCAGCAGAGACAAGTGCAGTTGCAGCAGCAACAGCAGCGCATGCAGCAGCAACAACAACAGCAGCAGCAGCAGCAACAACAACAGCAGCAGCAACAGCAGCAGATTACTCAGCAGCAGGTTGGTGCCTGTGTTTTTTTGATTTGTGTGAAAACTTGCGATTAGGGTTGGGGCGATATACGTTATATACCGTATCGAATATCGACTATTTTTATATCGAATATCGATATCGAAAATGTTGAAAAAATATCGATAATTTTTCATATTGGATGTCGAATATTGTTTCCTACTGAATATCGATGTCCATATCGATATCGAATATCGAGTTTCAGGGAGAAATATCGATATCGAAAAGTTCCCAAAATGATCACAACACTTTGATGCATACAATCGACATCACTCGACCAACAACCTATTCTCTATTTGCACATGTAAAATGCAAACCCCAAACTGCCTTTTGCACAGCCCGACGTGGCCAATCAACTGCTGAATCAGCTCTACGGGCAGCAGGCGATGCGCCAGGGATCCGCAACTTCTGCATTGGCGGATTATCTGCAGCCGTACTTTCAGCAGGCGGCCGCGGCAACTGCAGCGCAACCGAATTACGATAATCAGTTGAGAGCGCTCACGGTGGGTGGGGGGTTTATTTGAGGGTTTTATTCTGATGTCTAGCGGTCATTTTAGATATAAATTACCGTATTTTATCGGAAAAAACCCAGGGGTTTATTTTTTAGAGTGGAAATTTTGAGGGGGGGGTATTTTTGCGAAATTTCAGAAATTTTCAGAAATTTTTATGCGTCAGAGTACGCTTTTGTATACCCAAAACCGGTTATCATCTGTCCAAATAGGGTTTAATTGGTCATATTAACGTCCATCGCTACACAAACTAGTGTATGTGTAGCTGCGATGCAAACTGCAGGCAAAATATACATCATGTACATTGCATACATGCTGTACAGTATTCGAGACGGGGGTTATTTTCCCCCAGTGCGAAAACACTTGGGTGTATTTCGAGGGAGGGTTAATTGAATGGGGGGTATTTCGAGGAAATACGGTAAACATGGGGTTGTGGAATGTATCAATGAAAAGTGAATTTTCAAAAGGGTGAGAGATTTAACCGAAGGATATTTGTCTAAATTTTTGTGATTTTTCAATCAACTGAACTGTACACAACACTAGCAAATGTGAGCATTCAACACACATAATCATCATCTCGCAGGCGGCGGTGGGCGGAGCCAACTACCAACAACCTGCCGTGTCGGCGGCGGCGCAGACCTGGCCGTCGGGCATGTTCGACGCGCTCACGGCGCCCTACTTCCAGCAGGTGGTGCAGCAGCAGGCGCAGCAGCAACAACAGCAGCCGCAGCAGCAGCAGCAACAGGTGCGCTTGGCTTGGGAATGGGATTTGATGTGATGACAGTGCTGAGGTTGAAAGTAAACAGTGTGTCACCCAAGTTGCCAACTGTGTGAGGACACTAGGATTTACCGCACTGGTAATTACCGGTAAATAGCAATAGTTTACCGTACCGTTTCCCGCCCTAAACACAGGTGCAACCGCAACAACAGCAGCCCAATCAACAACAGCAGCAGTTTAATCGGCAGCAGCAGCAGCAACAGCAACAACAACAACAGCAGGCCGTCAATCAAATGGCCGATTTGTACGGCAATTATTTCGGCTACGTTCAGGGATCTCAGAATCAGTCAGGCGGCGGGCACGGATTTTGAATGGTTTTAAACTTTTTTGCACTTTTTTCGCCCCGCCTATTTTTTTACGCTAAGACGTTTTTTTGCGCACAATAATTTTTCGTCGTTTTGTTTATGCAGTGGTGTTTTTGTTCGGCGTGTCGTGAGCACACAGTGAGATGAGCGCCCGGTCCGAGTTTTTTATGCTGATATGTATCAGTGTATGTATGATTTGCGCAGTTTTTTGACATTTAAATATGATATTACATGCAATTTTTTCGAACTGAATGCATTTTATCGACTAGGGTTGAAACGGGGCTGGTTTTAAAAAAATTGTAAAAAAGGGAACAAAGTCACTGAAATTTTACTTTCTGGTTGTTGCTTCACGTTTTAGGGTTCGTTAGTATAAAACAAACGAACGTAAATTTGGGATCCTGTTTCAACCCCGGCAGAGTGTAATCTTTTACTGGAAATGTGAAATCAGGCACAAACCACATTATATGCGTTTGTGACCTTTTTGCATTTGCACTACTTGACAATTCATTTCAACAAAGATCGACCTATTGTTGAGCTCAGGGTGTGTTTTTGTCGTCATTTTAAATTAATTAATTTAAAATTAATTTGAATGTGACGTTTTTTATTATAGTGAAAGCCAAAGTATTGACCCATTATACTCCTCTCCCTAAAATGCCCATTTGTTCAAAAAATAGTAAAATATATGACTTATATTGATTTCCAGTTCAATTCTTGTACAGTTTCCATATTATGATTTCCCATTTTGGTAGGATTTTTCTAGTTGGCGGCCCTATTTTTCGTAAGCAAGTTTGTGCATCAACACTGATAAATTAGTTCTATCGCGACCTGTTCCAGAATTAAGTGGACATTTATTTTTTTAAATTGTCGTTTGGGAGTTTCTGTACTGCGAAGTGAGCGGAAATTTCAAGTGCTTTTGATGTGAAAATCTATTTACTCATGTTAATCGGAATTTTTATGCTGCCAGAAATCGGTGGAAAATTTTCAGCTCTTTTATAAAATGCTGTTTCCGTTTAATTTTACAATTTGAACTATTCAAAGCTTTTTTCTAAAAAAATATAAGACACCCTGTAACATTCGACATTCTAAATCACAAAAGATGCATTCGTAACTCGATTGCCCACTGCCCATGCGCTGCGCACCCCAAAAAAATATTTTTAAGTAGAAGATGTCCCACTTTTTCTGGAACAGTGCGTCACGGTGGTAAAGCATATGCATAAGGTTCTTCCAAACTCTAGTCTTTTAGCTACACGAAGCCTTCCAGAAGTTACATTCGGACGTTGTCTGGATGCAATTTCAAATGGCTCTATGCAGGGTTTCAGTAGGGACAGCTTTAAGGAAGTCTGTTTAACTAAATATGTTTGGTGTGTCTCAAAGAAATATACCCCGTATTTATTCTGGTGAAAATGGTAATATGCGAAAAAATATTTGTCTTGTTAGCTGCAAATAATTCATGAAAAGATGGTAAACATGTCCGATTTTATATTTTTTGTCACTTTACCAACTTCAAAATTTGCCACCAGCTGTCTATTCATTAAGCCACACAAAACTCGTTGATCTACTGAACCCCTGACTTTAGAAAATTTCCACTGCACAGCCCCATCGATTTATGATTAAGCAAAGTAGAATAATACGCAAGGCCTTGTTAGTATGTTGCAAAATTACTTTTTCTGGTGCGAGTTTTATTATTAGCGAGTGATGCAAAACCGTGTACATTTATTCGGATATTATTTACTTGTTTTTACGTATATATTTTAAGTGTGGCTGGTGGTGTAGGGCAATTTTTGTAGGGCACTTGCGCCCTAAAAGTTGTCTGATTGGGTTGAAATTTTGGAAATCTGGAAAATCATACATGGAGACTCCATTATGAAATTTATGGAGACTGAGCCCAATTATTCATTTTCAGTTTCAAAACTGAAGTGTGTGTTTAGAATTAAAATCACATCACAAAGAATTTTTTTATAAAAATTTGTTATGTCATTAATTTTTCGCATCGAAATTTCATAAGAAGTTCTATCTCTCTTGATTCGTAGATGAACACCATTGGGAAAAAGTTAATCAGAGAAAATAATATTTCAAATATTCTGGAAAATCTTCATGCAAACAATTCAACCCATCAAGTAGAATATGTTACCAACCATTTTACACAAACAAAATCATTAATATTCAACCAGTCACACTGATGTTATTCCTGGGCATTATTTGCATACCGTATTTCCTCGAAATAGCCCCAGGGGGTTGTATTTTCGCCACCATAATTTGATGGGCGTTATTCGAGGAAATACTGTACATTTACATAAAATCAATCTCTCTGATGAATGTCGAATATTCTATACCTCGTCCCAGGCGGCACACCATTGCCGGTTAGGTATTTTGCATTAAAATTCAATACTTTTTACCGATACTTTTTTTCTGTGGCCTGTCGTGAAATCAGTTTTTTTCTCAAATAAATATCTTCAGAATTTCTGGCTGGAAACAGTTACCTTTCTATTTACTTGGCGCGTTTCGGTACTTTTCTGGTACTTATTAAATACTGCAATTTACACAAATAGTAAAACCCCAAGTTACGAAATCCCATCTGTATAGTGGGGAATAAAATCGTTGGTATTTTATCTCCCAACTCTGCCTTGGCCTGTATTTTGCATGGGGGTTTAAAACGAGCAGGTATTCTAATCGTGCGTATGCTGCCATTGTATAGTCGGCGGACCGCGTGCTATGCATTTTTCTAAAGGAAACACTCCATCATGACGTCATCGTCAAAAAATAAAAACTGTTCTACAAAAAAGGAAAAACGTTTCAGGAAAAAATACATTCGTTGCTTGCACGTAACTCCGCCTTTTCTTTTTTGTGAAGTGCGTATCCCGCTCGCGTGTTATCGACTAAGACATAAGTAATTGAGGGCGCATACTTTGCGGTCTGCCGAGTATACATTGTGCCGATACTTCTGCAATGCGCCAAGTAAACAGACACACAAATTCAGCCAAAATTTTTGACACCTACTTGGGGTGTCCAAATTTCGGACCTTGGGGGGTATTCATAGATTTAGATACCATAGAAAAACTGAAGAAAAAATAGAAAAAAATCAGTTGTTGATGCGTATTTACTTTTACTCAAAAAGTACGCATACTCGAGTACTGAGTAAATACGCATACGCATACTTTGATAAAAGTATCTGTACTCACCTGTACGCTTACTTTTTGAGAGTACTCGAGTACAGAAAGGGTATTTTTGCCATTCGAGAACCCTCCTTTTCATAAAGAATACTTATTTATAGAAAGAAAACACCTTTTTGTTGTCCAGGGTAAACATTCAGAATGCTTTTTCCACAAAGAAACGTTTATTTTGCTCGCTTTTACGCATTCCTGGGAAAAATACTCGCATTTACTCTTTCTGGAGGGAAAAGTATTTTACTCTCGTTTACTCGCGAGTAAAAGTAAATTATTTTTACTTTACGCTTTCTGTACTCGGGGGGTGAGTAAAAACAAAGCACCTTACGCATACGCATACTTTGTAAAAAGTTCGGTACTTTAAACAACTCTGGAAAAAAGCTTTTTAGAAAATGAGGGAATGGGCTTCACTGAATAAATCTTTCGAGTGAGTATATCCCAGCACCTAAAATGATTACCTAATTTAAAAGATGTAAATACAGGTAAATACAGCTAAAAATACTTGAAATGGATTCTAATGCATAATAACATTTGCAACACCAATTAATAGAAATAGACATAAAAAGGCAGCCACTGCATGGAAATTTACCATGAAACATCTGATCAATGGACTGGAGCCTAGAATCTCTGTAGGATAGTTGACACACCACAGAATTTGCATGCATGACTTTATTCATCAAATCATGCTGCTATAACGTATAGTGTGAGATAGCTGGACAAAAATGGTGTTGACCACATTTGGAGACCCCTCGTAGACCCCTGAATTTTGTCTTACTGTTTTGCGCGGATTCAATCAATTTGCTTGTAAAAACTTATCATTAGTGACGATTTTGCAAAGTTGTGAACGAGCAAAACTGTGTTAAACATTTCTACAAACTGATGATGTCATTGTTAAGCGTCACATTTCTCCACCATACTACCTGTTTTTTAGTTGTTTCACAGGAAATATAGTTTTATTCTAAAGCATCCATTACAGGGCGGCATTTCTTTGCGTTTTTGCACTGATGTAAATACATATTTGTATGTTGCCTGCACATTTGTTGAATATGTATATTGCATTTTTCCTCAGTAAAGTACATATACTCCCTCTGAATTTGAGGCATAACTTTTTTGATACTTGCATCTCATTATTCTGCTGCTCTACAGGCTTTGAATTCCCTGTCTGATCTTGAATAATTTGTTTTCTGCCGTCACTGTGTAATTTTGTGTGACCAAATGGCGGGTGTTGCATAAAAAAATTGTGACGTTGAAAATCTTGCATGTGTAAAATCAAATGCGCAAAACCATAACAGTGGAGGGAATTTTTTAATCCACTGGTCATGTAGTCTGGTTACCGAGGACCTTATTTATCTGGTTCCACAAATTAGTACTGCACCATCGAAATTTGAGAAACGTAAATTTTTCTTGAAAATACTTGAGTTTATAAGAATGAATGATTTTTGATCGGCGTCAACAGTACTTGACAGAACCTTCATTGTGATAAACTTCAAACGTGCTCAAAACATAGTGGTGAATTTCCCAAATTTGTCAACTTGCTTGCTTGTTTTGGTAGAAAACAGTCGGCAAAAATGTTTCACAAATTTCCGTCTTCAACTAGCATGAGCAGCTGAAGTGGTAGTACTCTGCGCAGTTATGACTTTGCAAATACGTTTTACGCATGCAAATGTTTGAAAAAGCTGGTGCCGATTCCGCAATGGCACATGTGACAATAAAAGTTTTTGATTGGAAGTCCTAAATAGTCCTGCCTTTTCACTTGCCACTTCATGTACCACTTCCCACTTTTTAATGTCACTTGACCACTGGAATTTCTCCAGCCCAAACTTCAAATTGGCAATTTTAATAAACACCCCCATTTGGTTGCACTTTCCCAGATGATTATATGTGAAGATATGTTGCAAGCTCCTTATTTGAAATTATCTACTCGTGTTTTTACTTAGAATAATTTAGCAATCACCCCGTGCAGAGTGTAAATAGACAATCACCCATTTTTCTTCTATTTTTTACATTTTTATGATGTATTTAGGTAAGAATGCACTGGTGCCGTTGATAAATAATTTGAATAAAATCATCGAAAATAACGAAATGTTTGTGTTTGTGACGAAATGCGACAGGCATGCTTAAATGGCATGGGAAGGACTTTTAATCCAAGATGCCCGAAAAAAAATGATCTTCAAAAAAAATTTTTGTGGAAAATACTGTCATTGAGCGTTCTTCTTGCGGTACAAAAACTCGTTGGAGAAGTCCTTTTATTTCCAATCCGTATGTGTTCATAAATTTACACGCCCACCTCGCGTGGGCACTCGATCCGCGGCCGTAAAATTCCCAAAAACGTCAAATTTAATATCACTTTATGTCAAATTGGATCCAAGCACGACTACAACATTATAATAATATGTATATACTCGGTGGACCGCATGCATATTTCCGAAGGAAAAACTCCATCACAACGCCATCGTTAATAAAATAAAAGTATTCAGCAAAAAAAACGTCTCGGGAACGAGTGAAAGTGCATTGTCCGGCTGAAAAGTGCCCGGGCAGTGCTCGCCATTCGCGCCAGGGGTAAGCTACGGTCATATCATTTTGACAGGTTATGATATCAGGTGTTTTAAGTTTTCACCTAAAATTTTACCCCTCTAGCTCCACCCACTGCGGAACTGTGGGGGTTACAATTTCGGTCATTTTGTACTGATGTACACGTGGTGCTACAGATCAATGCTGCTTTAAGTTGTGATCATGAAGCTTTGGCTAGTGTAAGCCACCAGTGTTGGCAATGTGCTGATAATAATCAACACTTTAATCAACATCATTGCTATTAAGGTAAAATTAATATGCAGATCAGGGTGATGTGCAAGAAGCGTGGGAACAGTGATGGATGTTTTTGGTGGTCATCTGAGATCATGATGTATTGCAGTGATTTTTATGTTGTTTTGATATGTGCAGTAAATGAATTATGCGAATAAAATTTCCTTATGTTTCATTACTAGTGTGTAGTGGACACATTACCTGTGTTCAACAGCAGTTAATAGACTCCAAGGGGGGCTATTTTGAGAAGGAGAGGCAGAATGATGAATTTGGTAGTGACAGTAATGACAATATGGACTAGGCTTATGATATCATAGCTAATGTTGGTTAGTGCTGGCAGCTTGCCAACACTGGGTGCTTACACTAGCCAAAGTTTCATGATCACAACTTAAAGCAGCATTGAGCTAGAGCACCATTTGTACATCAGTACAAAAGGACCAAAATTGTAACCCCCACAGTTCCGCAGTGGGAGGAGCTAGGGGTGTGAAATTTTGGGTGAAAACTCAAAACACCTGGTATCTTAACCTGTCAAAATTTTATGACCGTAGCTTAGCCCTAGCGCGAATGGCGAGCACTGCCCGGGGACTTTACAGCCGGACCAAGTACATTCATAAGTATCGAAGATCAATTAATTTGGGGCGCATACTAGCGGTCCGCCGAGTATACGAAAAACAAAAACGAAATGCATTAAAACCAAGATCATTTCACCTCCCAGCGGCAATCAAAGGCGCAAAGTCAGCTATAGATGGGAAATTTACACTGGACCCCTGGTTAAATCCGACCCCAGCGATGGGCACCTGAAAGCCCTTGTTATTCTGCACGCCGCCGTTGAACCAGTCGATTACTGGGCCCTCTTTTCTGTTCCAGAAGTTGCCCACGCGTTCGCCCGTTTGCACGGCTGTGGGGGTTGTTTGAGGGGGTTGTACAATGACCCGTCAACTAAAATCTGAATAGACATCGACACTAGTTGACACACAGGTGTATGAATATACCACAATTGTCCTGGGGGGTTTTCTGTGGTAAAATACATACTTTAAAGCAGTCTTTCTTGACGCTGCGGCATTTTGGCCCGGTGCTTTTTTCTATAGAGCCTGGCGCCACCCTTTTCATTTTGGCATGGTACCTTTGTACTTGGACTCGTTTTCATTATTTGGAATTTTCTACAAGCATTTTACCGTAACTCAAAGGGTATCTGAAATCGGCCACTTCACGGGTCATGTAATTGCTAGAAAAAATCCGCTGACAACTCGATCGTAAAGTAGAATATTTACAAATCCATTGCCTCAACGGACGGCTTTACAACCCAAAAAGTACACCCCCCACTCACAAATGGGGTCGCCCAAAGTCCTTTCATTTATGGGCACGGAAACCTCGGTACCCGAGTCGCCATTCACAAAGGGCACGATGGGCACCCCCCAGGTGTCCTTGGCGCCGTATTTGCCCGTGTACCAGTTGCCGCCGGCTTCTTTGCCCTGCTGCCAGAAGTCGGCGACGCCAGAGGATTCCCTGTAGCCGCCGCCCCACGAGCCGAAGTCCACCCCCGCCTGGTCACCCCCGCCGATGGACCCCTGGGGGGGGGGGGTTTGTGGATTACCGTATTTCGTCGAAATACCCCCCCCCTCGAAATACCCCCTCCCCTCGTTCTACCCCCTCTCTCGGGACCACTATGAAACAATCACCCCCCCCCTCGAAATACCCCCCCACAAATTGAGTGAACGTACATGACAATAACTGTAGTTTGTGTTCTGTGTCATGCAGAACACACGTTAAAACAATGTTGGTATCACGTTAGAACAGTGTTTATACCATCTCCATACTAATATTCGTCTACAGAACCTTAAAAATGGCGGTTTTTGTTGCATTTTACGACGTCTGCGTTCGTTTCAGACGACAATTTCGTTCTGGGATTTCAAAAAATTTCTTGTGAAATAATAACCCCCCTCGTTCTACCCCCCCCCCCCTCTCGAGACCACTAAGAAACAATCACCCCCGGGGGGTATTTCGAGGAAATACGGTATAATATTTCTAATATACCGTATTTCCTCGAAATAGCCCCGCGAAATACCCCCTCCCACAAAATGGCCACTATGAATTAATAACCCCCCGCGAAATACCCCCTCGTTTAATACCCTACAAATTTGCACTATGAAAAAATAAGCCCCCGGGCGGGGGGGGGGGTATTTCGAGGAAATATGATATTGTTTTATTCTTGGGAAATATGTAAACATAAAACATTATGTTTTAATATTATCTGATGCGCAGTCAGTAAGAAGAAACCTGTCACCGTTACTCCATCCCAAAAATTCAAGCGACAAATATTCAAAATTAAAATTAAAATCCAATCCAAATCCAAAATCCATCAACCCAAAACGCACAGTGGGATTGAACGGGTAGGCTGGTATGCCACTGAAGCCCCAGTTGTTAGTGGACCAGCCCACTTTGCTGTTGAAAAGTGACGCTGCCTTTGCCAATGGCTCGTCATCGCCGTAGTAGTCGAAACAATCGCTGCGATTGGATTGTATTTTGCACAGGGGACAGTCTCAGATTCTTCAAAGTGTCAAATGTCATACAAAGTGTCAAGAGTCATGTAAGATGACCTGGAAAATGGCAAAAAAAAATCATATTTTTTTTACCAGTGATTTTCCATTTTACATGGCATTTTACACGGCTTTTGACACATTGCATGTCTTTTAACATTTTACATGACATTCGACACGACTTTTGACACATTGCATGCCATTTTGCACTTTACAGGGCATTTTACACGGTCTGATAGTGCCTCAGAGTTCAATTGTGGAATGAACAGGAAAAGTGGTGAGTGGTGAATAAGTTGAGTCAAGGGTTTAGTCTAGGTTCAAGTAGAATAAGTGTCAAGTAATTCAATTTCGAAGCGTGGGCAGCGTGAAAACCTGGAAACAAATGCCCCCCAACCCAACCGTATATATCCATGGCAAGGGGCAATCATGTTCGGCGCGATATCTCTGCCAAAACAATTCACTCTAGCGTGCTGCTCGTACTGTTTGCACTGCTGCCGCTGCGCCGCCTGGGTGGCATTGAGTTTGCTGGCGGGCCCTTCACTGCCCGGCTGCAGGGCGCTGCCCGCCGGGGGAGGCGTCGCTTTGCCGTCGCCGTCGACCACCTGTAAGAGTTGTGAAGAATAGTGGACTGATTTAAAGTATTTTTGTAGGTATTTATATGTGAAATACTTTTTTACTCACCCTGATTTTGAGGAAAATGTAAAATACATTTTTTTACTCGTAAACTGGTGGAAAATAGAAATGAGAAAATCACTTTATTGTATTTTACAAATCCCACATGCAAGCTGTTAGGCTTTCATTATGTGTGAGGGTGCCCCCAAGTATTTACTATATATACCCTAGGGGGCACCCCCCTCAGGCCACCCTTGGTGCAGAAAAAAAAATTTTTTTCATCTTTTTTCTGGAAAATATAAATGAGAATTCCATACAAATTTTTGTTCCCAATGAAATTTAAATTTTTAATAATTTTTATTCTGGACATTTGAGCCCAAAAAGTTTTTTAATATTGGTAGATTCACAGTATGTACAACTATTCCACACCCTCAGAACCCCCAGAATATCCACACAATGATGGCATTGTTGATCAAACTGAAAAAATTTTTTGGACAAAAACATAGGTTTTACAAAGTGGATAATCCACTATCCCAAGCTATTCATAGAGCACATGGGGGCCAGAATTGGCTTGTTCAGTGTCAGGGGCAACATATGGCTGCTCCTGGGCCCCATTTTTGCACTCAAATATTTTTTATAGCAAATGATAAAAATGGCCCTGTGTAAAGAGAGCACTTGGGTGACAGCGTGTCCGACGCCTCCAATGTTGCCAGACAAATCACAAAATAATTGTGCCCATTTAATGTGGGCACTAATTATCTGTAAAAAATCTATGGGGGCCAATGAGCAATGTGCCATGTATCTAGTTTGAATGGGCCAGACAAAAAACTAGGTCATGTCCAGAAAGTTGAAAATCATGGTTTTTCAATAACAATCGCAATTTGGATTATCACAAAGTTCAAAATAATTGTTGAGCTGGCTTCATAGCACATGTCCTCATATTGGGGGCCATTTTTATGTGGGGGTAGTGGAGTGGGGGTCAAAATATACCCACAAATGACCAGCGGGTCAAAATATGGCTTTTGGCAAGCCACAAGGAACTTTTATTCTTTGAAAAAGCACCAACACAAGTGTATTCATTACTTATGTTGTCAGCACACCAAAAAATGGCTGCACACTTTACCGCAGCTATATTTTGTGTGGTTTTTTGAAAATTGTCATTTATATTTTCCAGGGAAAAATTGGCAAAAAACCTTCATCAATCTGTAACAGCAGAACAGGGGGGTGCCATGGGGTGCCACTTGGCATTTATGTAGACAAATGTTGTGGGCACCCACACAACAAATGGCAGCCATATTGGGCTGCACGTTTCCCTGTGAGATTGTTGTGAAAAATGAGGTACCTGATTTCTCATTTATATGTTCCACCAGTTTACTTATGGGTACATCTGAGTAAAATATGTTTTCCAGGAAAATGTAAAATCGAGTACTGTTTTCCAAGAAAATCTAAAAGCGAGTACTTTTCTTCATTAAAAGTTGGTTCTTTTTCTTGGAAAATGTGAAAGCTATAAACTACTTTTTACACGTGAGCGCGATGTTTACACTGCAAGACATTACAGATGTCATTTTTTTATGATTATTTAGTATTTTTTATAGGAAAATTATGTCTTCAAGAAATATTTTCTTCAAGGTTTCTTTATCTTAGCAACAAAAAATAAACACATTCCCGGTCACGTTCGGCAGCCATTTTTTGATTTTACTTCTTATATCCTATCCCCAGTTCTAGGGCGCCCCCGAGGCTGAAACTTGGGGGAGATATTGGCGCAACCCCCCTCTACTTCGCATGAATTGGTGGGGTCGCGGCAACCCCTCTCAGGGTGGGTCGCCCTAAGTGCAAATTTTTGTGTTGCTTTTTTGGTGTCCCACAGCAGGTCCGGCACCCGCTGATTTCTGAGCTGTGGGAGGGGTATAAATCTAAAATTTTGGGGATGTTTTACCAACACCACTCCCCTACTATACACTATTCAATTGACAAAAGAAAAAGTTGTGTGTAATGTAAACATACATTGTGTAGACTTTGAAATTTTTTTTAAATTTTGTAAATTGTGCATTTCATAATGAACTGAAAGGTAAAAGCACAACCCCCCGCCACACCCATTCAATAATGTGAGATTAATGTGAAAAATTTCTCCAAATTTCGCTTTTTCTCTAAAAAACACCACTCCCCAATAACTGGATGACAAAAAATTCACTTTTTGGAACTTTTTTATCAGACACTTGAAGAGCTGGTTTACAATACTTTAAAGGGAATGGTTTGATGTTCAAAGTTATGTAAAGAACCATACCTCTAAAATGCCTGCATTGCAAAATTTACTTGGGGGGAATTTCAAAGTGTAAATTTAGTAAATTTTTGTTCCTGTGATGATGTCATTATGATGTCATAAAATTCGCCCTAAGTAAATTTTGCAATGCAGGCATTTTAGAGGTATGGTTCTTTACATAACTTCAAACATTAAACCCTTCCCTTTAAAGTATCATAAACCAGCTCTTCAAGTGTCTAAAAAAAAGTTCCAAAAAGTGAATTCTTTGTCATCCATCTATTGGGAGTGGTGTTTTTTAGAGAAAAAGTGTATTTTTGATAAATTTTTTTCACATTTATCTCACATTTTTGAATAGTGTATAGTAGGGGAGTGGTGTTGGTAACACATCCCCAAAATTTTAGATTTGTACCCCTCCCACAGCTCAGAAATCAGCGGGTGCCGGACCTGCTGTGGGACACCAAAAAAGCCACAAAAAAATTTGCACTTAGCGCGACCCACCCTGAGAGGGGTCGCAGCGACCCCCCCAATTCATGCGAAGTAGAGGGGGGTTGCGCCAATATCTCCCCCAAGTTTCAGCCTCGGGGGCGCCTTAGAACTGTTGATAGGATATAAGAAGTAAAATAAAAAAATGGCTGCCGGACGTGACCGGAAAGGTGCTTACAATTTCAATACACGTGTACTTTTCAAAATTACACGTACAGGTGAGTAGTGAGTGAGTACAGGTCCTTTTTTAAAGTACATGTACCTAAATATATGTATTTACCCAGTACTCGAGTAAATGTAACCAGGTACATTGTTCAACAACTCTACCACCTGCAAGCGCCGCTCCCCCGAGGCCGCCGTGCCGCCGTCGCCGCTGCCGCGCTGCTGCTCAGGCGGCGGCTCGACGCACGTGTAGTGGTATCTGTCGCAGAAGTACGCCCAGTCGTCGTCTAGTTGCTTGTCGCGCTGGGGTTTTTTTTGTGAGGTCGTTTAGGTGAGAGAGAATTTTGTGCTTGATTGTGGTGAAAGTGAAGGATTCGCAGTGCCTTCACGCCGAGTTTGATGCGGAAGAAATTTATTGAGAGCCCTGGTGCTAGTTCCAGAGCCTGTAAAATGCTGTCTAAAATGTCAAATACCACCAAATTGTCTAAAGTCATGTAAAATGCCGTGCAAAATGGCATCCGAGTTGCCATTTTGCAGGGCATTTTACATGACTTTTGACACTGCATTACATTTGACACTTAACAATTCACTATGTCTGGGACTACCCCCTGGGGCCAGTCCACTCTGTCATGAACCACCACACAACACAAACAGTTCTCATTTCGCCCCATTGCCCCCGGTCACCTGACAGTTGTCCTTGTAATCGACCTCGTAGATTTGGCACACCCCCGGTTGGGCACCGTTCGATTTGGGCCTGTCTTCGCAGTTCACTTTGTACGCGGTGCAGAAACGCTGGTCGTCCACGCGCGTCTGCGGGGGTTAGAATGGCGATTTTGAGGGAAAAATAGAAAATTGTGTGTCGGCAGAGAATAATCACGCTGGGGAGTTGGTCGTTCGTCATTTTTTTTGACTGGATGGGAATGTATTTAACACAATTTTTGGATGCAAGGGTCCGTCAAATTAGATGCGCATACCATATATCCTCGAAAAAAACGCAAGGGAGTTATTATTTCGTTACTGTTCTTGAGGGGGAATTATTCAAGGGGAGAGTCATTTTTTCCTCACAATTACATTATGTAAATAGGTATCTGTTTATTTCGGCTGTCTGCCTTCATTTATAGTTTTTTTTAATTGAGCTAACATCTTTTCCACCTATCACAGAGGGGGGGGGGGGGTATTCAAGTGGGGTGAGTTATTCAAGGGGGAGTTTTTCAAGGCGGAGTTTTTTTCCTCTCTCGGCCAACAAAATTCAAGGGAGGGAGTAATTCAAGGGGGTTTTTTATTCGGGGGTATACGCATATATTTTCGCATTTCAAACGGAACTCACCACTGCACCAGTGCATTTGTTCGAGTATTCATTGTCGTAAGTGCTGCAGTAGCCCCCGTCTGGTTTGGGCAGATTTACATCGCATTCGATGGCGTAATCTTTGCAGAAGTCCGCATCACCCCTGTGATAGAAATTGTGATTTGTGAATTGTTGTAAATTTAAGTGAAAAAATGATTGGTAATATGTAAGCTTATGTAAGCTTAGGTTAAAAAATTATGCATTCTCAAAAATACGAGTGACAGATCCACACACATGTAAAAATGTATCTGTGGATAGGCTGTGGATACGCATATTATTCCTTTCCTTTATAAAATTTGCGAAATAAAAATAAAATAAAAATCACAAACAAATCTTCAAAATTAATAGTTTATCTCAAAGTTTTCGCTTCGTCACATTGTGCGGGATCGCCCTCATTTACAACTGTCGTTTTTCTGCTGGAATTCAACCACCTATTTTGTCTCAAAAATCCCCCCCCCAAAAACAACTTAAAAAATTCACCCCTCCCCCCAAACACGCACTGTGTCTTGGGCGCGCGGCACCTGTCACTCGCATCAGTTAGGTCCACCGAACAAAGGTCGTTGTCCTGCCGCCGCGACGTCTCGACGACAGTTCGCTCTGCGCTGTTTGAGCTGCCGCTGCAGAAGGATAGGGTTGGATCCCTGGCGCACGCTGATTTGATGAACTCGGCTCTGTGGGGGGGGGGGTTGAATTGTGATGAAGTGTTTTTTTGTAAATAGTTTTGTTTTTTAAATAGATTTTTTCCGTAACCATTTTTTGAATTTTCGAGTTGAGTTTCAGAATTTTCGAATTTCACATTTTTGGAATACTTGTCTCCACTAGTATAATCGGCGTACATGAATTTTTAGATTTTTTATAAAAAAAAATACGTTTTTTAAATGTTTTTCTCGTGGTATAAACTTAAAAAATAGCAAATTCAAACAGCAAACAGTATCAAATTTTTGTTTGTGAAATACAAAGATAACTTTTTGCCGCACCTGTCAACTCGCTCGTTGCCGTTCCCACCGCGACTGTTGGCGTTGGCGTTGGCGTTCGTGTTGGCGTTGGCGTTGGCGTTGGTGCGGACGCCATTGCATCGCTCGTGCTCCGGTCGCTTTTCGCAGTACAGCTGCAGCAGGCGCGAGTGGTTCAGCGATGAGGTGTCCTCTCGTCGCTGCCGGCCTGGAATTTTATTTTATTTTATTTTGAGAGATTTTTATCATTTATTTTTAATTATATTTTTTTAAATCACACATTTTTCGATCACACACTTCACAAGCCGATTTTTCTGTGACTACAAAAACTCACGTCTGGAAATGGCCCTTCCATTTGCAGCGACCGAGAAAAAAATGACTAGAATAACGGTCGCAGATAAAAATCGCAATAGAAGTGTGTTTAGTCGCAACATTTTTGTGTAGCAATTTATTAAATCCTGAAAAGAAATATCTCTGTTCAAGCAGCGATTTCCGGGGGAAAAACGTAGAATGTGACGTAAAACAATGACACATTCACAATGTGATGTTTGATGCAATTTTTTTCATTGACAACATTAATTTATTGGCAAGAAAGTTACACAGCGCCGCAAGGCAGAAGGCGTTTTGCGTGGTGTTTTCGATGGCAAAAATTCGAAAAACTTTTCTACCGTATATCCTCGAATAAGACCCCAGGGGAGTTATTTTTTCGTCAGAGTTTTTGAGGGGGGACTTATTCAAGGGGGAGGAGTTATTCAAGGGAGGGAGTTATTTTTTCCTCAGAAACTTGGACTGAATTCATCGTATGAATTCATTCTGTCAACTCATGTAATCCATGTATTTAACAGATCAACAACAACAAAAATGTGTTTATACACTGCGTACATGTCATGTAAATGCTGTCGCAGCCTTACGTTAGCATTCTTGTGTATTTTCATCGATCATTTTTGTAAATTTTATAGCATATTTTTCACACAGAGGGGGACTCATTCAAGAGGGGGGAGTTATTCGAGGGAGGGAGTTATTTTTTCGTCAGTGTTTTTGACGGGGGAGTTATTCAAGGGGGAGGAGTTATTCGAGGGGGTCTTATTCGAGGATATACTTTACTTAAATTTCTGAAATTTTTCTTTATTTAAACAAGACAAGAAAATTGTTTCTGCGACAAGTAAATTGATCATGTTATTGAAATTATATTCGAAAGTATCAAAATTTCAGTGCGTTTTTGGAAAAATATTCAAAATTTAAAAACGTGTGTTAGACTTTTTCACATCTCTAACAATGTTTTCCGTGTTGTTATTTGTAAACAGCGCGAGTGATCCATGATTTTTATTTGAAAGGCGATATTTTTATACATTGCGCCGTTTTGATCGATCGCGCAGTGGCAAATCGATTTTTTACTGAAAACTTTTAGCAAATTTCTTAAAAGGTAGTAACCGTAAATTGTTAAATAAGCATCTAGGAAAGTACCCCTTTAGTGTTACCGTATTTCCTCTAATAGAACGGCATCTCCAATAAAACGGCATCTCCAATAAAACGGCACTTCCAATAAAACGGCACTTCCAATAAAACATGTCTGTCATAGGCATGTCTTGGCACTTTTCCACTGACGAACGAAATAGAATTCCAATAGAACAGCACCTCCTATAGAACGGCAGGTTTTGGCATTTTGTCCAGTGACGAAAGAAGTTGATCAAACAAAAGAACGACACGTTGGAGGGTGCGAAAACACCAAAAAATGAAAAATTAGTGGTGAGAACATCCCAGGTGTTCAGAACTATGATTGAATGATTCTTTTCACATTTGGTTTTGTTGGAATCGATCCTATGATATCAAAGTGTTGCTCATTTTTCATTAAAAATACCTACCATGTTTGAATGAAAAATTTGTGGAAAGAAATTGGTGAAAAAGTAGAACGGCAGGTAAATAGGTAGCTTGACGAAAAAAATAAAACGGCGCTGGCTGGCTGGACCCAGCTAAATTCATCAATAATGGAGCGATTACAGCTCGGGCGTAAAATTCCAGCGTAAAATTCCATCGCAAAATTGATTACATAAAAGTAGATGATGATACAGGTCTGCAATTTTTCATGGAGAATATGTTTATCAATACCTTCATTGTGTCCGAGAGTCATCATCCACAGTCACTGCAATTTGATTGTGGAAATTCAAAAATTTCTATTTTACGCTGGAATTTTACGCCAGCTGAAGAAAAGTCAATTCTACGCCAGGTGATTGCATGCAATGACATAGCGTAGAATTGATTTTTCTTCAGCTGGCGTAAAATTCCAGCGTAAAATAGAAATTTTTGAATTTCCACAATCAAATTGCAGTGACTGTGGATGATGACTCTCGGACACAATGAAGGTATTGATAAAAATATTCTCCATGAAAAATTGCAGACCTGTATCATCATCCACTTTTATGTAATCAATTTTGCGATGGAATTTTACGCTGGAATTTTACGCCCGAGCTGTAATCGTAGCATAAATGAAAATCACATCATGTGGTTTATTCAATTTTGAATATTTTATTTCATTCATTTCCATGACCCAACTCATTTCAGTGGATAGATATGCATCACAACTTCTCCAATCTGTAATCTTTCTTGTTTCACGTATTCAATCGTTATTTCTTGCAGCCATGTTTGAGTTTCTCAGATTTTCACAAATTTTTGGAATGGAACGTTTTTCTGGCGCTTTCTCACGATTGTCAAGAGTCAAAACTCTCTAGTTTTTCTATGCATAGATCCCATCAAGGTAATTAATAAAACCTGAGAAATTTTCCGATTCACAAAAACTCGTACATTTGCTTATGCAAAATGAGATGTGCAAAATAATAACCGCACATTATTCAACATAGGGCTGTATGTCCGAATGCAGCACACCAAACAGCCCAAAGCTAACCACAACACATATAACTTATTGGCGATTATCCGCGAATACGACCCCCCTCGAATATTTTCCCCCTTGAATAACTCCCCTCTCTTGAATAACTCCACCCTCTGGGTGAAAAATATGCTACAAAATTGACAAAAATGATCGATGAAAATGCAAAAGAATGTTAACGTGTGGCAGCGACAGCAAATACATAATGTGTTAGCTTAACCCCGCCAAATGCATCGACCAGCATTCGGTACTTTATGAAGTCAATACGAGTTACCAGGTGGTCGTAATAGGGTGGGGCGGGGGGTTGTGCTGTTACATTCCAGTGTACAATTTATTTGTAAATATTTATTAAAATTTTTTTTGGCTAATTTCAGTTATATTTTACCGCTTTATACTAAACGCTAAAAAATTTGTTTTCCATTAATTTGCAGTGTATGCACACCTTTTAGCTGTTGTAGAACTGTTAAATACCTGGATTACATGAGTTGCCAGAATGCATTCATACAGTGAATCAAGTCCAAGTTTTCTGAGGAAAAAACAACTCCCCCCTTGAATAACTCCTCCCCCTTGAATAACTCCCCCTCAAAAACGCTAACGAAAAAATAACTCCCCTGGGGACTTATTCGAGGATATACGGTACACTTATGCACAGTCCATTTTGCACACGCAAACACACCCCATTCACCAGGCCGCCCCGCTCCAACCAATCAGCGTCGTGGGTGGGGCCGCATGAGCTGCGGTTTGGAAGTGTGTCCCTGGGAGCAGTCCCAGACTCTGTAAAATGCCCTGTAAAATGTCAAGTGTCATGCAAAGTGTTAAAAGTCATGTTTAATGACCTGGAAAATGGCCACTTGTTTGACACTTTGCATTACATTTGACATTACACTGGGCATTTTCCATGAGGTTTGCCACTTTGGATCACGTTTGACATTTTACATGACATTTTACATGGTCTGGGACTGGCACCAGGTGCTCGTAGCCGGTGGCCGGGCCGTTGCCATCTGCGATGGTCGGCTGCTGCGTGGTCACGTTCACGCTGCTCACCGCCGACTTCGGAACTGATGGATTTCTGATGGATTTCGGGGGGGGGGGGGTGATTAATATGTGGTCTACATGATGATGCCATCAGCGCAACCACCAGGAGCCTGATTCAATATGAACGTAGAGCGCGCATAAGGCGCGCGCCTTAAGTGCACCTTATGTTAGAATTCAATTTGGGGGCCACAGTTTTCGATCCACACACGGATAAATTCCTATCACAGAGGTCCAAAACCCCCAAACTAGCGCACTTTGAGACCGGCATATTCCTGGATTTGTGGATTTGATCTTTGCTCTGCCGGCGGCCGCCCGGCCGCCTCATAGCCAAAGCTGGTAGATTTTGCAATTTCGGCGGCCCCACGCCCATGTTTTCGTAGTCGTGTTTCTGACCGACCGGCGCAGATGGCTGCGCGATTTTGGTGACTTTTGGTCGTAATTGGCCATGGAAAACCGTACACTGGGTTTTTTCCGGGTGCCCATCTCCCTCCGAATACAGTTTGAAGATACGATTTGTACACCGAGCATTTTGCACGACATTTAAAATGTGTGCGCCATTTTACATTTTACGTAACTTTTTACAGGGTGCGAGACCAACCTCAGGCGGGTCTGTGCCGGTGCGCATGTAAACCCGGTGCACATGTAGGCCTAATTTCCCGCATTTCTCCATCACACTGATATTTATTGAGTAAATCAGTCCTCGTACTGTCAATTCTCTACAAAATACACCAAATGGTGTGACCCTCGCTCTATATCTAGGTACATATGTATATTTACATACAGATCAGTGAATTTTGGCGCCAACGCCAATGGCGCCAGCGCTATGATGCCATTCCGTCACCATGTAAGTAAAATTTTAGGGGAGGGGGCATAGCCACCCCCCGTTAACCGGGCTCAGTAAACAAACAGCCCCCCACTCAAAAATCCTGAATATGCGTCCCTGGCACCATGATCACCAGGTTACATGTGCACCGGGTTTACATGCGCACCGAGTTCTCGCCCCTCAGGCGCCACTCACCCTTTTCTGGCCAATGTTTTCATAATCGTGATGTTTATTTTGGCCCGCGGCCAATGCCGCCACAAACGGCGCCGGCGGTGGAGCTGCCGCTGGTGCCGGGGATGGCGCTGCTGCCGCCTGTACGAACACCGTCGATTTTAAGGACCCCCTTGAATAAACCCCCAGTGTGATTTTGAAAAGAAATCAGCGATAAAGCTCCACGGACGACCCATTCAAAATCTGAAGTCTCCTATCACCAATCACTCAATAACAACGCCACATTCAGAACCCAGGAGGCAGTCCCAAACCCTGTAAAGTGAAAAATGTCACACAAACTTGTCAAAAGTATGCAAAATGCCACAGGTTGAGTAAAAAAAGTGACATTTCACATGACATTTGACACTTCACTTTAAATGGCGCGGGGGTGCCCCCGGAACCGACGCGGCCCCTCTTCTCCTTCTCGCTCTGAAAGGCCATGATATTCTCGTACAAATCTTCCCCGCCAGTGTCTTGGGGCGGCGGCGCGGCGGCAGGCGGCCGTTTGGCGGCGACCGCGGGCGGCACGGGCAAGTACGACCGCCGGTCGGAGGCGGCCACTCGGGCGGACATGAACACC
Source organism: Sphaerolaimus hirsutus (assembly GCA_964036195.1). Taxonomy (NCBI): domain Eukaryota; kingdom Metazoa; phylum Nematoda; class Chromadorea; order Monhysterida; family Sphaerolaimidae; genus Sphaerolaimus; species Sphaerolaimus hirsutus. Next base: position 6,267,025 of record OZ038452.1, on the reverse strand, counting down.
TCGGGCGATTGCTGCGCGACAATTGCAGTCGGGCTGCGGGTTCTGATCGGGGGCCAGTTCCGCCAGAGAAGTGAGAAGTGAAGTGAAATACCGTATTTGGCGTACCTCGAAATACCCCCTTGAATTGAGCCACCCCCTAGAACTACCCCCAGGTCTTTTCGAGCTGAGGAAAAATAAACCCTCTGGGGGTATTTCGAGGAAGTTTTTCGAGGAAAGTAGTTTTTTTGAATAGGGTAACATTTTCAGTTCCAAATTTTCGACGCAAGCGAAAAATCGGCACGTTTCTCACTAAATCATCGTTTACCGTCAGTTACGATGCTTTCTAAGTCAGAATTCACCCTTTACGTTTTTTTATATATTTGTCACTTCTCATTTTGCGAAACTGGTCCCAGTTTGCGGCAGTGTCTATATGGCCAAAAATGACTGTGTTACTGCGTCGTGGCTATTGATTTTGATCGAGCCTGTGTCGCAACCTCAAAGCACAGTTCCCTGTCTGCCCCCACGCACGGTGGTCATGTCGCCCAGGTCGGCGGTCACGTCCATGGTGTGCGAGTCCTCCAGCGGCTGGCTGCTCTCGTGCCGCTCATACGGCGAAGGCTGCCGTGCGTATTGTATTTGCGTTGGACAGGCAGTTTTGAATGAATGCAAGACAAGTGATGTGATAGGTAAATACCGTATTTCCTCGAAATACCCCCCCACTCAAAATGGGCACTATGAATTTGTGGTCTGGGAAATGCATAACAGACGTTCAAAACACTTACTGTGTTACGTTAGAACATCGTTTATACCATCTACATCCTTATATAACGCTGTAAAAACTTAGGTATAAATGGTGGTTATTGTTGCATTTTTCACGTTTTTCTCTCAACATTCTCACTCGGAAAAAATAAACCCCCTGGGGGTATTTCGAGGAAATACGGTAAGTACCGCATTTCCTCGAAATACCCCCCTCCCCTCGAAATACCCCCGTCTCGAAATACCCTGCCCTCAAAATCACCACTATGAATTTATTAACCCCCCCTCGAAATACCCCCCACCACAAATTGAGAACGTACATGACAAAACTGCGGTTTATGATTCGGGCAATGCAAAACACACGTTAAAAATAATGAATTGTTACGTTAGAACAGTGTTTATGCCATTTTATAGAGTGTAGAGTACATAGTCTTATTTTTATATGTTGCGGTTATTGTTGCATTTTTCTACGTCTGCGTACGTACAGACGACAATTTAGTACTGGAATTTCAAAAATTTCTGGCGAAATAATAAGCCCCCCCTCGAAATAGCCCCCTCAAAATTCTCACTCTGAAACAATCACCCCCGGGAGGGGGGGGGGTATTTCGAGGCAATACGGTAGTCAAGACACGAGATTTTCCTTCACGATTATAATTGTAACCTGATTAATCCCCCATACCATGTGAAAGCCCATTACCCAATATGAGTTGTCAACTATTGAAATTTTTGCCACCTGCGGGGCGGGCTGCATCCGGCTGGGCTGGCCGGGCCGACGCTTCATGGCCGCCTGGCGCGGCTGCGGCTGACAAAAAAATAAATAAAAAATTACGAATGTGTCATGTTTAATAGCCATTAGAGGACACCCGGTTTCATTTGACTTTCGTATTAACTTGAATAATTAGTCCTGGAGATCTTGATCGAGGTATTGCTCAACAGTATCGGGCTCATAAATTTGATCCAATTGGCAAATTTTTAGTGCTGTTTTTTTTGCATTTTGGAGGAATTGTGCATGCAGCAATGCCTTTTTTCTTTGATATCGTTCTGTTTACCTATGCCTGACACAAGTTGATTTTGGTTGACCAGTGAGTGTTTTCCACGAAAAAAATGATGGCAGCTGCCACTTTTCTAGATGTGTGTACTTTGTATTTATTAAATTACGGTAAGCGGTAATACGGTAGTGTCAATAAACATAAGTACTGTAGTAAATAACTGTGCACACAAACCGGTGGGGCTTTCGCACTGTCAGGGCTAGACAATTTCCTGGTGCCAATTCCACAAGTGGATAAGTGACAAGAGAAATGGTAAGTGCGTGGTACTAAAAGCGTTTAGTGTCAAGTCAAATGAGAAAACCTATGAATATGATGGCAAACTATATTTCAATTATATAAACTATATTTATATATTTCGGCCACCAGGGTACAAAGCGATATATTGACAGTTTGACACTTTGTACGACATTTGACATTTCATTTTTCAGAATCTGCGGGTACCCCCAGTAGCCACATGACTAGTGATGTGAAAAGCGCCAGAAATTTGGCGCCAAGCGCCATGGCGCTTTTCCGACCCCTGGCCAGGCGCCAGCGCCATGGCGCTTTTACATAACTACACATGACTCACTACACTTGGCACCACTTGCCACCATTCCAATCACTTGTCCACTAGTGGAATAAGCCCCTGGTAGGCTGCGGACCCCCGTCGGCGGTGAGCGCGGGTTGCAAATGAGGCGAATTGTCGGGGGCGGAGTCTAGCCGCGGCTGTTGGCGCAACCGAATTTCACCGCCGCCGGTCGCCTCTCGCTGCAGCCGCTCCTGCTCCATCGCCTTGGCCCAGGCGGGCGTGTCGTCGGCTGCCGCCTGGGTTGCGGTGGGATTTGCCCGACGTGTTGTGCTGTCGGGCAGCCCGATTCAACGTGTGCGTGAATTTCACGCTGACAGATGAAAATCAATGGCGATACGTGGGCAGTGCCAAATTTCCGAAACCGCAATCTTATGCGCCATTACTCACAGTCACTGTAAAATGTCATGCAAAGTATCAAATGTCACGTAAAATGTGAAACGGAAAAAATAAAATTTGACATTTTACATGACACTTTGCATGAACTCTACAGGGCACTTTGCACCGTCTGCGAGTAGCACGGGAGCGCGCTCCTATCGATATTTATCCAAAGTAAGCAAGACGTTCAATGTGCGTCGGGCAATTTCAACCCCGCAACGATTTGGGTCGCCCTAAAAGGTCTTGTCGGGCTAATTTAGTTCGTCACCTGGTCGTCGTAGGCGGGTGCCTCGTGGCTGCGCGCCCGCCGCCTGCCGCACGTGGCCACCAGCGCCACACTGCCCAGCCAGCACCAGCACCACCTGGGCAAGAGTTTCTCTTGCCCGATTTCTGTCGGGCAGCCCGATTTAAAGTGATTTGTTGGGATGTGGCCGATTTCCAAATTCAGCCGATTCAGATTGAAATTTTTCGCACGCTTCTGTTGTTGCGAATAGAAATGTACAAATGAGTATTTTGATTTGCATATACTCGACGGACATCACATCACACTTATCATAGTAAATGGAAACTTACCATAACCCATCTGAATAATGAACCAAAAATTATAAAGTTTTCATCGTAATATTTCGTTTTTACTATGGAATAATTGATTACGTAATTTATCGTAACATTTTATTCATTTAATTATGGTAGGATTGTGCACATAGTTTGCGGTCCGCCTAGTATACGTGAATTGATTTATGCGTTAGCTAAAGCCACCGCGCAAAACGATTCGCACGCTCAAATTTTCGTGGACAATGACCGAAAAAATCGGTCAGCCAAAAAACGTGGGTTAAATAGAAAGGGGCAGGCCTGATACGCACATCTGCCCGTTACGCACATTTGCCCGTTTTTTCACTTGACACTTTTTCAAGTGATTTTCAGATAGGAGTGAAGTGAAAAACGTTGCGCAATGACATTAGTGAACTTTTTTCACTTCACTCATATCCGAAAATCACTTGAAAAAGTGTCAAGTGAAAAAACGGGCAAATGTGCGTAACGGGAAGATGTGCGTATCACTGCACCCCCAAATAGAATCCCGCACCAAGTAAACATCTCCAGTGATAACGGCGTCGCGCAGCTCATTTTTCAATTATGATTGTTGCAGTTTTTCGCGAGTTTCAGGCGGGCGTCATGCCGATCCACGGCTCTCAGTTTCCCCTTTCGAAGCTTTTGTGGCTGATTTTAAAATGCTTTGCTGCGCTACCGCCGCTGGCGACACTCTTTTGTAGGCAGAAACAGGAACTTTTTCTAAGTTGCTTTGAGTGTGTGCTACGGGTTACTTTTTACCGTGTTGAAGCATAGTGCTGGTGATGGAACAGCGCCAGGAGAAATGGCGCCATTCAAAATAAAAAGACTAGACTATCCTAGACTTGAAAACTCTGACCCATTTGAACCCCATTTTTATTGCAATTAGCAAGCGCCAGGCAGGGTTATGATATTTATAAAGGCTCAAAGAATGGATTACACGCAATAAAATTCTAGCAAATATAATAATCACTGTACACAGATATCAATTTGAAGAGTATTACAGATGCTACATAATATTCAGTCTACATAAATATTTATATGTTAATAGCGTGTGCTTTACAGAGAATGTTACCATATTTTTGTGAATGAAGCCACGTTTTTAGTTTTACGCCAAATTCACCCACAGTGAAGGCTATGTTATTTGACAAAAATTTTTTGCTCCTAATTCAGATTGGATATGGTAGATTCCACTGTCAACTCTGTTCACTATAAAAACATTTATACAATCACGTGCCGATGCAAACGCAAATAAAGTATATTTTTTTGAATGAGTCTTCCCGAAGTTATTTTCGCATACAACACCAACGGGGGTGGCGGTATTATTTTAGGGGGGGGGGGTATTCAAACAAACACCTAAGTTAGCGATACGCGTCACAATTCATCGCGCTGTTACGATTTTGCACTAGTCCACGTTTGCATATGCAAATCGAATCACACACATAACACGCACAAGTGCCATTCCCAAACCCTGTAAAATGTAAAATGACACTATCGTTTGCCATTTTATATGACATTTTACACGGTCTGGGGGTGCCCAGTGCACAAGTTCTCACCAAAACGGGCACCAGCCGATGTAACACTGGCACAGATTTTCATGCGCAGTGGCTTGAGCGATGACGCGCGCCACTTGCTCGTTCACTGTGGAATCTTTCGAGTCGAAATCGCGACCTGCGAGATTATTTCGATGGAAAGGGGGAATGCGTTTTTAAACAATATTACGGGAATGAATCTACCGTATTTCCTCGAAATACCCCCAGGGTGTTTATTTTTTCAGAGTGAGAGATTTGAGGGGGGTATTTCGAGGGGGGTATTTCGGGGTGGGGGGTATTTCGAGGGGGGGGGGGGTTCGAGGAAATACGGTATTCTTTTTTGATTTAAAATAAAATTAGCCTTCTCTCAGACATGTCTAAGTTCAAAATATGGCGATCAAAACACAAGTGTTTATATTTGGTGGCACATAGATTCTACTAATTCAATTGAAATCGGTTCAAGCTGGTTTCCATGTTGGAAACACGCCGGTGAATAAATCACAATAAAACGTCAACCACAAATACGAACCTTCAAGCTTATCCTTGATTCGTTGCATGACCTCGACAGCCTTCTTGTTCTGTCCAGCGGCGTCCCCTAGCGCAGCTACGGCATCGACCGAAGCGTCCATTTCGTTCGGCTGCGCGGCCGATCGAGACTCCACCTGAATTGATCACGTGGTGATTATGAGAAAATTTTGTAAGAGAGGCGGATAATATTGAGGCATCTACTTCTGCAACATAACTCCAAAAACTCCATTTTGAGATTCATTTTCAATTCTGCGCCAGCAACTTTTCCTACAAAGTGAACTTATCGACTTTTTGCAGGGCAAAGCATGGAGTTATCGACTCAATGTTTTCAAATGCGTGGGACTAATTCAAATACATGCCGTTTCCATGCTTAACTAAATTTAAGTTTTTGAACTTATCTACATTTAGAAGTGGACGCCTCACACCTACCCTTGACGAGACGGGTTGTGCGGAGGGGGAGGGGGGTGAATTCAAGCACACACAATACCCATCACAATACTCCCCAGAAACAACACCCCAACTCAATTACCCCCCTCACATGCGCATGTACCCCAGCGGCAACCCCCTGGTGCTGCAGGGCGCCCCTGTCGAGGAGGCGCCAGTTGGTCAGGGGGTCGTACACGAGCGCCTCGAGCACCGCCAGCAGGCTCTCCCGGTTGCCGCGCAGCACGCCCATTACCCGCTCGCAGGTGATCGTGAAGTTGCCAGCTATGCCTGTCACCTGGGATGGGGGGGGGGGGGGTTAAAACTTTTTTCTATAAATTTTTTTTTGGGGGGGGGGAAACGATTTATAAAAAATTTGAAAATAAATTTTAAAAATTTAGTAAACTTATAAATCAGCCTTGGACAAATTTGAGTTTACTGGAATGAGCTATATTCTGCTGCCAGTCAAATGTAGTTGTCGAACAACTAATTCCAGTAAATTCAAATGCCATCTAAATTTTGATTTACCAGGTGATCAAATTTTTTGAAATTTCACTGCCATTTCTGTTCACTTACTTCCATGGCGCGCACCAACATTCTCGTCAATCGAAAAGGTATTTTTTCTGGAAACTTTTCCCTGTGCATCGCAACTTCAAAGCAATCGCCGAAATCGATATGCACTATTTTGCCGCTCAATCGATCCAGCATCAAGTTGGAGGGATGCCTGATAAAAGTTTGATAAAATTTCCAAAAGTGTGTGCTAATGTGAATGCTATACCGTCCGAACTGCACCATACACGACGATTTTCTGTACAGTCGCGTTAAAAAAGACTGTATTCATGGACCATATTTTTGTGGTGTATTTACAGAGCTTTGTAAAAAAAGTTTTCTATTTTTGTGACATCAGATGCAGAATCATTTTTGGCGCCCTGCCAGCAGCATGTGGTCCAAAATCGTAGCAATAGGTGACTCGAGCTTGAATTACTTCATAGTGAAATTAATGTATTCCGCGCGAAAATTTCTTTCAATTTTAGAGTTATTATTCAGACGGAATACGGTAGATTCCAGTGCAGTGTTCAATCGGCATAAAAATGTCAAATCAATGCGACCCCCCCAACCAAAGTCGCACCTGTCGCCCAGGCCCAAGATGTAGCCCACCATGGACATGGTGGCCAGGCTGCGCGTGTAGTTCGTCCTTCGATCGAACCAAACCTCGGACGAGGGCGACTTCTGCCACAAAATCCGCTGCAAATCGTCGCCGGCCGTGTTTTCGAGCGCGTGTTCGAAAACTTCCACTTTTTGCATCAGCGTGAGCCTGCGGAGAAAATGAGTGAGATTTTGCAGGGGTTCGCTGTTGTGACGTTTTTTTTGTTGCAAATGTCAAATACAAAACAACAACAAAAGGAACATGTAAACGAACCTATCGTAATCGGGTGCCATTTTTTGCATGAGCTTGTGTTCTATATTTATCATAATTTTTCTATTATCTCTGTAATCTCTAAGCAGCACGTGCAAAGTGTCGCAATTTGGCACCCAGCCAATAAGCCCAGAGTTCTGACTGAGCGGCGTCACAGAATATCTCTGAATAGTCAAATATCTGCCGCTGGTGGCTGGTTCCTGCAGCAGAAGCGCATTGACCAAACCAAAAAGCTGCATTACCCTCTCGTCTTGCCTGCGGATTTCACATAAATATTTTTGAGTGACTTCTTGCTCTATTTACAATTTTGGACCTGTGAGATATAAATATAAACAGGAACTTAAAATGTGTTCAAAATTCGAATTTCAACACTTTTCAGTGTTTCACAAAGGTGTTTTTATAAATATAAGTCTTTGTGACTCTGATGATTTATTGAGCTATAAAACGTTTAGACTAGTTAGATAGATTCGAAAAATACGTCTAAAATTCGAGTTTCATTCGACAGAATCACTCTTCCACTCCCTTGAACAGAATCAATAACCCACTCGATTTCCCAATAAATCGGGTTACCCAAACGAAAATTATCGGGCAAATTCGAGTGCCCACCTGGGGTCTTCGTGTCCCTTCAAGAGAAACTGGTACTCCAAACCGTCGCTGCCGCGCATGCAGATCTTCCTGGGCCGCTGCTTGCTGCTGATCACGGACAGGGCGGGCGTGATCGCCGCTATGCGCACAGTCGGCCTGCAAAGAATTTCGAGTTCGATTTTGGAATTGGAATTGACCCGACCCGACCAATTTTTTGGGGATTTTTGGGTTGTGGAGTTTGATGTATTCAGTTTGTGGCAACTGAGTCTATTCTGTTGATATTCAGTTAAAGGGGAGGTTTACCGTATATGTCTGGTCTAAACTCTAAATTATTTACATTTGACATATGTATATAATCCAATCTACTATCCGCAATGGAAAAAGTGCGGATGGATTAAGCAAAAAATGCTCCTAAATGTCCGGCTTTGGGTTCTGGTCGATAAAAGCCATATTCTGATTATCAAATACTCGCGTCAGGAAAAGCCTGAATCCGCAAACAAAATATCATGCTGGAATTTTTGACCCGACCCGCGGGTCGAGTCAAATCTATCGAGCCAAATACCTGTCCGGGTCGTAGGTGCCCGGCACGGCCAGTTCCAAGTCGCGCGCCAACAGCAAGCGGGGAGACACGAACTGCAGGTCCAGTGACGTCATCTAAAAAAACGAGATGGTGGATAGTGATACCATATGCTCTTGAATACCCACCCGTCCCCCGCAGTTATTCAAGAGATATCATAAACCTTGAAATCTTCAAAAAAAATCTCCCTCTAAGTAACTTTACCAAAAAATCAATAGTCGATTTTTTTTGCAGTTTTGATTGAAAACTTTCATGTTCAGTGTGTGCAGCCAGTGCATTGACGCCGTAAGATTTCCTTCGCATTTATTATACAACCTAACAAAAACTACAGACAAACCCCCAGCGACCTGTTTGAGCTGCCTGGAAATACTCTGGAAGACCTTGTAATACAGTTCCCACGCGCTGGTGATATCTTTCTGGTGCATGGACATTTGAAACTCGTCGCAAAAGCGTCTCGCGTCGCTCAGCTCCCTGGAATGAAGAATGATAAAGAAAAAGTGCAAAATTGCACTTGCCTCTGGCGGGAATCGAACCGGCAACTCTCGTACAGAACACGAGCGCCCTCAACGCTAGACCGCTAGGCGGCTGGGCTACAAAGAACTGACATGCTACAAGAAACTGACATGCTGCGACGGCAATGCCCTTAACAATAAACTGTATTTTGAATTTTTGGTACGTTTTTAGATTTTTTTCCTTTTAGATTTTTTCAGTGCGAAAAAAAACATTTCATAATGGGTAACTTTATTAGGTAGCTACATTTAAAAAAAAACTACTCAAAGTAACATAACAACGACGCAACATTTGGAATGTTTCAAAACTGGTCAAAAACATTGATAAAAATTCGGAAATTCGAGGTTTAATTTATAGAAGAAAAAATAACAAACATGAAAACTCAGTAGAAAACCCCACCTAATAATCAAACCCTACTTCAAATAGTTCTCCAAATATATAATACCTGTAATAAGTCTGATGGAACGACTGCTCCTTGAGCGTGCTCGGCCCCTCCTCCAGTCTGTCGTGCAGCGGCGCCAACGTGCCCAACATCGCTTGGGCGTTTTTCTCGCCGAAATATTGCCTACTCGCCTCTTCGAGACCCTCGTGCCACATTTCGTGCCATAAAATCGCCACGCGAATTAATTCGCTGGACACCATGCACGCCTGAGATTGAGACGGGAATTTTGGGAACTTTTCGAAAAGTGCGTCTCATTTGCCAAGACTGAACAAACGACAGCTGAACAACTTTGGAATCGACCAAAAAAAATTGGCGAGCATCCAAAAACCGACCTGGTCTACGAGTTGTTTCGAGTGTGACGCGAGGCCAGCCAAAAGTTCGGAAGCGACTTTTTGTCGCCTGGTTTTGCTCGACTTGGCTGCCACAGTGAGGGGGTAGACAAGCGCCTGAGTTTGGTAAATTCGGTTAAATGATTAATTCTCAAAATTCCTATGCCCCCAATGAAATTCCCAAACCCCACCTGCGGGTGCCTTTTTCCCACATCTGTGAGCAAGCGCACGATGAGTCGACCCACGGTGGCCGTGTGCGGCGTGTCGATGCGCGCTATCAACTGAGGGATAACCTGCGGGGGGGGGGCGCCAATGGGGGTGCGGGGTTCACAGGGAATATGCATGAACCGCGGCGGCAGAAATGGATAAGGGACGAACCAGGAGCCAAGTGTCGATTGGCACCATGCCAAGGGACTCGTCCAGCTCCTCGTTCACCTCGGGGTAGTGGCCGTACTCGAACCAGAGCGTCAGCAAGCGCAGCGTGTCCTCAAATGCAAGTTATAGAAGTTTTAAAAATCCTTCAGACAGGCCAAAATTCAACTAAAACACCCGCCCCAAACGGGCCCAAACCCTGCCCAACAACCTACCTGCAGCCTACTGCCCTTAGCCTTCTGTATGGCGCGAATGAAGCACTTGACCGCCTGCCTGGCCATCTTGTGCACGCACGCCTGGTAGTGCGCCTCGGACGTGGGCGCGGCCAAGATGGGCGACGTGGCGCTGGCGACGCGGCCCGCCGCCGACGGCCTGCCGCTGCCCGGCGCCAGTTGCGACGAGCTCGGCGGCAGGCGCACTTGCTGCGCGGCGGTGGCGGGACCGGCCCCCGGCGCCACGTTGAAGCCGCCCATCGGCTGTTGGGGGGGGGGGGGTTGAAGAGTTGTCAAAAGTACGGCACTTTTTTTCCAAAGTAAACGTAAACGTAAACTTTTTATACTCAGCCCTGTGTACAGAAAACGTAAAGTATTTTTTACTTTTACACTGCGTAGAATGTGAGTAAATGTAAATAACATATATAAACAGTAATTTCATTTTCATTCAAGTTTATTTGTCTTGAGCACGCAAACCGCACCCCAAAACCCACAGCCAAAGTGTGTCGCAAGTTGGGCACCCGCCTGGCGTCGAGGAAGCCGGACACGCAGGGCATGTTCATGACCAGGGGCGCGGCGCTCGTCCCGGCCGGCTGCTGGGCCAGACCGCCCGCCGCCGCGCCGCCCTCCAGGACGGGGTGCAGCGGCGCGTAGGGCGGCCGCGCGCCTGGCTGCTGCTGCTGCTGTTGTTGTTGTTGCTGTTGCAGCTGCGCCTGAGATGAGTTGCTTTCATTTGATGGGTTTGGGAAGTTGAATTCTGCTGCGCCCAGTTCCTGCTTGGCACAAACATGAATAATTATATGTTCACATAAACACCGTCCAGGCCAGGTCCGGCACCTAGTTTCTGGATCGGTGCCGAACGCCATATCTCTAGCTGTAGTGGGGAGATTTCGAGAATATCCGTCAAAGTTATTAATAAATCCCCCAGTGCAGTTGTAGATATAGGGGTAGGTATCAACTCAGAAAGTACGTGCCGGACCTGGCTTGGACGGTGTTTATAAAAACCAAAAATATTAATTATATATTGTTTATGAATTAGAATTATTTTTGAAATTTTTTTATGTGAACAAATTCGTGTATTTGTACAAAAACACAAAACACGGGTATTTTCATGTGTCACAAACAGGGTTGGTTTTATAAAAATCATTTGTATACAAATTGTATAAAAATTGTATAAAAATGTATTTTATTTTAATTTTATTCTTGTTTCATTTTATTTTATTTTATTTTATTCCAAAATAATAATAAAATAATAAAATGGACCATTTTACAAAAATTTTACAGAAATTTTACAAAAAAATCAGAATCATGCATGCAAGGCCAGAAAAATGTTATAATTAGACCTATACATAAAAAACCTGTGACAAATTTTTACCTTACTTTTCAAAAGTTGCATGCAGTATGTATTGTTAGCTAGCTGCAAGTGTAAAGTTACAATTATCGATAAGAATGGTTTGCATTTTCAGTAGAAGGATTACTGGAGTGTGCTGGGAGCATTTGTAAAACATCGTGCAAAGTGTCAATTGTCATGAAAAATGTAGTAAAGAGTCAATTGGCATCTCAAATGTCAAGCAAAGTATAATTGTCATGACAAATGTCATGCAGAGTGTAAATTGTGTATCTGAATATTATGTTTTGGTATCCAAACCTTATATTTTGGTATCCAAATCTTATGTTTTTGTTTCCAAATGTTCACATAAGATTTGGTTACAAAAACAACAAGATTTGGATACAAAAGATAAGATTTGGATACAATTTGCTTTACAGTTTCCACTTTAATTTATATTTGTCATGACAATTGACACTTTACTCAACATTTTCATGAAAATTGACACTTTCCATTCCATTTCATATGACATTTTGACACTTTACATGGCTTGGGACTAGGGTGTCAAATTTCCGTTTCCGTTTTCCGTTTCCGCCTTTCCGCAGGAAAATTTTTTACCTTTCCGTTTTCCGGCAGCCGAAAAATTTTTACCTTTCCGTTTTCCGTTTTCCGGCAGCCAAAAATTTTTTACCTTTCCGTTTTCCGTTTTCCGGCAGCTGAAAATTTTTTACCTTTCCGTTTCCGTTTTTCCGGCCCATTTTTCCGTTTTCCGGCTGAAAAATTTTTACCTTTCCGTTTCCGTTTTACCAAGCCATTTTTCCAAATTCTGGCTCGATTTTCAGTTTTCTGGCATTTTTCCATTGTTTTTCCAATCTGTGTTTATCTTCAATTGGCTCATCCCATTGTGTTGTTTTTGTCTCTTGGAGCAGCATTGACAACTGGGATTTCAGGGTCAGTGAAACAGGTGCTGTGAACCCAATTGGGTCATATGCTGACACCAATAATTTATTCAAGTTTTGTCTGGTTGGTGTTGTGATGCGGTCAATTTGCAATTTTGGTGTTGATATTGCCAGCATGTCCGTTCGGTGATTTTATTTCATGCCCATTACTGCGACAATTTTATTCACCTTTGGACTCCTGTCGTTTTCTGCTATTTCATTCATGACTGATCTGGAGTTTGACAGCCATTCCCTCATGTTCATAGAACATTGGTTTAATAAAGCTTTGACTTTGTAATATAGTTTTAAAGCTTCAACTTCATTCGTGACACTCATGATGAAGTTATTGACATAAATGTTGTTTATTATCATCGCCAACTGGTTTCGTTCCCCTTCATTTTCTTCATATTCATTCATGTTGTTTATTGTCACATTTAAATGGTATTTTATGACTGCTCCCAAAATTGCTGGGCTGCAGACAAGTCCAAACAGTACACATTTAAAACGAAGTACTATTAAGTTATTTTCAGTTACTGGTTTTGAGGCATCTTTCAACCAGGAAAATTGTGTGTAGTCTCTAGCTTGGTCATGCAATCCTATTTGCAAAAATGCCTTTTCAATATCGGCAATTAATGCTAGATTGCCTGCCCTGAACCTCAGGAGTAGGCCCAGTGCTAATGGTGTTGTAATTGGTCCTCTAAAAAGGCTCTCATTGAAACTGGGCTTACCTGCCGACCCATCGTACACGATTCTGCATTATGTCATTTGCCCGGCGTGATTACTGGCTGGTGTGGCAGGTAATGAATCCCCTTGTTGTCTGTTTTGTCATCACAGATCCCTTTTCTAGTTGGTCGTTCAAAACTTTCCGTTATTGTTCGAATAAGTTTGGATCTTTGTTGAATCTTCTTATCAGTGATTTAAACCGCACCAAGGCTTCTGCTTTTCCTGTGGGCAGGTCACTGATACTCTCTTTATACGGCCAGTCAATATAGTATTGTTTGTTGTTGTTGTTGAATTTTATGCTATTTATTATCATCTCCTCTGCAATGTTGTCATCAATTGCATAGGGGTCATCAGTGATTCCCACTGCTTCTAGACTGAAATTGTCGTAGTGTTTCCTATGGCCACTATGGCTACTTTTTGATGATTTTTTGTTGGTTCAGTTAAGCTTGAACTACAAGTGAAGTTACAGGCATGATCCATAGTTGCAGAATGTACAGCTACCACAATCAAAGCCAAACAGGCAAACCTGCATGCAGGTTTTCCTTCTGCAAATTTGTCTATTACCGTGCTAATTTCACTTTATTTTTTTCCGTTTCCGTGAAAATTTTGCTTTCCGTTTTCCGTTTTCCGGCATTTCATTTTTCCGTTTTCCGTTTTCTGGCCGACAATTTTTTTTTACCTTTCCGTTTTCCGTTTTCCGTTGAGTGAAATTTTTTTACCTTTCCGTTTTCCGTTTTCCGGCAGAAATATTTTTTTTACCTTTCCGTTTTCCGTTTTCCGTAAAGTGAAAAAATTTTACCTTTCCGTTTTCTGTTTTCCGTAAAAAAAATTTTTTGACACCCTACTTGGGACTGCCCCAGCTCCGCAAATGAACAGGTCGAACTATAAACAACAGAAAAAATTTTTTCAAAAAATATGAATTTTTATATAAATTTTACAAAAATATGAATTTGTATACAATTTTACAAAATTTTTACAAAAATTCGAATTTTTATACAATTTTTATTTTTTTTGTTGAAATTTTCCATTTTATTTTATTCTTCAATTTTCCATTTTATTTTTATTTTATTTTTATTCTTTTCTGAGATTTTGCCAACCCTGGTCACAAACCGCAACCAGCTTCAAAACCAAGTCTCACCATCGCAGCGGCGACGTCGGGCTGTCCAGACACATCCAGGGCGGGCAAGGGCGCCGGCACGACGCCCGCCGCGCTGCTCGCCGTCGACATGGTGGGCAGCCCCACGACGGCGCCCGAGTGGCACATGAGCGACGTGTCGTAGCCCGCCAGCAGTTGCCGCCGCTGCCACTCCTGGGGGCAGTCCCGGACTCTTTAAAGTGCTCTGCAAAGTGTCAAATCTCATGCAAAGTGACAAAAGTCATGTAAAATGCCCTGCAAAGGGCCCACACACGCTAGTGGACATCGACAGCAAATGTCAACTGTTGCCGATTCCGATTCAAAGGTTGCTGATGAGCCAATGAACGACATTCAAACGCAAGCTTTGAATTGGGAACGGAACCAGTTGACATTTGGTGTCGATGTCAACTAGCGTGTGTTGGGCCAAAATGGCAAACGTACGTTCGCCATTTTGCAGGGCATTTCACATGACTTTTGTCACTTTACATGGCATTTGACATACTACGGGGCATTTTACAGGGTGCGGGACTGGCACCAGCTCTGCCTGCCTGGTGGCCTCCAGCTGGCGGGCCGTCTCCGCCTTGCGGGTGCGCACGGCGTTCTCGTACAGCTGCTTGTAGTGCTGCGCCGCGGCGAAGTTGCACGAGGCCAGCGAGTGCCACGCCTGGACGGGGGAGAGGGGGGTTGAAATGAGGGTTTACACTTTTCCAATGTTCAATGTTAAGGTTTTGCAATGAGCCAGGTTGGCAGTAATAAGTGTGGGAGTTTTTGCTGCCAGTGCAGTTTAAAAATGCTTCTTCTGGTTGGAGCTGGGAAACGTTTTTTTTTGCTGCTCGATTTTTTTAATAAATGTCTTCAAATGATTTGAAAAAAATTGAAATCTGATATTTTCAAATGGCCCAAGAGTGTGTATAATTAGAGCAAGATAAATTTACGTACATATATAAATATGAAGAGGCATTTTGTCGTTCTATGAGATAAACCTTCCTTCTTAAACAACTGTCCATCTAAAATGTCCACCCACCTTATAACACTCTGCGTCGAACTCTGTGGCATTGGTGAAGGTGTGCCTGACCCGCTTCATGTGCGCCTCGGTGAGCGGCTGCGTCTGCGACTGGAGCGCCTCGGTCCACTGGCCCAGCTTCAGGTAGCACTTGGCCACCAGCCGGCTCAGGTGCACGTCGTCGCCGCCACCGCCAGAGTCCGCGCTCGAATCTGTCGCCGCGCCCGCCGCCTGGGCGTTTGCCGTTTTCTAGGGCATTTTACGTGACTTTTGACACTTTACGTGACTTTTGACACTTTGCGTAACATTTGACGTTTTGCAGAGCATTTCACATGACTTTTGACACTTTGCGTGACATTTTACATTTTACATGAATTGCGTGAACTTTTTCATTTTACATGACTTTTGACACTTTGCATTGGATTTGACAATTTGCAGAGAATTTTACATGACTTTTGAAACTTTGCGTGACATTTGACATTTAAAATGACTTTTGACACTGCATGACATGTGACATTTTACAGGGTGTGGGAATGGCACCTGAGCGGCGCGCTGCTGTCGCCGGTTGAAGTAGTAGCTGGTCGCTTCGCCGATCAGCTTCTCTAGGCGAGTTACTGCTTCCGACTGCGAGTTTGGCGAGAATGTGCCTACACACACTAGTTTTCACCGTGACTTCGTGTGAAAACTGAAATTTTTAAAAATGCAAATTAATGAGCACAGTTGAATGATTTGATTTTAATAAAATTTGAATTCAAATTAATAAAAGTTAAAGTTTGAAAATTTGAAAATTAAAACACTTATAGCATACAATAAGAGTAGGCTGAATGTCGCCATGTCGCCATTTCAGTTTTCACACGTGTCACGGTGAAAACTAGTGTGTGTAGGGCCATTACCACAGTTGGAAATAGCACTGCAAAAAACTTTCTTCAATAAAGTTTTTTTAAAGCAACACACCTCTCGTTTCTCTATCCACAACTGCTTGCAAATGGCATAAGTGAGTTCAGCTCTGCTAGAGTCCACTGTCGGGGTGGAGCCTTTTTCATTGTCATACGCTTTCGATAGCATTGTCAGTATTCGACGGGCCATCGACTGAAAGTATTTGTGTCATTTTGGCGCTTTTAAGTCAAGTTCCGAATGCAAACAATAATTCCTTTCAAAATAAAGTGGCCTGTAAAAGCATGTTCCTTGCAATGAATTTTACGAAAATTTCTGACGAAATAATAACCCCCCCCCCCCACAAAATTTCCACTCTGAAAAAATAAACCCCCGGGGGTATTTCGAGGAAATACGGTAGTTTATTCAGTAGTAAGTATTTTATAATTTCTTTCAATAAATCATTTTGACTTTTTTGAAAAACGCACTCACCCCCCCCCCACATTTCACCTAACGAAAGAACCCCCCCCCCCCCCCACCCACCGGCTTATCATCCCTTCTACACAACGAGGCGAACTTCAGCCAAGTAGTGCGCATGTCCCTGGGCTGGAGCACGACGGACCTGACCATGAGCATGCGCTGCCACTGCTCCACGTTCTCCCTGCAGCCGTGCAGCCGGGCGGCCCACATGCGCGCCACGGCCGCCCGCCGCTCCGGCATCAGCTTGTACTGGATGCACTCGTCCAGCTCGACCAGCTGCTGCACTTGGACTACGGCCCCGTACGCTCGCTCGTAGGATTCGCCCACCTGGGGGGGGGGTAATTGAGGGGTGTCTGTTTTGGGGTTGAATTAAGTTTAATTGTTAATTGAGTCACTTATGCACAAAGTGAAGTTGGCACTGATCCAAAAATTTACGCAGTTTAATTTCACTTGATAAAACCGGAATAAATCAAGTTAACTTGGTATCGAATGGAATTCGCACAATCAAATCAAAATGTTAGACAAGTATCATTTTCTATCCAACTAGTCCAAAATTGTGTATTTTAGCAATAATTCAACCAAGTTGGCGTCACGAAGGACAGCATTCACATGTAAACGCCATTTGAAAACCACCAACCAACCATAGCCGTGAGATCCGAATCCAACAATTCAGACACCCTGGCAATATGCTGCCTTGCGTCTGAATACTTATTAGAATGAACTGCGAGCACGGCGCGCAGCAGACCGCCCTGGTGCCAATTTCACAAGTGGACAAGTGACGGGAAAAGTGGCAAGTGACAAGTGATAAGTAAAGTGACAAGTAAACCAATGAGCGACAAGAATTTTCCATAACAAATCGACCTATCACACACACGGTAGCTTGTCACTTGACCTACCGCCTACCACTTCCCACTTATCGAGTCACTTGTCAACTAGAGAAATGGGCGCCTGCTCGGCGGGCACGGCTTGGGTGTACTCGCGCATGGCGGTCCAGTCGGCCACGCCCCAGGCGCCCCAAGCGCCCACCGCGCCCAGTTTCGCCTTGGAGGCGGCGTCTGCTAAGGGCCACGACTCGCGAGCGACCTGATGTTTTGGTGGGTGTTTTGGTGGGGTGACAGGTTTTACCGTACCGAAGAATTGGAGAATTACGTTACCATGACGTACTGTATAAAATTGGTGGTACTGTACCGTAACCAATTATCGAAGATTTACCATACCGCACTATTCAAAATTAAAAGTAACCATTTGCCGACAAGCCGTATTTTCCTCGGTTACCAAGAAACACAATAAATCCGGCCGCAACTCACCTAATAAAAATTTGATTTAAGTTTTCAAAAATTACAGTCATAAAAAATGAACAACCGAGATAAATTTAAAAAAAAACATTTCCCCTCCTATCTGACCGCGGAAAGTTTGGTCCAATCGCCCAAGGCCTCGAGACACTTCATCCGGTGGTAGGCGTTGCCCAGCACCGACGTGCCCGGCTGCTCCCGCTGGCTCTCGTACAGTTCCAGCGCCTTCTCCCACTTGTGCTGCTTCTGGTGCCAACGCGCTTCGATCTGGACACGTGCCAAGTTTTGAGGTACGTGAAAATTCCGAATGAATAAATGCGAACCTTTGGAGTTGTGACGATGCTGTGCTCGCGAGCGTATTCAATAACTCCTTGGGCTTCCTCTTCTACACCCAGTTTGTTGGCGAGGCTGAAATTTTGAAATTTTCCAAAAATTGTAAATGTATAAATTTATGTCAAAAATGAAAACTAGTGCGAAAAACCTACTGAAAACGAAAACTATTTAGCACAATATTGAGTGTAGCACTTGGTAGAGTCACCCGACTACACTCTCTGCACGAAAATATACCATATCCCATCTGAATAACACAAATACACTTTTTGTTGTCTTCACTACCGGGTTTGTTGCGCACCTTATTATCATGTGACTTTATTCATGAAATTATGGTCATTTTCTCTGCAAAGCGTGCGGACCAATGAGTATAAATACTCATGTTGCTTCGTCAACAGAAAAAATGTAATTAAAAACAGACAAACATTTTCTCGTCAACACAAAACTTCTCCAAAAATGTCAACTGACGCGATCAGCGCTTCACAATCGTCCGTTGTCGCTTTGCCATTTCTCAAAATTTCCAATTCCCTGTAACGCAGCGCCTTGGCGTAAACTTGAGTTTCCTGGGCGTACTTTCCCAACTCCGCATACGGAATAGGCAGCGGACCCTGAAATGTGATGAATTTTACAGATTAAAGTGATGTTGGACCCAAACACACTAGTTGACAAATTCGTGTCAACTGAATGTCAACTAAATAACACAAAAATATCGAAAGTATCACACTTAACAGAAACATTGAAAATTAAATACCACGATATGAAATAAACTTTGAAAGTTGAAATCACACAATTAACCAAAATTTAGTTCACACGAATTTTGATGTCAACTAGTTGTGGGCCAACTGGGAGTGCACACTGAAAAAATGCGATTGTCGATAATTCTGCCAGTAAATTGTCGCACAAATGTTTCAAAAGCTCTTTCTAGAGAGATCAAAAGATCCAGGTCCCTGAATCCCGTACAAAGCTCAAATGAAAACGAAAACAAACCCTCTCCGAATGATCCATAAATTCAGCCAAATTCAAAATAGTCTGTATAATATCAGTATGCTCGGATCTAGTTAGAGCGCCATGCAAAGCAGCCACCAAACCGTCCTGGTGCCATTTCCACACATTGACAAGTGACGAGAAAAGTGTCCAAAATAGTGTTAAGTTATTATTTGAGAGTTAAGTGGCAAATGAATATTGGATTTCAGCCAATTTGGAAACGTGTTATAAATTGTGTATCAAAAAGTGACAGGTAGAGTTGTAATTGATGAGAAGAGTGACAATAACTTTGTGTCTTTCCTTGTATCAATTACCACTTCCGTTTTGTCATTTGACAGCGTATCTACCTGTCTTGCAATTTAAAAGACTAATTTCGACTTTGGACACTTGCCAGGTCACATGTCAATGTTTGGAATTGGCTCCTGGCGGGGCTCGGCTAGTTCCGTCCAGATGGACATGAAGGCTGCGTTGAACAGGTGCCTGCACAGGGGAGCCAATGTTACTGTTGAATATGGATAAATACATGTAATTGAGCGGTGGAAAATTTTTTAGTGGGCCATCAAAATATTTGTCAGATAATATTTGAGAAGTGTCATATAAAATGTGAAGTGCCTGGTAAAGTTATATTTTATTCTTGAGGCCACTTTGCGTACATTTTACATGACTACGTCCATCTGACACATTGCTTTTTTAAAAATTTTTAGCAGTGCCTGTCATTTTTAGATAAATCTTGAAAATTGCGGTTAACTACACGGTTCGGTGCAGTAAATCTCCCAACTTTCAGGTACATTACGGCATGGAATATATATTGTCACCATACTACTCAGTGCCGCACCGGTACCGGTACCGTAAAGTACCTAGCGAGCGGCTCGTGGCTGGCGGCGATGCCGGCGCACGAGCGCAGCGCGAACGTGGGCGACTGCCTGAGCACGACCTCCCTGAGCTGCTTCAGCCACTCCGTCCAGTCCTCCTTGCTCACGTTGTTGCTGATGTCCCACGTCTGGGAGTGTACAGGCGCGAATATAGCCACATGTTTACTTACTAGCACGATTCTGTCGGGACCTTCGGTCCGGGTTTTTTTTTGTTGCAAATTCGACGTCAACCCTCAAAAAATAAATAAAATATCGCGTCCAAAGTGTAAATCCATCTCAACCGAAAAACAACCTTCTCCAGCTCAGAATATGTGATAATCTGTTTGTCGGTTTGCGGCGGGCCGAGCTGCGTGGACGTAACAGAATCCATACCAACGTGCGTTCGTTCAACTGATTCCCGTGTGTAGCCATCTGGATCCTGGATTTTGGGGAGACTTTACATTTGTAGTGTTGGAAACGCGGGTTTGGTAGATTTGGACCCCCGCGTGTAGATAGTAAATCGCTTCTCCGGAGGGATAGACACCTGAAAAAAAATTGGGGGGTGGGGGGGGGTTCGCGGGGGTCCGATATATAGGCTTTTCCAAGGTATAGAAGAAGAAGAAAAAGAAAAAATCGCTAAAAGTAGGTGAAACATAAATAGGTATATAAGCATATATAATACACAAATAGCTGAAAAAAGGCAATGAAACACATGAAATGGCACCAAACGCACCATGGAAATCCTCTGCAGCGCCTGGTCATACTCCAATCTGGCCCATCTCACTTCAGCCATAACTTTCTCCACGGCGGGTCGAAACACCAAATAATGTTTGCCCATCTGCCTGACCATCATGTTGAGCACCGTGTGCAGCTCGGGCCGGAGCGCCGCCCCCTCGCCCGACGCGTGTCGCATGGCGCGTACAAGTGCGTGCATTATACGGCCCCCGAATGGCGCCATGCTGCTGTTCTCGCCCAGTTTGGACAGGGTGAACAGGGCTTGTCTGTGGGGGCGGAGTTTAATGTGAGGTGTTGGGTAATTTGGTGATTGGACAGTGCTTGGTTTCGCTGTCAAACTCAACCATTTATATTTTTCTGGTTGATGCGAACTAAACGTCAACTGACGAGTTAAAGTGTCGTTAGGTAACAACTACAGCGACAGCAGGTAATGTGATCAGAAAACTTAACTCAACATCAGAAAACATCACAAAGATGGCACAAAAAAATTGTTTATGAAAACGGAAACGGAAAATCTTTCCACTTGCCGGATACGAAAAAACATTTGCACTTGGCGGAAAAATTTGCCGAAATTTATCCGGAAATGGAAAAAAATTCTGCTGAAAACTGAAAAAGTTTACATAATTGAGAACCTGCATGCATGTTTACCAGTTTGGCTGAATCAAAAAACAGAACGTTGAGCCAGAAAAAGGTAAAATGAGTCGGAAAAACAGAAAATTGAGCTGGAAAATGGAAAAAGGTGGTAAAACAGAAAATTGATCGGAAAATGAAAAAATGGAGGGAAAACTGTAAAATTGAGCCTGAAAACGGAAACTGAGCCGGAAAAACGGAAATGGTAAAAATTAGTGGCCGGAAAACGGAAAAAATGCAGTGGCCAGAAAACGGAAAAACATTTGCCAGCGAAAAACGGAAACGGAAAACGGAAATTTGACACCCTACTCATCATCACTAAACATTTCACCAACTTTCTGATAGGATACGGCTTGTGGTAGTCATCGATCAGCGAGACGAGAGGGGGCACAATCAGATACAAGTGGTCTTGCATCGCGTCGCTGCACTCGACAAACGCGTTGAGCACCTGCAACATTTGTTGTATAAAATTGGCAAAAATGGAAAAATATATGTCGACATGTTTTAAGACACGATGTTGGAAAACGGTGTTTACACCGACAACTTTCCCTTTTTAAACGCTTCAAAATCACCTACTTTAGGGGAATAGAGAGCGGATCTGGCACAGTGATTTTTAAAATAAGTTTACGTTTTTTGGCAAAGTATGAATACCGTATTTCGTCTAAATGGAAGAGCGTCGTTCTATTTTTTTTGTCAACCGCCAATAGACTGGCAGGTAAACAAGTTGACGGAAAAATAGAACGGCGCTCTTCTATTAGAAGAAATACGGTATTCATACTTTGCCAAAAACGTTCGAACTTATTTTTAAAGTCGCTGTGTGTGGAGCACCATAGACTATCATATCTATTTTGTTGAAATAAAAAATATTTATTAGCTAAATAGGGCTCCAGGGAAATTTTTAAGATTCAATTTTTGGACATAGAGCGATGCATTTTGAGTAAATAATGTCCCATCCGCATACCCAAAAACTGCAACTATAAAAATAATAAAACCCTAGCAACTATTCATTCCACAAAACCCAAACCCTCAAAAATACCCACCTTGCTAATAATAGTCTTATCGGGACTATCGTCCCTGGTGAGCACACGCATCATGTAGGGCACCATCTCGGGCACGTAGGGCTTGAAGTCGGCGCCCAAAGCCAGGCCGATTTCTTTGACAACTTCGATCACCGGCTGCCACAGTTTCACCTCTTCGTCGTTCCAGTGACTCTGAAAGGCAAGGTGGGAAAATGGATTATTTGTGATTATTGGTTGATTAAAGTTGGCAGGTGGCCAAGTGATAAAAATCAGACATAAGTATGGAATTTTCGTCCAGTGGTATGCATTTTGTGGCGCCAGGCAAAAGATTGCTTGTCAAATTGCTACAATATACCGGACGGGCAATTTGAAACAAAACTTTTACTACAAAACATTGGATGGTAAATATACGTTCATGTTGTTTTATAACGGAATTATATAATTTTTTAAATTTTTTAAAATAAACTGATGGCCGGTGTTTAAAAAAAAGTGAATTTTTATTTAAAAACGGTCGTTTTTCCTATACCTAGTTACCATCCAATCAGCTGTTTTTATACCTCATAGAATTTTTTTACAAAACAAAGCTTATGAAAAAATCACTCACCTTGATCACAATGAAAATATCCAAAAGATACGGTTTCACCATAAACTTGATACATCGAATCAGCGCAGCCAGTTGACCGAACAGAAAAAGCTGAGTTACAGTGTGAAAATTACACAATTTCTCAATAAAATCGCAATTATCTCCAAAAAACTGACAATTTTATCGCTATCCCTGGAAGTTTTGAATATGGACACAATTCTAGGGATGACTTGATCGACAAAAGGGGCACAATTCGATCCGAGTTTATAAAAGATTGTTTTTACGGCTTGCACCACTGGTTGGTGATATTCTCCCAGCGATGGATCCTGTAATGAAAAAAAAATTAAAAATCCAATACATGTGATAAAATCATTCGAAGATAAGATTATGTAGAAGAATGAATTATGATTAAGAAATGGTATTCTAAAGGAAAAATCTATTACCCTGGCACCTGATAAAACGACATGTGAAAAACTGGGATGGCCACGGTGATCGTCTGTGGCACGGATTTTTCAACTGTTCTTTTTCACATTTTTTTTCTTCATTAGGGATCAAAGCACTTGAATTTTTCAGACTGATTTTTTCATAGGGGTCAATCAGATAAAAGCATTCTACTATCCCAAAACTGGGCACTGATTTTTTTCAAAAACGTCGTTTGAAAAGTAATAATTTTTCACCACTCAAACAATCACCATCCCTTGATAACCTGCAAAATATGCATCAAATTGGCAATCGCGTAGGCGGGATAAAACGACTCCAACGTGAATCGTTCGTAATTGTACCAGGTCAATATCTCAGTCCTGGGACAAATTCAATTGGAAAGTAAGGCGCACATAAGGCGCCAGACAAGCGAATGAGCGCGTGAAATTGACACACTAGTTGACGATGACATCGGGTGTCAACTGGGTCAACTGGTTTCCCTTCAGATTTCAGTTGATGTATAGTAGGCAGATGTTCAAATGAACGCACGAATATTAATTCCTTTGAAAAATTTCCGATATTCACTTTGAAAACTGTCCCGCGACACGTAAACTAAAATCTCAGTTGACACGAGAACCAGTTGACATCCAGTGTGTATCTCTCACTCGCCTATCAGGCGCCTTAAGTGCGCCCTACACCCCAATTGAACCCGACACCTGGGATCGGAGTCGGCGCCGGCGCTGGGCATGGACAGGGCCAAGCTGGTGCTGTTGGCGGCTGACTCGACGCACCCGGTGAACACCTTGTGCTGGTAGGGGTCCAGCGCGCCGCAGATGCCCAGCACGCGCAGAGTCTGTGTGAGGGGTGGAGTTAAGGGTAGGGTTCGAACGATATATCGTATCAAATATAGAAAATATCGGAATATCGATATCGACCATTTTTTTAATCGAATGTCGATATGGAGGATCCATATCGATATCGAAAAGTCATATCGTCCGAACCTAGTGAAGGGCACTTTGGGCTGGGCTTTATGGGGACTTGTGGGGATTTTGAATTTGAAAATTTGAAATGTGGTGTGGTGAGAGAACATTTTCATGGAAGGAGTTACAACTATCTCTGATCTTTTTCAAATAGCTCCTAGGGATGTATAGACGGCTAATCCAGACAAAAATGTAAAACGTCAGACAAAATTTGTCAAATGCTATGACAAATCTGCCAGGTAAAGTGCCAGGTAAAATGCAAACGAAATTTTACTCTATTCAGAAAAGACATACACGCACCTCCCTCCGCATGGCGGGACTCTGTTCCGTTCGGATGAAACGCAGCAGTAAGTCCAAAAATTGAGGATACTTTCTGTACGGATCCACTACGTAGCCGGAATTCTGCACCACTTGGCCAAATGCCCACAGGGACACCTAGAAAAAAGTAATACAAAATTCAAAGGGAAAATTCACCACGATAAAGTACATTCTATACAGACCTCTCTCTTTGGCAGCGAGCTGGCATCTTGCAAATACTCAATGAATCTCGGCAGTAATTCATCCAGTTTTTCCATCAGGTCAGGCCCGCCGACCTAAAGAAATTTTTGATCAAACATTTGAACATATTTTTTCCTCGGGAAAGTAATCTTCAGACCAAGGACGTATCCAGGATTTTTGAGCGGGGGGGGCTGCTTGTTTAGGGAGGCCGGCGAGGGGGGGGGGCTCAGCCCCCCCCCCTAAAATTTTAGCTACATAGTGGCAGAATGGCGCCATGGCGCTGGCGCCATTAGTAGGCGCCACGCCATGGCGCCATTGGCGTTGGCGTCAGCCCCATGGAACGCTCTATATGTATGTAAATATACATACAAAACAGGAAAAAAGCACAAAATTGAGTGTATTTATAACGATTTGCGGCCACATGGAGCAAATCTGATGATAATACCTTATTTCCGGTTAAGAATGCGCGCTTGCGCGCAAAATTTTTTACGCTGACGTTAAAAACGTCACATTTTCCGGTCACTTTCTGGTCTCGCCCCGGGAGGGGGGGGGGCTGCAGCCCCCCCCGCCCCCCCCCCTGGATACGGCCCTGCTTCAGACGAAATTCCACGTTTCTACTTGAAAGTAAAACACGAGCAATGTGTAAAATCACCAGTCTAAAAAACCTGTTTCTACATCTACACAAAAATTTATTCTCTGTGTGCTCAGTATTTTTAGTTAGCGCGCAGTGATCGAAGAATTTGCAATTTAAAGACCACGTCAAAGTTTACATCGCAAACACGATTCTACACATGCAAATCAGAACACCCCACCCCCTAGGGTGGCAGACGGTATGGCCTTGCGGTAAACCGTACGGTACGGTAACATGTCCATTGTGCGGTAAACGCTACGGTAATTTTTTCTGCGGTACGGTACGGTAAATTCTGCCACCCTACGCCCCACAAACCCACAGTAGCCAATTCCCCAATAGCATTAATAACGCCCAATAAAACGTCATCCTGTTTCGATCTGGTGGCGTCTTTCAACTTGGCGATGAGCGTCTCCAAAACGGCGCTCATGTAGGGCTTCATGAATTTGGGCGTGGTGTAGGCGAGCTTGGCCAATAAGCGCGCAGCTTCTTCCTCCGTGCGGGATACCCCGCCGCTGGTCAGTTGCGAGAGCGTCTGGGAAGCGTTTTTGTTGTTTTTATTTTAAAAAAACTGGTGTTTTTAAAAATGGTTGAAAAACGGGTAGAGGGGGTGTTGGAGTGTATTGAGTTTAGCCGAGGGCCTCAAAAATTGTGACATTCGTGGGATTGGGGTTTTCATTGGGGTTGCAATTGGATCAGGAATTGAAGTGACAAAAATAAAACAAAAATATCCACAAATATTATACGGGATATCCACAAAAAAAGAAGAAACAAAAAAAACACCTCTCGTTGGAAAAAACCTTTTTCGGCCATTTCTATACATTACATTGATTTCTCTATATCTGAATTTGGTGACAAAATCCAAAATGCAAAATCCATTAGGTGACTTATTCACTTAACATTACCCGCAGTTATTAACCAAATACAGTAACAGTCCTGGTATAATCCACAACAACAAAAAAGAACCCCAAAATACCCCCCACCAAACCTGCACCACAACGGTCCTCAAAGCGGGCATCACATGTGCCGGGTTCACGGTAGATAACCTGCCCAGTAGGCAAACGACGGTCTCCCTGATTTCGTAGCACTCGTCCTGCACGGCCATGAGCACCAGGTCCAGCGCGCTCGCCTGCGCCAACAGCACAGACAGGGGGGAGGCAGCTTCTAGCAGACACTCGAACACACACACGCGGACAGAGTCGACTGGGGGGGGGGGTATTTGAGGGGTACTCTGGTAGAGTTCACGATGTGCGTGTACGGTTTATGTGGTCTGCGTGCCAACTGCCGACAATAACATGCGAATATTGCGGCCATGCACACTACTGAGTACGCCACCGAAATTTGGAAACTCGTAAATTTGTTTTGAACACATTTTCTTTACTATAATGAATTATTCTATGAATGAATTACAATAGTTGACTGACACGCTACACATTCTGGTACACGAATGTGTCCAAAATCTATTAACGAGTTTTCCAAATTTCGGCGGTGTCCTAGCAAGCGCAGCGCCATTGCAATGAATAGAAATTGTGTACGTTCGAATTTTTCACGAGTCCCCTCATTACTAAGAGACATATTAAACTGCGTTCGCATGGTCATAATTATCCATCGAATTTTTCCTAAAAATCTGAAAAAAATCCCTCACTCAAAAAACTCACAAGGATCACTAACACCAACGGCAATCAATCTATTCAAAATCGACCTCAACATAAGCACCACTTTGACCTTCTGCTCATTATCTTGCGTGTGCTTGGCAAGTGACACAAATGGCATGAGCAGTTGGCAAGTGCACTGGACGGCGGCGCGGCGCACGGCTACCGTAGCCAGGGCGGGAGCGTCCAGTGCGTGCGCAAGGGGGCCCCCTGCGGAACTCATGGGGGATGTTGGCACGCTGCCAGATGAAGACAGGTCGTCGCTCACATCGGCGGATAAGTAGCCCTGTGGGGAATGTGGATTGATTTTGTTTGGAGATTTTTTAATCTAAAAGTTTTGAGATTTACCTTGACTAGGGTTGGCCGATTTTTTTTTTAAACGTTTTTAAAAAAACAACGTTTTTTTTAAAAAAAAACATGACGTCCGAAATGTTTTTTTTTTTAAAAACATCGGCCGAAATTTTTTGTACTAAGCACTAGGTATTTTGCAAAATTTTTGCGCGCAAGCGCGCAATTTCACACACAAATTGACATTAGTGGTTGTTTTCATTGGTTTTGTGGCATTTTTAGTATCAAAATATCCATTTCTATGTGCTACCATGGGTTAATAAGCCGTCATATGTTGGTGTAGTATATAATATTGAGGTAATGTGCTTCCATGTACCTCCACAGTGTGTAACTTCACTCCCAAAGTAACAACCTCCTTTTATAACCTTGTTTGATCACTATTCCGTGCCAAACTTTAGCTGAAGTCACGAACATTCGACTATAAGGCGATATACGTACGATATGTCGACGAAAAATGGATATTTTTGACACAAATCACCACTTATAATGCTATCCCATGGCTCCACAGACATTATATGGTCATATATAACATCACAGAGTATTGCCACTGTCTGATATACCTATATATGTTGACACAAGGTCATATCTGAGAGCTTTTAAAAAAAACGTTTTTTATTTAAAAAATACGTTTTTTTTCCAACCCTAACCTTGACCCGTGATTTGTTTCAAAAATCAGATTTTTAAAATTAGTTTAAAATAATCAAGTGCCCCACCCAAACCCACCTGCGCCACATACTTCAAAAAAGGCTCCAACGAGTGCCGCTGAAACCGAAAACTGCCCAAAGTGTTCAGCGCGAGCACCGCGGTGGACACGTTGCCGTAGGGCACCACGACGGGCTTGTCGGGCAGCTCGATGGGCCCGGGGGGCACCAATTTGGAGGGCAGCGGGCGGCGCATCAGCAGCAGCGACAATTGCCGCAAAAGACTGTCGTGAATTTCCTCGCGAACTAGCGGCAAACTGGTGCAGCACTCGCGCAACGCGCGCGTTAGCGGCTCGCTGAATTGTTGTTGTTGTGTGTTGTTGTTTTGTTGTTGTTTTTTTTTGGGGGGGGTGCATTGAATTGCGATTGGAATGTGGAAGAGACGATACCACTCAAATGTGACAATTTGATTATCACCCGAAATTATCAATTGTCCTTCAAATGTACTGTCAATGTACTTCAAATTTCAAACCAGGGTTAGGACAAACCAAAGTTTGAATACAAACCTTAACAAGTTGATTCCCAGATAAAAATTCCGAAAACCCAGTACGACAACATTGATCAACATCAGTCAAAAATACTTCAAAAAAACATAAATATTTCAAATAACCAAGTCAATTAATTAAGTAAATTTAAAAAAAAATAAAAGGCAATTTCTATTTTTTTAAACAATCAACCTGAACAAAAAACAACCAATTCTCACCTGAGCCCTGTATTGAACATTGCATCGAGAATATGTCGCAAATGAGTTTCCACAGCGGTGCCCATGGAGCGAACGATAAGTGTGGTGCACGAGAAAACCGACAGATCTACTGGGGATCCCCGCTTTCTGAAAACGAATTTTTTACAAATTGGAAAAGTGCCAAAGCATTATTATATACATAATACATAATAATTAAATTTTTGTAAATGCTGCCCATATCAGAAAATGGAGTTTTGGAAATTCAAAACAACCTTGCGGAGAAACAACAATTTGGCATTTTAAAAGGGTTTTTTAAAAGGCTGTTCGCTGATATGCCTATTCCCGCCTTAACACAACAATCCAAACCAACCTCGAATCTCTCTTCGTGATAATATTCTTAATCGTGTCGAAAATCTTCTCCATGTGCTGCTGGCACCTGTGTAACGGTAAATGGTTACAACAGGGGTAGAAAACAATTTTTATTGGCCCTGTCCTTTTTTAAAGAATTTTCCCGGCCTTCCCTTGAAAAAATACACCGAAATTTTGCGGTATGGTACAGTATATTTCTCCAGCACGGAAACTTTTCTATCAAAATGCCGGCACCCCACCTGTGCGAAGTCTCGGACACCAGCAAGCCGAGCGCAATGAACGCGGCGGTGCGCTCCTTGCCCGACTGCACGTGCTGCAGCAGGTCGTCCACCGCCGCCGACAGCATGTCGTCCGTGAACAGACCCGCCGTCGGGCTGCCCGACTCGTTGGCGGGCGTGGGCGCGTCGAACGAGGCCAGACGGGGGTACAGGTCGACCAGGGCCGCTTGCACCAGGGGGGAACGGCTGCCGCGCGCTTTCAGCGACAGCTCGCAGATCTGGGGGGGGGGGTGGGTAAAGGGGATATTTGGTGGTAAAAGGATATACGGTGATGTCGTAAAAGGATATTGACTACCGAAAGCCCGTCAAATTTTCTGCACATCCCGTATTTTACGTATATCAAATAACGATATCGGAAGTGCTCCAACACCAGGTGCCGATCCAAGACCCTACTAAGTGTTAAGTAAAGTGTCAAATATCATGTAAAATGTCATGCAAAGTTCAGTAACAAAACATTTTTTATTGACATTTTACATGACATTTTACACTTGACTTTGCACTCGACAGGGTCTCGGACTGCCCCATGGGAGGGTAGGAAGGGGCGCAGCAAACCCCAAATTCCGTATCGCCACAAACCAACCAATTCAAACTGCTCCATGACCAATTTCCTGCAAGTTCGGCTCTCAAAAGCCGCGGTGCGCGATTTAGCGCACAGCACAGCCAAAGCCTCATCACCCACGCTCATAAAATGTTGCCTGTGCCTGGAAGTGGCCGCGCCGGCGTTGGAATAGTGCAGCATAGAGGGCGCGTGTGTCCCGCGCGAGGGGGCGGGGCTTGAGTCGGACCTACTGGGCGTGGAGGCGCGCCAAGCTCCGCCCCCTGATGGGGCGGCCCCGCCGCCGCCCGTGTCGTACGCCAGCGTGTAGGCGTCCTCGTATTTGCTCTGGAAGTTCATGGGTTGAGTTGAGGGCAGATAGTGCTTGTTAGAGTAAAAAAACGTCAAAAACAATAGCCGTCACGGCTTTAGTTCGATTGCTAGCACTAGGGTTCAAACGGGACCACTTTTTCGGGCCGGGACCGGGACCTGAATTTTTCTTATGGGGACCGGGACAGGGGGATTGTACCGGGACCGGCACATTTTTTTATCGGAACCGGGACTGCGGTGTCAGAACCGAAACCGGAACCGGTACCACCTCAGTCCCGGAATATTGCCTGTCCCGTTTGAACACTAGTGGGCACCGACCACGTTTCCGTTTTTACGGTAAACGTGTGCGGTAAGAGTTACGGTACGATAAACTGGGGCCAGCCACCTCAAAGTCCCTGTTGGCGATGCGCATCAGCTCCAACAGCAGCAGCAGGGCAGCGTGCAGGCGGTCATCCCGGGCGGCGGCGTTGTGCGCCCCTTCCGCGTCGCGCACCAGCCGCTCCATCTCGTCGTAGCATTGCTGCAAAATCGTGTATAGGCATTTTGTGCTGGGTTGTTGATTTTTCTTTTGATTTTGGATTTTTGCCAACAAATTTTTTTTGCTCGGGTATGGGTACAGAATTTTTGGAATAAAGTGAGCAGAGATCCAACGCCAAACCGACCTTGTAATAGTGAGTTTTTTGTTGTTGCTTGGTCTCCCTCGTCGAAGCGACAAAGAGAGCAGCGCGCAGGGCACTGATAGCGTCCAAACGCAGCGGAAGCTGCAGCAAAAGTATTTATTTGACTTGTATTTATTTATTTGTGTGTTACAGGGTGCATATAAATATTTTGAATAAAAAGCGGTTTAATTGAAGTGTGGAACAGAAAATCATAACATTTGTCACCAACATCTGAACCCCAAGTAATATAAAATTTAAACCCAAGAGCTTGATTTGATGATACCTAAATCAAATAATCCAGACACTGACCTTTGAATTTCGAATCAATTTGAAAATGTAAAGAAAGAAATCCTGCGTTTTCTGGAAAAACAGGGTGGGCGCGCCCAGGGCGAACTCGCGGCACACAAATACCTGTATAAATATTTCATTTTGAAAATGGGAATCAATCATTTAGTTTTTTTTTAAACTCATCAAACCGTTAAATGTTCGGCAGCGCAAAACCACGATCATCAAAGGAGAAATGCACACAAATGTGCGCATGAATGAGCGCGGGTGAAACGGCCGACTTTTCTGCTATAACGACCATTAAAAGCAACTTTGCAACACGAGTCTTCAGCAAATGATTACGGAACTATGGTCGTAAAAAAATGATGCGTCAAGAAAATACTTCCGAAATTGGTGGAGTGTGTGTTGTAGAGCCAAAGGAGAACCAAAGAGAGAATGCAAAATTTGAACTGAAAAGCAGCAGGAATCGAACCAGCCTGACATCTTTCGCGCAATGGGGCGAGCGCGCTAACCACTCGGCTACCGTTGCGATTGAGGCAAATCTCTAACATTGGCTTATATACTGCGACGAGATTGTCCCCGACGAGAACAAGATTGCCCAGAACTTTTTGCACTCCTTCTCTGCACACACTTTCCACATGGGCGTGCGACATTACATAGCATCGATCATCGCAAGCCAAACCATAAAAAACCCTCAAATTCGTTCTCAAACAACATCATCCCAACTTCACCATCCAAAAACCCTCATAACCCACAAAAACATCAACAAAAACCCCCCAAAACCCCTCAACCTACCGCCGCCTCATGTTTCTTCTGATCGGCAGCGGCATCGGAAGCGAGCGCCTCAGTAGCCTCTCGCAGGGCCCAGCCAATCAGCTGTGCGGCCATGGCTTTGTCCACTAGGGCCACGCGGGTCATCGCGCGGGCTACTAGTTCTAGAAGGGCCTGGGGGGTTGAGGGGGGTTTTTAAAAGGGGTGGGAAAATGTTTTTTTTAAGACACTGTTAAAAAACGTTTTTTTAACCGTTTCGGGACCAGTGTTTTTTTCTAAAAAAAGACATTAAATTTTTTTAAACAGCCATCACTAGTATTTACTATATGAGGTTGTTTAGGAAGTTTTGAATTTTTTTGGAGTTTTTTACTTTTGGTTGGGTTGGGGGGTTGTTCAAAAAAAAAATGGTCAGAACCGTTTTTATCCACCTTTTTAACTGCTGGATTATTTTTTTAACCAATGTTTTTTTAAATGCATCGAAAAGGCTCGAGCGCCGTCCGTATGCGAAACTATTTAAAAAATGAATAAATAAAAATTTCACATTTCCAATCACACAAAACTGGCAAATCCAATCACCCTTGCAAAGGCGATAAATTATCCCATGATCCATCAGACATAAAGAATTCACAAAACAAACCGGGTCGCTGCTATTGAGCCCATCATTTCGCAGCCAATTATAGAAACGAATCACTCGCTTTGATCCATCGGGACGCGCGAAATAAGTTTCTACCAGACAAACTGCAAAGAC
Organism: Sphaerolaimus hirsutus; assembly: GCA_964036195.1. Classification (NCBI taxonomy): domain Eukaryota; kingdom Metazoa; phylum Nematoda; class Chromadorea; order Monhysterida; family Sphaerolaimidae; genus Sphaerolaimus; species Sphaerolaimus hirsutus. The sequence continues at coordinate 6,234,017 of OZ038452.1, read as the reverse complement.
AAGAGAAAGTTAGAGCGCCGTGAATGGATAAATTTAGGGAAAGGTTCAAAAGTAAACGGAATAGTTGAGTACAAATATTTATTCATCATCGGCTATATTCAAGGACGTATCCAGGGGGGTGCGGGGGGGGGCTGCACCCCCCCCCCCCTTCCCGGGGTGAGACATGAAAAAACCCCGAAAATGCAACTTTCAGTACTAATTTTCGACGGTGTATGAAGAAATTTTGCGCCCTAAACACATGGCATTTTCAGCATATCGGTCCCCGTGGCACACATACCAGAAAATGCACCCAATAATGTACCTTTCGCTGTGAATGTACGTATATTTACATACATTTACAGCGCTTTCTGGCGCTAGCGCCAACGCCAATGGCGCCATGACGTGGCGCCTACGAATGGCGCCAGCGCCATGGCGCCATTCCGTCACTGTACAGGCAAATATTTAGGGGGGGCTGAGCCCCCAAGCAACAAGCACGCAACCAAGCAAGCAAGCACCCCCCCCCCCCGCTCAAAAACCCTGGATACGTCAGTGGCTACATTCATCAAACGATGGTAACATTCGGTGCAAACTATGAGGTACACGCATTGTGATGGTGTCTTTCATTATTATTAAAAACTTATATTTGAAAAACGTCGAAAACTCTTCGACTTCACACTTTACTTCCACACACTTTACAAGTAGGGGTCAAACGAGACCAACTTTTTTTGTGATCGAATATATTTAATTTGTCAACGCCGGCCGAGAAAACACCCGGAATGTCCAGACATATTTTCGAAGCCGAAACCGCGATATCGTCTGTCCCCTATTTAAAATTTACAACTACCATATCTCATCTGAACAAACTTTGTATCATTACATTGATCTCATTGTCTTTGATTTTGGTACACGATTCGCTGTTTCAAATTCATTAAATATGGTAACACTAGCAGCAACGCATGCATTTTTATCAGTATAATAAAGCTTACTAAAGAAAATAAACACACCAATGAGGAACACCCCCGCTTTTTTATCGTTTGTATCATTGCTGATCATCAGACCGTGTATAATTCCCAAATTTTGAGCTTTGATGTCATCGAAGTAATTGAGGAAGTCCTCGGCATAGCTCTCGCCGTGGTCGTGCAGCCCGTTCACAATGAATCTGGAAACATTTTAGTTGGAACTGAGTCAATATTTCTTTATTTTTATTCAGTGAATGGTTTCAACCGTGGGAGTTAGAACAGGACATCAAACAGATTGAAAACGTGATCATATACGCAACAGGGTGGCTTATTTGCCCCAATGATCCGTATTTAAAAAAAATAAGACAATAGTGTCAGTTTTGTTTTTTCAACACATTTGCAACCCATTTTCCACGGTAGAAATAAAATGTGACCCACCGCAAAAGATCTCTAGCGGCTTCTATCCGCAGGCGATCATTTTTTCGCGTAAATCTTTGTAGAAATTGTTTTGCTAATTCGCTCGCATCAGCCCTCATGGCTGCGAGCGTTGACCAATCTGGATTTGAACTTCTTTTTACGACATTAGTGATAATGAAATAAATAGTTTTTGGATACGTGCCAAGATGACATCACTGCGGAATATCGTGGTTATTTCGGGAAATTTATGGAAATTATCGATTAATTTAGTATTATGTGTTTATCTGTGTGGATTTTTCTTTTTACTAACGCAAATGGTTGGATTGATCACGTTTTTGATATTCTTGTTATGCCAAAAAGGGAATTTATGCAAGTTGTTTGAGTTTTTAGTAACTTATATCAATAGCAATTGCGCACAAGACATTTTACCCACCAGACATCCTTTGAACTGATCAGCAGTCAGAATATATTTATCCAAGTACCTTATCGATATCGATAAATGATATCAAAAAAATGATCAACATTCGATATTTTCAAATACCTTAGCATTGAACTATCTCACTCTGTCCACTGTAGTCGGTGTCAATGCCATAATTCATCTTGTTTTAGCATTGCAGAAATTTAGCTTGTAGCTTGCATTTGCCTAGCAACGCAACAGGCCAGTGCATGCCGTGTTATGCATTGCTTAAATAGGTAGGTATGTATCGTGACATACCTGGGACATGTCCTGCTTTATTTGTATAGTTATGAGTGTTTTTATCAAGTTTTTATTTTTTTATTACATGAGGATCCAGTGATGAAGTAATGCAATATGATAAAAATTCCATGACAGCTGATTGAATTATTTTTAAACACAAGTTAAAAAAAATTTAGTAAGATTAATTTGTATCAACCAATACTGGTTTGTTATTTAGTGCCCTCAAATGTTTCATCATTTATAACATATCTATGCTGCATAGAACTGCTTTTTACAACAAATTTACCCAAAAAGACCACTTGATTCATTGTTATACTCAATAAACTTGACATCCCCCACTGATGTCACTACATACCTAAAAATGTTGGTGCCAACATTTTTCAGCCAAATGAATGAATGCTGTGGTCATTGTTTATCTGTGCCTACTCCTCAGTCATTGTGAACTATCTCACAACTATATTTCTATTTTGATGTAGGTACCTGTTAGATTTATTTTTTCATAATTTATTTTGATGGATTCTGCCACATTCATTAGCAGTCTGGGTTTGTTTTTCTTCTATACACTTATCCTTTTGCATGCATTCATCTATGTAAATGTGTATTTCAATCTTCACTTCTCAGATCTGGATTCTTTGTATATTGGTGATCAGTGGACAAAAGTGCAAAATTTTGACCTGCTCTATGGGCCACAAAGGAATAAAGTTGGCCAAACGATATACAAGACCTCATATGGATATGACAGCAAATTTGCATGCTTTACCATATTTGTGGAAATCAATTCAGTGGCCACAATTGAAGGCAAGCGTTGCACAAAAGTGCTAAATGCCACTGTTGCAACAAAGGGTTTGACCACTCTAAAAGAATGTTTGACCCAGAGCACTCACCGCGTTGAAGATGGCATGGAAGATGTATATTTTTTTATCTTGTATTTATTTAAAATACGTTAGCACCCATATCCAATTTCTTACATATTCCATCACATTCCATTCCAGCTAATCCTTTCCTATCAAATCAATGTGGCACATTCCAAAAAGAAAGGCATTACAAGAATTGTGGTAACAAAATCTGATCCAGAAAAATACGATTTACATACTCGTCACTATGTGGAAAGCACTGACTGTACTCGTTTCATTGGCAATGGTGCATACAGGCTGCTGTGCAGTGCAATTGCAATGAATCCTGAAAATGTTGTTCCTCCAGTGTGTTTGTTCTGGCATCATTTTTTGGTAGTTCAATTTCAAAAGGCACCACATACACTAGTTTACTAAAATACCAAAATTTAAAAAAACTCATAAATCAGCTTTGAAAGTATTTGAGTTTACCAAAATGAGATATTCATCAACTGCAGTTAACAGAGATAATAATGACACATTCTCATTCTTTTTCACACTTTTAAAAATTTTCACCATTGAACTAGTTTGTGTTCAAGCTGTCCAGGCAGTGGAAAATCTTGACAATGTGATTGATTGAGAGCCAATGCAAAAGGTGCAAATATTTTTACATCAAAAACCAGAAGCACCATAGTGTATTTCAGAGCCATAATATTTATCACCATAATATTTATTTGCAAATGCTCATCAATGTCAAAAGTGCTTAAATGGCGCAATCATATGTCATTTAAAATCCAAACTGCACTATGGCAAATCTCTGGAAAAACTGGACTTGTGAAGTGTGTGTAATGCACAAGTGTTAAAGTTGTAATGCATGAGTAATAATTTTTTGCCATTACAGGTACTTGATCTGCTTGTAGTAGATATTGAGGCAAATCCACGTGGTGGGAAAGTTGTTCCAATCAAATTGGTGACCTTTTAATATTCAGGTACTGCATTGACAAAATAATCAACATACCTTCATGTTTCTAATTACTCAGACAGTAGAAAGGCAAAATGACTCCATTGTGTCTGTGGAGAAGATAATGGATTCTGAAGAGATGTCTGAAAAATGGATTACAAGATTGGATACACATGGGTGTGTTTCTTTAATCAATAAAAATGAGTAAAGGGTATAAAAACCTTCAATTTTGGTGGAGTACACTGTGTTGTAGAATTAATATAAGTAGCTAATATTTGCTATTACAATTTTGAATAAATAATGCAATTTAAAAATGTCCAAATTATCACATTTCTAGAAATCTGAAGACAATGCAGTGTGTTGGCAAGCAGCTCATAACAGTTGCATGTGATGACTTTAAGAATGGTCTACAGCAAGACCATGGTGATGTACATGCCAGCCCTAATGACACTTATGATGATCCTGCTCTACTTGGAAAAGATGGACCAGAGGAAGAAGTAAAATTTCTGGCAGAGAGCCCATCTTTCTGGCAAAATATCATCTTTTGTGATTGTTTTAATGAAATGGAATTGCGCAGTTTGCAGATGTTAATTTTTTTGCACTGAGAATTGAGATATGCAAAAAAGGTTGTATCTGTTCACTATTTCAAACAACAACGAATTCTATCATCACAGGCAGCAGATACTAGTGCCCGCTCTGCATCCACAGTCAGTGTGGCAGGCTTATTTCAGCAGATGTCTACTGGCCGCTCACAAGCATCACCTTCACAACCAGCTGAGGCTACCCATTCACTAGATGAAACTGCAGTAAGATTTTTTCACACTTTTTCTGACACAGTGTTCTATCTGTTTCTCACCATCTTTGCAAGTGAAGAAACTTTTGTGCATTATAAAGGTATTTTTGTCAATTTTTCAAAATAAAACTCAACAGATCCAGAAAGCTTCCTATGCAAAAAAAATCTTTCATTTTTTTCACTTGCACCAATGAATTTAACACAGGCACCTGGTGGCTGCGACGAAGCCAGTGCCCGTTCAGCAGCCACAGTCAGTGTGGCATGTCTATTTGATGAGATGTCTACAGGCCGATCAAAAACACCAGGTGCCAATTCCCCAAGTGGACACGTGATGCGAAAAGTAACAGGTAGGAGGTCAAGTAACAAGTCAATACAGCTGTATATTACATACTTGTCACTTGGCATACCACTTTACTTATTACTTTCCACTTTTCGTCTCACTTGTCCACTTGTGGAATTGACACCAGCTTCACCACTAGCCCCAGCTTATCCTGATGAAACTACACCAGAAAGATTAATTACACCACCAACAGACACCGCCTCCTTGGATCAGGATACAAAGAGTGGTCAAATATCTACAAGGGACCCACCACTACCACAAGGTTTGTTCTGTACAAATTCAAAATTCCTGTTAAATGTAGAATGCCCAGCTAAATTACCTTTTTTGGTATTTTACATGATGTTTGACAAGTTCTGTCTGGCATTTTACATGGTGCTTGACTGACTCTGTAATCTTTCAGTTGTTGTTGCACTTATTGTTTCTATACACTTATTACAAAAACCCTAATGTTCAAAATAAAATATTGATTTTTTCATTTTTCATTTTATAATAAAAATTTTCACAGGTAACACAAATGATGTGGATGATGATTATACCTGTAATCTTGAAGAACAACCACTGCAGGACAACTTCTTACAGCTACTTCATGACATGACAAGTAGTAAGTTGGATGTCAAGTAACTAGTACCAAATAAAGTTGTATATCACATACTTGTCACTTGATATACCGGGTGGCGCACATCAGGCCCACGGTTTCTATCTGCTTCCAACGTGTCAATTTTTAATGAAAAGTGCTCAAATTTGGTATGATAGTAGATAAATGTCCCCCATTTACTATGTTAAGAGCACACACTCATATCGCAAAATGTTCACAAACAATCACATCATATGCAAAAATATGTCACTCCACATAACCACCGCCATTATCGCAATACAACAATACGCAAACGATCAAGCACTTCACCCACAGCACTCATATGCATGCTAGGCAAAATGCCTTTGAACTGCTGGACAACCTGATGGTTCAACTGCTCAATGTCCAAAATTTTGGGCCACGGTCGACTGTAAACCTTCTCAAACACAGCCCCAAAGAAAGAAGCCGATTTACCATGTTTCATCTTCTGGCATAAAAATCTCGCGATATGAGTGTGTGCTCTTAACATACTAAATGGGGGACACTTATCTACTATCATACCAAATTTGAGCACTTTTCATTCAAAATTGACATGTTGGGAGCAGATTGAAACCGTGCGCCTGACGCGCGCCACCCTGTACTATTTTAATTATTATTCATCACTTTCTGATCACTTGTGGAATTGACCCCAGCTTTACCACCAGCCACAGATTATCCTACTGACAGTGCTCCAGAAAGAATGATTACCCCACCAAGAGACACTGCATTATGCCGGGATCATGATACAAAAAGTGGTCAAATTTCTACAAGGGACCCACCACTAGCACAAGGTTTTTTCTGTAGAAATTCACAAACCCTGTTGAATGTCTGTCTGTTGAAGTTCTGGCTGACATGGTGCTTAACTGACCCTATAATCTTGCAGTTGTGCACTTATTGTTTCTACAAATATTACAAAAACCCAAATGTTCAACATAAAATCTGGATGTTTTCATTTTTTTAATTTTATGATAAAAAATTTCACAGGTGACAAAAATGATGTGAATGATGATCACACCAGTCAACTTGAAGAAAAACAAAAACTGCAGCACAATTTCTCACAACTTAAAGAGGTATTGCCATCAGAAAGTACTGAATACCTACAATCTCATCCAGAGTTAATGGAAATAGTGACAGATTACTTGTGTGGAATATTTTCTGCCATGCCTGACGATATACCGCAGTTTAGCAAGAACTATTTCCAATTACTGGCATCTGCAAAGCAGCCTGTTAAAGTTGTATCAAAGTGATCAATCCTTTGAACTTGATGAAAAAAGTTTGTGCCTTTTATTGCTGTTTTTGGTCAAACAGTTCTTTTTTTTAGTTTCATTTACCTATGTATGATTGTGCACAGTGAAAAATACTTTAATTTGGAAGATAGTGTATCTGTACAACTGACATTCTTAAAAATTTTCTATCTCGTCACAACAAATTGGAAATTGTATAATATTGATCTGGTGATTTGGGGTCCAGTTTGCAGTGTTAATACATAAGTCACTCTCAATTCCTCAATTTCAAGTTCTGTTTTTGCCATTTTGCCATTACGCTGTTCGAAATATCATTCACAAAATCACCCAAACTTCAAAATATGGGCCACTCCAAGCTCAAAACTCGCCAGCCGCATAATATACCAAAGCAGGCTTCAGCCGCACCGACAGGCGGCCGTGCCGCCGCGCGACACAAAGTATTTCAGCCGCGGCGGCACGACGGGCGCGTCGCGTCGCTCGTAATATGCGCCGCGGGTGCGGCATGAAGCGACCGGCCCCCATACGCATGCGCTGCGCTGCGGCGAGCCGCCGCCCCGGCTTGCGGCCGGATCTGAATAAATGCGGAAATAGGCGGCATGCTATGCATCCAGATCGTGCCGCCGCCGCGCTGGCTGGGCCTGGTTTTGAGCATTTTCAAGTTGGACGATGTGAGCAGATTTTCTGGTTGCTCGGAACTTTTCCTGGCACTTGCAGCTCAACTATGTTTAATGAAGTGTTGTCTAAACTTCACTTTAATTAATTTTAATTTTAATTTTAATTTCACTTAAACGACTTTTCCTCATGATTTGGCTTGCTTCGAGCCAGCGAAAAGTGCAAATCCATGTGACATACTTTGATTTGATGCCAGTTTATGAAAATTTCCCAAAATATTCAATAAAATTCAAATTCAATCATGTAATTTTGCGAAAAACTGAGTATTCTCAAAAAATATTCTTCCTTTCGACCGGGCAAACCCAGAAGTATCCGCACTTGTCCCAAACCGGCACAGAGCCCAGCCAGCAGTCTTCAGTGCCTATCGCCACTCTTCCCGATCAATTCCCCCCCCTCGTCCATATGGCCATATTCATGGGGCGGAGCAACGCATCACGCGCGCGCGCCCCAATCGCGCAGTGCAGTGCACCGCACGCAAACTGCCCAATGCGGCCGGTACGCAGTTTGTGCCCGCTCTGATATCTTATGCGAGGCGGCGCGGCGGCAGTGGATGGGGTCTCCCTTTTGTGGCGGCGGCGAGTTCCGCTTATGCGCCCCCCCCTCTCCATTTTGGTGTGAGGTGGCAAATTTTTGAAAAAAATTATAAAATTAATTTTTTATTTTGTTTAAGTAGTTTACCTATGTTTGATCTTTGGTTTCAAATAGAACTTGAAAAAATGACGGTTAAAAAACTTTCATTTTGGATTTCGGTAGTTACTTTGCATTTATGCTTTGTGTATGAAAAAGCGTATTCCCTACTATGAATTTGACCAAATAATAAACCCCCCTCGAAATACCCCTCTCGAAATTTCCCTACTGAAAAATAAACTCCCTGGGGGTATTTCGAGGAAATACGGTTACATACTTATATTAGTCAATAGAATCATGTACAAGGTGGTTTTTGTTGCATTTTTTAACGCCTGCGTACATTACAAGCAACAATTTGGCAGAGTTGTTAAAAGTACCGAACTTTTTTCAAAGTATACGTAAACGTAAAGTATTTATTTTTTACTCACCCCTTGAGTACAGAAAACGTAAAGTAAAATTTTTTACTTTTACCCATGAGTAAATGTGGGTAAACATACTTTTCCCGGCAGAAAACATAAACGTGAGTACTTTTGAGAAATTTTCGCCAAAATTTTCGAGAAATGTCACTCAAAATCAGTCATTCTCATAACTTTTTGTCTATTTTACGCAATTTTTGACTATATTTTTGGTTTTATACCCATTTTCGACTAGTTTCCCATATTTTTAGCTCATTTTCTTCCTTTTTTCCCTTCTATGGCTCCAAAAACCTTTATAAAAGATGATCTAAAATACGTTTTATGTGCTCAAGTACTTTCAAAAAGTATACATAAAAGCGACTACCCGAACTTTTTTCGGAGGAAACGTAAACGTATTTACTCTGTACTTGAGTATACGTATTTATCGAGTCAAAGTAAATACATTTTAACAACCATGTAATTTAGTACTGGGTTTTCAAAAAATTCTGGCCAAAAAATAAGCCCGCCCTCGAAATACCCCCCTCGTTTAACCCCCCCCCTCAAAATTCTCACACTGAAACGATCACCCCCGGGGGTATTTCGAGGAAATACGGTATTCATTATTTATACTTGTGTATTATATTAATTATTATTAATGTCTATTAATTATTCGAGTATCACTTACACAACTTTCACATTGAAAAATATAAAAAATACCCAAAAATTCTCCAAAATTTCCAATTCCCACCACTGAGACTGCGGGACCGGCGGCGCCAATGCGAGAAATGATGAACATTTCTTAGAGAGAGAGAGGGGGCGGAATGGAGAGATATATGGAGAGACCTCTGAAATGATTGCCCGGCTAGGAAGAATAGCATGCGCTTCTGGTGCCTGTCCCTTTTCCGCGCCGCGCCGCCATGTTTGTTTTGCAGTGTGCCGCGCCGCGTCCCGGCGGCTCGTTAAATTGTCCATACATTGGGTCGGCGCGGCGCAGATAGCGATCTGGAGAGCGCCAAATTTTCCCTGGGCCCAGATCCAATTAGAAGGTAAGGCGCCAGGCCGTGAGTAAGTACGTGAAAATGAGCGTGTGGAGCGTACCTTCCTTTTTCTGGCGCCTTTTGCTCTGACGCCTGCAATGGCGCCTGGCGATGGCAAACACTGTGGAAAAAGTGTTTAGATTGTTAAGTGCCTGCCTTCTAAAATGACTTTCCAAATTTTCAATTTTTCCCAAAATTTGTTTTTATATGTTTTTTCTTGTATTGGTAAGATAAAACTTCGAATCTTTGTTTGTCATTTTTTACCAGCGCCATGGCGCCTTTATATCACTAAACACGCAGGGCAATGCGCCAGCTGTAGCGGCTCTACTTGGAAATTGTAAGTGTGCTTTGTGGCTCGTGCTATATTTAGGCATCTGTCTGCTTTTGCGAAACATTTGCATCATGAATATTATGTGAATATGTGCACATGGATTTGTTGTCGTTTTTTACCTTGTGTCTTCACGCCAATTTTTCCTGGAATGGCTTTTTTATCCTCCAGACGTTTTTATATTTTCGCTGGGCGATCGGGTTTACCTTGGCAGGCAGCGGCACCAGTATTTTATTTTTATAAAATGGCGCTTGATATTCCATTCAGTTTTAAGTCAGTTCATTTGTTTTCTTATATAAGTACCTATAAATCCCGATATTTTTGGAACGCTAACGGTATCTGCAACTTGCAAGTGCAAACAATGTCAATTGAGTAAATATCCCTGTGATTTAAACTGAAAGTGCCCCAGACATCCAGGTTGCTGGATGATGACCTGTCAATTAAGTGATAAATTTTAGACAAAATTTCAAATTCTCAACAGTGAACAGACCAGTATAATGGGAGAAAAGTTTATATTTCATTTCCTTGTCACACAACAAATTTTAATACTAAATGATTCGACGAGGATTTCTACGCTTTCTGACACGACAAAAAATGGGTGTGTGATGCGTCGGGAAGCGGGCTGGATGCGCGTGAAGCGGCTCGCTTCCACACGCTTCAACACGCTTAAGCACGCTTCACCAAGAATGCTGAAATTCGTGGTGAAGTGTATTCCACACGCTTCACCTAGCTTCACAAACGCTTCACGCGCTTCCAAAAATGTGGAAGACACTTCACGCTGCTCGGCGCTTCCACACGCTTCACTCACGTATGCCAGCACAATGTTAAGAAGCGTGAAGTGTCTTCACACAAAATTTCGTGAAGCTCGTGGAAGCGCAGAGCAGCTTCGTGGACGCTTCACGACGCTTCACCGCGCATCCAAACACTCATTTTTTTGCTGTGTGATATGTATCGTCATCGAGAAAGAACTTTGCGGGATCTGTGATTGGCTATAAAAATACAGCCACTCGACCGGGCCAATCCTAAAAATCTGGGCCAATCCAATCTACATAATTTGTAATTGTAATTTTAACGTTTTTTTTCGAAGTGCTGTTGAGCTGTGCAGCGTGGTTCATTCTTTCGTTTAGTGACGCAAATCGCAACTCAATGTATTCACTTTTTCTGGTCAGTGAAAAATATCAGCACCGCGCTTTTTCGGTACAATTCGACCATTATTTTGCTCTACCGCATTATTTTCGCATTGAAACTTGTAAAAATTTTACTTTAATTTTTATTTTGTAATTTATAAAACATTCCTCAAGAAAAATAGTTCGCAATCACTTTCGATTTCGCAGAAATTTCGATTCACCCTTAATCTAAATTATAATTGCCGACGGTTGCACAATCCGCAGCACCCCTTCAATTACCGTAAATCCTCGAATAAGTCCCCGGGGGAGTTATTTTTTCGTCAGAATTTTTTTGAGGGGGGACTTATTCGAGGGGAGAGTTATTCGAGGGGAGGAGTTATTTTTTCGTCAGAATATTCAGGAAAATAAGTATAACAGAAAACATAAAATAAGCTGAAAATAAGCATAAAACTGGATACCTGCATACGCATACAGCGTAAATACTTCACCGCGGTAGGTAAAACATTCGTATGAGTTTATCTTTGCACGCTGCTGCACTGCATTTGTAATCGGTGAATGACACCATGCATTTGCGGCATCGATCAGAGGGGGGCGTTATTCGAGGGGGGGAGTTATTCGAGGGGGAGGACTTATTCGAGGATTTACGGTATTTACCTATTCGCCCTTATTGGATTGTCTCTTTCACGAAAAGCATGTGCTGCACGCTTCAACGCGCATGCCCACGCAAGCTGGAGCGATTTCTTTCCCCATTGCTAGTGGTGTTAAAGTGGTGATACTTTTGGAAAATGGAAATGTATTAAACAGTTTTGAAGATTTTATGTTCATCGGTGGAAAAGAGCCAAAACATAACAAAATTTAAAAATTTCTATTGAAGGTGTCTTTATATAGGAGCTTTGCCATTATACTTTAGAAGACTAATTGGGCAAAGGGTTTGAATCAATAAGGGTCAATACTACATATTTTCTTCATTTTTTAAGATTATGGGTCATGAAAGGGCATAGTAAAGCAACAATGTCAATGTCAGTGATAGAGAAATGCACCAATAAATATGCACATAAACAGTTTCATCTAGGTACCCACATATTGCATGCATAGTTTTTTCAGGTGACTGAAACTCAGTGTTTTTCATGGAAACTACATTTCAAATGTCTGAAGCATAGACAAATATTTATTTACATATAAAATACCTCACAAATATAAGCAGATGAAATACACTACATAAAAATTATTCAAATTAATGGTAAAAATGGTGCATAAAACCAAAACCCAGCTTGTTATAGTTGCTGACACATCATTGAAAGTATCCATTATTTCACCCAAAGTTTAATCACAAAGTGTAAATACTTTTTGCCACCTGTAGTCTTCAACTGTTCCCCACTGCATCATGGAAATGAAATCCATGAATGCGTCCGCCAGCGGCTTGCAAAACAGCCAAGCACTTTTTATTCATGCCTTCTTTCATCACTGTTCCCCTTCTGCTGTTCAGAAAAGCAATCTTGGCATTGACAGACTCAATGAACACATATTGTGTTTTGCTTTAAAAAACTAAAAAGTATTTATGGTTCATTCGAACGTTGGAGTTGAGTCATGAAAGGTTATTTATGTTTCGCGTGAGGATAAAGTTGGAAAGAATTGTACACATTTATTATTATACGCGGCGAACCGCAAGGTATGCGTCCAAAATTACTCATGTTTTATTCGATAATGTGCGAGCAGGATACTTATGCACGCACTTTCATAAAAAGAAAAAGGCAAACAAGCGACGAACGTTTCTCCCCTGAAACGTTTTTTCTATTTTATTTAAATAATTTTTATTTTTTTAACGATGGCGTCATGCTGGAGTGTTTCCTTCAGAAAAATGCATAGTATGCGGTCCGTCGAGTATACTTATTTTTATTACCGTACTCTGATTACTAAGAATTTTTATTATACATCATGTTTTCATAGGCACCTAATAACCAATACCTACATTTTGAACCACAACGTTGGAATGAATGTGAATGAATTACTCGAATGCATGCAACGGTTTGAAGGAAATGTTTTCAGCATTCAGAAGAAAGATTTCCACAACTTACACTGTCCATATTTAAAGACAACAAAAATTTACTTCTAGAAAAAGGAACACAAGCTAGTGAATACATATTTACTATTCAAAAGTATGTTTTGAGTAAACTCTGAATTTGTCATAACAATTGATTTGGTTTCAAAAGTTGCACACTCAACAAATAGAAAATCTAGCATGAATATACCATATTACCTCCAATATAAGGTATACCTTATAATGATTTCGTCAGCTTTTGTCAGCGTTTTGATATACCTTATATTAGAGGGTACCTTATACTAGAGGTATACCTTATATTGTTTTCACCAGATTTCGTGAAAATATTACCAACAGTGAACAACAACACAATTCATTTTACCAAACTGGAATGTATCAAAATGGTGCACCAGACCTAATACAAGTTGCACTGAGTGGTCTGGGTAACTGTCGGAACCATTTTCACATTTGTCTGACATGTTTGGCAATGGTTTTTACAATTCTATGCATTTTGGCATGCAGCCAGCTGTGTCTTATATTATAGGTATACCTTGCATGGAGGTATGCCTTATATTGTTTGTCATGTTCAAAAAAGCCAAAAGGTATACCTTATATTAGAGGGTACCTTATATCAGAGGTATACCTTATATTCAAATAATATGGTAACATCATTGGGCAGTTTTAACATTTCACAAAAAACTGAACTCAGTTTTTCCCCTCAAAGGTTGAATGTGGCAATGAAGTGTGAGTGGAATAATAGCATATAATGCTTGTTATTTTCAAGCAAAGGTACATACTTTCAAATGGATGTGTAGGTAAATCAGTCATATATTTGTAATAACAAATACATACATAGCAAGCAGAGTAATGTAACATGAGCTGATACCAACCCTTCAGCATGAGAACTCACATTTGACTGTTCATTGTATGTTCAAGTAGCACAGTGTCATGAAAGTTTGCACAAGATTTTTTAGACTGAATTCATGTAATGTATGATTCAATCTATTGTAGCAGTTGACTGAACATACTACAAAAAAAGTTGTAGCATCTTCAATCAAATAATACCCTATGTATTAAAATTAGTCAGAATGTGCATTCAAGTCAACAAAGACCTGCAAGCAATTTTGCCAAATTTATTAGAAAATGAATTGATCACATTTAATTTGTAATTCTCTTCTCGAATAACCTACATCATTGTTAATATCACAAGAAATGTCCTATATGAACATAGCAACTTGGTTCATTTTAATAGAAGAGAAAACTAATATATGTGATGTCAAGCAATCAAATGCTTCTTTCTGTTCATACATGTCTATAGCACAAAGAATAAACATCTTGCAAGTATCCATTGCAATGTCATGACATTTTTGTTCAATTTTGGATGTATGGCATAAACAGTTTGAATGTGCACATATACACTGCAATCTCTGCAATGGTAAATTTTAAATTCTGTATGGTGATAAATACCAAGGGTTTGTAAAAAAGATTTCTTTTCATACAACCCATGCATATAAGCATACCCATAGCTATTCATGGTGAGTTTTTTAAAATGTGCTGAAAAAAACAGTGCTTGCTAACCCAAGTGATATCTATCCATTCACTATATGTATACTCTTTAATCACAGGACCACGACCTAAAGTTGACTTCCTCCACATTGTGTCATTTTTCATTACACCTTAGTTGATTGGTTTTGCCATAGACACACAAGTATGTACTCTTATTGCAGGGTGGCTCATTTAAAGTTTTTTCTGATGAATGTTCTGAAATTGGTTGACTAAAAACAGAACGACTCACCCTGAGATCAAATTGACTGTGTTTTATGATGTAAAGAATAGGTATGTAAACATGTACATAAATACATGCATACCTACATTCCATAATACACCCTCTGTGGCTTTGAGTGATATAGCGTCACATTCTTTATGTGGCACCCCGTTCCACCCATCTAGCCTTCGCAGTCTGCTCAACATTGAGCATATACGAGATTTTCATGCTAATGGGCAAGCTCTTTGATTTGCAAGCGTGACCTGTGCAAAACAAAACACGCTAGGATGTGCTACAACTTGCATTTATTTTTTTCTATGCATGTTAAAAAGGATATGGGCAAATGTAAATGACGTTTAAAATTTTTTTAAGCTGTGCTACTTTTGCAAACTCATTTTGTAAGGTTTTTGCATATTTTGCAAATCAATGAGTTTGTCCAGGCGCTTATTTTTTTCATTTCAATTATTTGGCTTATTGATATCGTTTGCCTGGGCAATTTTTAGACACATATTGATATTTCTGATACCATTTGTTAGCAGTAGTATTAATTTTGGTTAGAATCGTATGAAATATTGAGGATTATTTCGCGATATACCGTATCGACACCAACATATCGAGATATCTTGGTGAACAGTGATATTGAGCGCTTTTTCACATTTTAAACAAATGTTGATGTTGATATCAAAAGGCAATTATGTTCCAACCCCAGTTATAAAATACTTCCCCAGTTGAAAAAAGTACTGTTTAAAGTTCTTGAAGATTCTGTGCAAAATACCAATAATTACAGTGACGTCACCACGCAGTGCTAGATTATTCCATAGTTAATTCTCGTCCGCTAAATAAATACTTTATGTCCCATTCATTTGATCAGAAATGCGAGAAATTATTCATTTGCAAGCGGGGCAGTGCGGAAATCAAATTGGCGGCAAGGTGCGTTCGCTGAAATTTTGTGTTTATTAAAAAATTAACGACAAATCCTGACTAACAACTCAATTTTATGCTTTGTAGGCTCATGTCACATGCGTAAATCGATTTCCGCGTGCAGATGGAAATTTTGGAATTACAGCAATATTTATGTATTCATTCAAGGATGTATTTGGATAAACAAGTGATCTGCTACAGTTAGGTAGATAAATAAATGACGTTCACAAACTTGAAATCAAATGACAAGTGTAACAAAGTGACAACTGACAACTACTAAGTGACAATTGAGGCGTCTACTTCTAGAAGTCGACAAGTCCACAAAATGCGATTATGAGTAAATCGCATTTTAAATTTCCGATCCGATTCCAGGTTCATCATGCGTGTCCAATTTGGCTCTCTCGCACCTACCATTAAGTTCCAAATGTTGACAATAGAGTATCAAATTTTCAGCCCCTTCTCTCAACGTATATGTAAAAAATGGGGTGTCCATAAAATTCGGAAAATTATGAAAAAGGTGCGGGAGTAGCCCCAAATGATGTTTCCGGGCCTAACGCAAAATATTCATATTTTGGACTTGTCGACTTTTAGAAGTAGACGCCTCAATTATTTTCATTTAGAAATTTCTTGGCACTCGTAGGTTTACTTGGCCTTTACACACCAACCAGTACCACTCACAGTCACAAGTCCTCTAAATGCATCACTCACACCCCCCACCCCATCAATCTACACCCCCCAATTACACCCCCATCGATCTACACCCCCAATAACCCCCAATCCACAGTTCTGGGAGGTGGTGAGCGGGGAGCACGGCGTGCAGCCCGACGGCACCATCGACCCCAAGCTCGGCTGCGGCAACGACCCCGGCGACAGGTTGCAGCGCATCAACGTGTATTTTGCTGAGGCTGCCGATGGAAGGTGGGTGCTGGCGGGGGGGGGGGGGGGGGTTGGGGGTTAGGTGGTAGTGTTTAATGGTAAGTTGTAAGTGATAAGTGATAAGTGACGAGATTTTCGCCGGATTTTCCAATTTTCATGTACCGTATTACCTCGAAATACCCCCAGGGGGTTTATTATTTCGCCAGCAAAATTTGAGGGGGGATAATTCGAGGGGGGGGTCTATCATTTCGCCAGTAATTTTCGGAGATGACCCATACTCAGGCGTAGAAAAATCAAACAATAATGTGTGTTTATAGGCATACATAACTGTATATACACATAAACCCTGCCCCTTACGTCACTCAATCATCAGTTTTAACGTGTGTTCTGCATTGTACAGATGACAAACTGCGGTATTTGTTATGTACGTTCTCTTTACACTCAATTTTATGGGGGTATTTCGAGGGGGGGTTATTATTTCCTCAGCCGAATTTTAGGGGGGGGGGTTAATTCGAGGGGGGGTTATTATTTCCTCAGCCGAATTTTAGGGGGGGGTTAATTCAAGGGGGGTTAATTCGAGGTAATACGGTAACTGCAATCTAAGTTTCCAATTTTAAGTTACCGTAGATTCGAAACGACTTCTTATTTTATGACATTTTAGAATTTTTGTCACTTGACGTGGAATTGACGAGGAACTGCATGAAATTGTTCTCCACAACGACTTTTCACCTTACAATCAACTTTGAAAAGTCACTTTACAAGGCATTTAACCCTTGAACAGGCATTGAACTGTATGTAGCACCCATCACGTACCCCCAGTCCAAACATTGCAATTATCTCACACCAACCAAAAAATCTGTCACTAGAATTCCCCGGCAATGCATGAGCAGCACTCTTTTGCAAGCAGGTACGTGCCGCGGTCGGTCAACGTGGACTTGGAGCCGGGCACGCTGGACGTGTTGAAGGGCATGCCCTACGGCAGATTGTTCAGACCAGATTCTTTTGTCGCTGGTGACTGGGCGGGGGGGGGGGGGATATTTGGGTTTTGGGACCCTCGTGCCGTGCACTTGACAAAATTTGTCTGTGCCCAGCGTCAGTTCGAGACGAACTATACTCGGCGGACCGTAAGTATGCGCAGAATTCTACCATAATTTAATGAAAAAAATCTTGTGATAAATTTCGAAATTAACTATTCTGTAGTAAAAAAGAAATATCATGATGAAAAAACTGCATAATTTTTGGTTCATTATTCAGATGGTTTATGGTAGTTTTCTATACTAGGTAAATGCCGAGTATACAAATTAGGTACGCAAATGCGTAAATACTGTAAATGATGTGAATGATTTTTTAAAGTTACCGCAAATCCTCGAATAAGACCCCCCCCTCGAATAACTCCCCCCCTTGAATAACTCCCCCCTGTTGGCGAGGTGAGGAAACAATAACTCCCCCCCTCGAATAACTCCCCCCTCATGAATAACTCCCCCTTTTGGATGAAAACAATACAATACAAAAAATACAAATGAATATGAGCCTACAGCAGCGAAAGCAAATACATGGTGTGTATGCAATGTATACACTCTTTTTGTTGTTGTTGGACAGTTAAATACATGAATTATATGAGTTACAGACTACATCCATGCAATGAATAAAGTCCAAGTTTTCTGGGGAAAAAATAACTCCCCCCCCCCTCGAATAACTCCCCCCCTTGAATAACTCCCCCCTCCAAAACGTCTGAGGAAAAAATAACTCCCCTGGGGTCTTATTCGAGAATTTAGGGTATCTAGTTTCTGTGAGGATCAGTTTATGTTGATTCCAAGTTGCAATTAGTCCAAGGGTTCACGCGGTAATGATAGAAATTTGCGAACATTCGCCATCAAACCCATTCCCCTGCTTTTTGGCGCCGGCGCCAGCAGAAAAACCCTGGCGCCACCAAACCCAAACCCCCCCAATACCCCTTTTAACAGGTCGCAATGGGGCGGGCAACAACTGGGCCAAGGGCCATTACACGGAGGGCGCCGAGCTGTTAGACACTGCCATGGACGCGCTGCGCAAGGAAGCAGAGAATTGCGACTGCGTACAGGGCTTTCAGGTGGGCTAATGTTGGAAGATTGCCAAAAAAAATTTGGATGAAAATATACCTAGGCCGACTACAGCCGCACGGCGGGAGTGCGATGTGCGGTGAAGCGTCGCGAAGTGACTTAAACTTCAGAAAATGATCAAAGGGTTAAAGCCACTTCACAAACCATTTATGTACCCCACACTCAATTGCTGTTTGTGTAATTCTGTGTAATGAAACAGTGAAATCTCTAACGCGCAGCGTACTAAATGTTCGACGAAAACTTGGCACAGAGCCATAAAACGTAACATTTCAAAGTTCGCTCGAAGATATCGGAAACGATAAATTGAAGCAATGAAAAAGTGGAATTCACCTCACGAATTAAAATTACAGACATAAGTTTTCGCATCTAACTGGTCAAAAAAATCGCAAAAGTCACCCGATGTGATTCTTCCCTTTCAGCTTCTACTATCAGTGGAGTTTTTTCACCATCAATTAT
Source organism: Sphaerolaimus hirsutus (assembly GCA_964036195.1). Taxonomy (NCBI): domain Eukaryota; kingdom Metazoa; phylum Nematoda; class Chromadorea; order Monhysterida; family Sphaerolaimidae; genus Sphaerolaimus; species Sphaerolaimus hirsutus. The sequence goes on along the minus strand of OZ038452.1, from coordinate 6,214,843 downwards.
TTGTCATTTTCTCAGATGTGCCACTCACTCGGCGGCGGCACTGGCAGCGGCTTAGGTACACTTTTATTGGCTAGAATTCACGAAGAGTTCCCCGATAGGATATCCGCAACATTCAGTATCGTTCCGTCAGCAAAGGTTACTTTTTATGGTTGCACACTTTAGGTCGACCATAATTCAAATTGACCATCTGAAATTCATCTGAATAAAAAACGAAAATTGAAACATAAATTTCGGCATAAAAAATTGGTTCATATAACATTATTCACCATTTTACGGTAACATTTTGTGGGAAATATGTGATCCGCCCATTTATACTTTTGGCAGTTGTTTATGAGGAAATGGATGTTCATTTTAGAAATGTGGCGTTTACTTGATCAGGAGTTACGATTACCTATACATACTGCGTGGAACTTTTTTACACCGTGACTAGTGATGGAAAAGCGCCATGGCGCTTTTGGCGCTTGGCGCTATTTTGCTGTGGCGCCATTGGAGCTTGGCGCCACACCATAAAAAGCGTTATGGCGCTTATGGCGCTTGGCGCTATATTTGCCTGGCGCCAGGAACAAAATGCCTGGCGCCGGCGCTTGGCGCTAGCGCCAAAGCGTAAGCACCATGGCGCTTCTGGCGCTTTGGCGCTAGCACCAGGCACCATCCCCATGGCGCTTTCACACCACTAGTCACGCCCAATCCATCACTAGTACCAACCAATGCCTTTCTCAACCCAAGCCGTTCCCCTCGCAGGTGTCCGAGGTGGTGGTCGAGCCCTACAACGCCACCCTCTCCATTCACCAGCTCCTAGAGACCGTGGACGAGACTTTCTGCATCGACAACGAAGCCTTGTATGGAATATGTTTGAACACGCTGCGCATGCAGACGCCTACTTATGCTGATTTGAACCATTTGGTGTCGTTGACAATGTCCGGGGTGACCACTTGTTTGAGGTTTCCTGGGCAATTGAATGCTGATTTGAGGAAGTTGGCTGTTAATATGGTGCCGTTTCCTAGGTGGGTATTTGAGTGGGGCTTTTTTCCTTGGGGCTAATGCATGTTGTCAAGTGAAATCGATTTGTAACTACCTAACTACTAACTACGTACGTCACTTGTATAACGGTCACTTCACTTGTCACTAGTGATGTTAAAGGCACCGGTAAAAATGGCACCGCACCGCACCGGCACCTTTGCCAACGCATGAAAAGGGCACCTGGCACCCTGGGGCACCGGTCAGAAAATGGCACCGCACCGCACCGGCACCGGTGCCTTTTGGAAAAAATGGCACCGGCACCGAAGGGCACCGGCGGGTTGCCGGTGCTAGCACCGAAAGGCACCGCACCGGGCTGGATTTTCTGAAGTAAATATCGGGCAGTTTCTCAGTGGTCTCACCTTTGGAAGCGCATATTTCCATGAATTTTCAACCGATTTTGATGGTTGAGCACTTAAAATGATCAGAATGATGTGGCAATCACTTTTATGAAGCAATTATAATGATTACACATGAAAGACAAAATATTTCATTCATTACAATGTCCATAGCCACTATTGTCTACTGATCGGAGTCGTTGCTGTACAGAGAATGGAACTATCTCTGTCATAAACTGACAACAAATTTTGAACAAAAAAGTAAGATAAATATAAAATATAAAAATCATTTAAAATTCAACAAAATTTTAGATTCGCTCATCAGATCACGTATCGGGTATAATGGATTTCACAGTAGGTATATTTATTTGATGGGAGGTTTACAAAATAGGCAAAAACGGTTGGGTAAATATATCGCTGTTTTTTGAAATATGAATAACCACATACTATGGACAAAATTGCACAGCACATGAAGCCTTGGCCGGTGCCTTTCCCGGTGCCTTTTACTTTGCCCTGGTGCTAGCACCTTTGGCACCAGCAAAAAAATGGCACCGCACCGCACCGGCACCGGTGCTATTCTGAAAAAAATGGCACCGGCACCGGCATGGCACCACTGAAAATTGCAATGGCACCGCACCAGCACCGGTGCTGGTGCCCTTCGGTGCCCAGCACCGGGGCACCGGTGCCCCGGTGCCTTTACATCACTACTTGTCACTTGTAAAATGGGGAAACATGCAGTTTGCAGCCATCCAAATGAAATTGCTCCCTAGTTCCTCTCCTACAGGGGGTCAATAAGTACAAGCGTGTTATTTAAGTGGACTTCCTACAAGGGGTTTATCAGTTAATAACACTGGGGAGTTATTCGAGTGTGTGTTCGGATTTCAGACCATTATGTGAATTTTCATCCACTCAAATTTAAAACGCACTTTTTTTCAGGCTGCACTTTTTCATGCCCGGTTTCGCGCCCCTGATGGCTCGCCAAAGTATCGGATATCGGGCGCTCACAGTGGCCGATTTGACACAGCAGGTGATTGTCTCTTTTTGTGCGAAGAAAACACAGAAATTTTGTGTGCTTTTTCCTGCGTTTTGTATGTGAAACGGAAAGGTAAAAAAGCGTTCACTAGGCGGAAAACGGAAAACGAAAGGGTAAAAATTTGCGCTGCGGAAAACGGAAAGTGAAGATCCAAATGTTGACTCAAACAACCAAAGCTATGCAACCAAACAACACACAACAACAATCCAACCCCCCCCCCTCCCAGATGTTCGACGCCAAAAACATGATGGCGGCAGTGGACCCTTCAAACGGGCGTTACCTAACCGCCGCTGCGATATTCCGCGGCCGTTTGAGCATGAAAGACGTCGATGACCAAATGGCACGGGTCCAAACGAAAAATTCTAATCAATTCGTCCAGTGGATACCGAACAACGTGAAAACGGGCGTGTGCAACGTGCCCCCGCTGGGTATGAGGGTCAGCGCCACTTTTATTGGAAATAACACTGCCATACAGGATTTGTTTAAGAGAATTTCCCAGCAGTTTAGTGGTATGTTGGGGTTTGGCTTGTTTTTTTTTGGGGTGGGGGTTGTTCGAGGGTCAAGGTCTGTTCAGTAGCATATCTTGTCAATTTCAACGCCTTGAACTTTGGTTAAGTGTTAAAAATGTTAAATACGCGGAAATGTTTCTGGAGTAAATATAAATACCCTATTTCTTCTAATAGAACGGCATACCTCCAATAGAACAGCATCTCTAATAGAACGGCAGGTTTTGGGACGTTTTTGAACTCACGAAAACAATAGAACGGTAGCCTCCTATAGAACGGCGGGTATAAACGTTGACGAAAACAATAGAACGGTGCTCTTCAATTAGAAGAAATACGGTAGTAAATGCTAGGGTTGTCTGAAATCCGTTACATTAGACAGGGTGCATGGTTTATGCAAATTCAGCAAGTGTAGAAATGTAAGAAACGTGGTAAGATTGAAGGAAAATTAAGTGGTTTTAAAAGTGTCAAGTGAACTGCAGATGACAAATCAATTTCTGACTAAAAAGCCCTTTAATTACTTAACATTTATTTACCTATATATTTATTAAATCCGTTTTTTCACCACGTTTCTCGTCACTTGCCGATATGAGGAATCGGCCCTACATACCTAATCAACAAAGTATTTGATTGTGTGGTTTCGATTGAAGAAAAAATCTGTATCAATCTGTGTAAAAATCAATACCTAATTATCATCACACTTTCACCATACTATGTAAATACCGTATTTCCTCGAAATACCCCCCCCCCTTCAATTAACCCCCCCTCGAAATACCCCCAGGTGTTTTTGAGCTGGGGGAAAAATAAGCCCCCCCCTCGAAATACCCCCCTCAAAATTTCCACTCTGAAAAAATAAACCCCCTGGGGGTATTTCGAGGAAATACGGTAGTAAAATATTTTTAAACAACCGCAGTGATGTTCCGCCGCAAGGCGTTTCTGCACTGGTTCACCGGCGAGGGCATGGACGAGATGGAGTTCACCGAGGCCGAATCCAACATGATCGATCTCATCGCTGAGTACCAGCAGTACCAGGTCGGCTAGAAACCCGCGAATTGATTTGCTCAAAATTTCGGGTCCGGGTCAAAAGCGGGTCGGGATGTCTGGCGTTTTTGGATAGACTGTTTTGAATCAGTTTCAAAATTTTGGGGTTCGGGGCTGGGGCCAATTCTGCAAGTGTACAAATCTGGTTATGGGAAGCTGCCGAGTTCATGGCGCTAGAAAGACTGGCGCATTTTAACTACTATTCATTAGTTATGGAACAGCGCCAGAAAAACAGACGCCATGGCGCGGCGCCCTTAAATGGCGCCAGCGCTGTGGCGCCATTCCATCGCTATTACTCATCAAAAAAATGTAAACTTCATCCAACAGGAAGCCGCCACGGAAGATGATCTGGATGAAGATTTGGATGAGCCAGTGGCTGAAAATGAAACTTTGGATCTGAATTTGCCAACCCATACAAATGCAAGTCCACCACACCACAGCCCAGACGCAGAGTGATGGTGCTCAACTTTTTTATTATTTTAGTAAATATAATTATGCGTGCCACTGCTCACTTTGCACTGGAATCTACCATATTCCATCTGAATAATTGAAACAAAGTTATGCATGTTTTCCAACACAAAAATATTCACATTGGTGTGTTGTGGGCTAATTTTCCATGGAGCTTATTCAAGTTATTCATCAAATTATGGTAAATTTTGTGCAAAGCAAGTCCGGGCTGTAAATATACCGTATTTCTTCTAATAGAAGGGCGCATTTAATAGACGGGAGGGTGAAAAAGCTAACGAAAAAAATAGAAGGGCGTCTTTAATATACGGGAAGGTAAAAAAAGTTAACGAAAAAATAGAAGGGCGCCCTTCTATTAGAAGAAATACGGTACCTATTTTACCGCTTCATAAACACCACCGTATTTCTCCTAAATTTTACAAGACACTTCTAGACACTGAAAAGTACAGAAAAGGTATTTTAAAATTGCCATGTATTTACAGTATGACCTTGAATGCTACGACTACAGCTCGACGTAAAATTCCAGCGTAAAATTCCATCGCAAAATTTATTATTGGTCAAAATTGGAAAATTGGTCAAAATAAATATACAGCATCTATTTTTACATGAATAGCTTTCAAGGCACCTACCGTTAGACGTATATATATCGGTATAGGTAAATATACATATTAAAACAGAAACAAATTCGAAATGTTGTTTTAGAAGAAATTTGACAATAGGTAATACTTTTGTGCATTTTATTATAGGTACTTGTGAAGTTGTGTGACAGTTCAGAAAAATGGTACAAGTCATTATTGGTGTTATACTGTTTGTGCTTGAATGATTCGCATTTTTGCAGGTTTGGGTATAGGTGTGATTATTGTTATTATTTATTTATATTGCGTCTAGTCAATATACTTACATGAAAACTTCACATAGAAAATTTTCTCAACTAGTAAATAGTATTTTAAACTTGGGTTTGAAAATTTTTACATGGGGAGTGTAACTTTACTGGGTGCATCCCACGGGATTGTAGTTCGGTAGTGATAGGGGCAAGCGTGAACTTTCAGAACCCCGTGAAATTTAAATTGTGATGCAGTGTCAAAAGTCATGCAAAATGTCAAAATCTAATTTTAAAGGTAAAAGAAAATTGCACATTTTACATGACATTTTACATAACTTTTGACAGTTTACATTTACAAAAACCGCGGTTCATGTCATAGAGTCGTCACTCCTCTAAACAGTCCTAATTTTCCAATGTTACCTACATATGGAGGATCAACAAATGTTTCTTTCAAACAATTCAGCACTTGGCGTATTCATCCAGCCGTTGTATTTATTTTTTCACAAATTCAGTTGTGTTGAATATAAAACGATCAACTACCCCAAATCCTTGAATAAGACCCCAGGGGAGTTATTTTTTCGTCAGATGTTTTTGGGGGGGACTTATTCAAGGGGGGGGGGGGTATTATTTTTTCCTCGGACAACTTGGACTCAAAGCATTGCAGATGCAGCCTGTCAACTCATGTTATTCAGGTAATAAACTGCAGAGTTGTACAAATACTGGTATTTTTGGAAAACGTAAACGTAAACGTAAATACCTTTTCCAAATCAGAAGTATAAATACTAAAACGTAAGGTATTTTTAAATACCTGGGAAAACATAAAATAAAACATAAACGTAAAAATTTTATTAAGTGCTTCCACTGTGAGAGGACATAAAAAGCCATGTTTTTACAACATCACGGTTGTACCTATGATCTCCACCCACATTATCTGCATTTATTTTATCTAGAGGGATGTAAAATAGTGAATTTTTGGAGGAACAAAAAATGAGACAGTGATGCTGTGATTATCACCACCTGGTTTTGGGATGTCACTGTGATGACATGTCGTTTTGTTGCATCGTGCATTTATTGTTGTCATCACCAGACTCATTCATTGAAAGTTCGGTATGCAATTTATTTTGAAGACATTTGATTGATGGGTAAAACCAGCGTGCACCAAATTAGCATTCACAAAACGATCACACAGACCGCGCAGTGAACACCCACCTCAATTCAGTTCTAATATTTTCAATACCTAAATGGTATTTTTTGTGTACATATTTACATAGGTGAGTGTTGCGGAGTGCGAACAGAAAGCATTCTGTTTAATGTCTATTCCTTTGGGACCTTTTACACATTGTTTGAAAGTGCATTTCTGAGAATAAGCTATTAAATGTTTTCTCAAATAACGTTTTTTACGTTTTCTCTGGTACCCGGGTATTTTGGCCAGGAAAACATAACAAAACGTAATGGTATTTTTTGAAAACGTAAACATAAGTATAAATACCCAAATAACCGGGTATATCGGGTAAACGTAAATACGTTTTTCCAACTCTGCTAGACTGTACCTACACAACAACAAAAAGATGTGTATACAGTATACACTGCATACACATCATGTATTTATCTCCTGTCGCTGCCGTTGGATAATATTCTTTTGTATTTTGTATTGTGTCCTATTCATACACATGGGAAGTTTTTCAGGAGGGGGGTTATTCAAGGGGGGGAGTTATTTTTTCCTCACCTCGCCAACAGGGGGGGTTATTCAAGGGGGTGGTATTCGAGGGGGGTCTTTTTCGAGGATTTGCGGTAGTTTTATAATACGAGTTCGAATAAAATCCATCAAATGGCTTTTTACTCAAAATTTTATCTATCGGTTAATGCTAAAAAGCTACAATCACCAGAAAATGACATCACTTCTGTTCAGCATCACATTACTTACAAAAAAGAATAACCTGCAATATTTAAATTGATGGTGCGTGTGATGAAACAATCTTCATTTGCTATTCCACTGCGAAGAGCATTATTAAAACCTGGGGAATTATTCCAGTTAATACGGTAAATATGTATACTTGAAAATTCATCTACCAAAAGGAAAACGGTCAACATAATAAAACCAGTTCATTAGTTTTTAATCAAATTGTCAACAAAAATGTCAAATGACAGCAAATGACGCCTGAGAAAAGCACTGCCACCCAGAAAATGATAAGAGAGTGTGCTTTTAAACTACTAAATTGTGTTGTAGTCAGTCGCAAGAACATACTTTTTACACAGTTGAAAATCTGACAGAACACAACACGATGAAAACTTTTGTTGTGATTACATTGACTTTTCTGGCTGTTGCAGTGGTTTGCCATGGAAAGGTTTGTGCTATTTGAATTCTTCAAATGGCAATGGTTTAATTGTAAGCATCTCGTTAAGCATCTCGTGTAAGCATCCCGTCGTTATCAAGATTGTGACTGGACAAAAATGTTTTTTAAGCCACATTTTTCATTTTTTCAGATTTTTTCAACCATGCAAAATTTCAGATGAAATACCATTCCCAACATAAAACATAATGCAAAAATGGCCGAAATATTGTGCTTCATAAACACTAACTCACCCATATCACCCAGGCCACCAAAACACAGCCCAAGAGGAGCCACTTGGTGAAGCTGCACAAGGCAGTAGCATCAGTCCAACATGCTGCCCCTGCCCACCAGCCTGCTGCACCAGCACCAGTGAAGCACGCTGCCCCTGTCCACAAGCCTGCTGCACCAGCACCAGTGAAGCACGCTGCCCCTGTCCACAAGCCTGCTGCACCAGCAACAGTGAAGCACGCTGCACCAGCACCAGTGCACCATACTGCACCAGCACCAGTGAAGCATGCAGCACCAGCACCAGCAAAACATGCTGCACCAGCGCCAGCGAAACATGCAGCACCAGCGCCAGTGCACCATGCTGCCCCTGCCCACACAACTGCAGCACCAGCACCAGTGAAGCATGCTGCACCTGCACACAAAACTGCTGCACCAGCACCAGTGCACCATGCTGCCAGCCACACTGCTGCACCAGCACCAGTGAAGCATGCAGGTTTGTGTGTTGTTGTTGAGAAAAAGTGCAGTGATTTCTGGTTGAGCATTATAAGTAAAGTTGAAGTTAACTCAAATTGGTTGAGTTTGACTTTGAACTTTGAATACATTTGAGTCTACCAGAATGAGTTATTTTAAACCTTTGTCAACTGTAGTTGACAGACACATCATTCTTGTAAACTCAAATGCATTCAAAACTGATTGATGAATTTACCATGATCTGACTTTACTGGCAGTAAACTAGTGTGTGCATCACAATTGTGAAGTGACAAATCAAAAAGTTTCAGATTCATGATTGCAGGTTATATAAATTAAATCTACATATTTATGTGAGTAAATACAAAATGCCCTGTAAGTTGTGATGGAATGCCACCATCTGGGGGCATGGCACCATGGCTCCATTGGCATTTAGCTACCATGTTTCTGGTTAGGGATGGAAAAAAAGCGCTTTTTTTTAACGGCCCCGCTTTTTTTTAAAAAAACGCGCTTTTTTCGCTTTTTTCAAAAAATGTCAAGACGTTACCTAAAAAGCTCCCAAATATGGTCCTGAGTCAATATATACAGTTATATCAGACAAGTGGCAGTACTTGTGATGATATATAGCCATAGAATGGCTGTGTAATCATCTGATAGCATTATAAGTGCTGATTTCTGCCAAAAAATCCAATTTTATGTTGACTCATGATGTATATCGCCGTTTTTGAATGTTCCTTGACTGCAAGTGATGTAAGGCATGGAATAATGCTTAAATTTGGCTATAAAAGAAGGCTAATACATGACAGTGATGTTTCACACTGTAGAAAAGTGGAAGCACATTGGCTGGATATTATTTACTACACTGACATATCTCCTCAACTTATTATTACTAGAAGCAATGGCACTAAAATGCTACAAAACCAATGAAAACAACCACCAATGGCAATTTGCATGTGAAATTATGCGCTTGCGCGCAAAAAAATTGCAAAATACCTAGTGCATGAGTACAAAAAAAGCGGCGTTTTTTTAAAAAAAAGCGCTTAAAAAAAAGCGCTTGCCATCCCTATTTCTGGTGCCTTCCCATCACTACCTGGCAGCATTTTATAAGAAATACAAAATTTTACTGAAACTTTTCACATTATGGGCCACCTGACAAGATTTGACATAAGAATTTGAAATAAGATTTTATGATAATTTTCGCGTCTAATTCTTATTGTCACTATCTGCAGGACACCAAGTTGTACATGCAGCCACTGTTGTCAAGGTGGGCCATAAGAAAGTGGCTCCCAAAAAGCAAGGAAAGACAGCAAAAGTAGTTGTGAAGGTAAATATTTACATTTTTCTAATGATGTTTGTGGTTAAAAGATTAGAGAAACAACTTTTGGCACAGAAATCGCACCAGTCAACATCTCGTACATTTTTCAACTTTCCAAATGTTTTGAATTGCTAGAAGAGGTACCTTATAAATCCCGTTCAACGATTAAGGCGCCAATCAAAAAATCCACTACAAGTTTTTCTGTCGCCATTTCAAGGAAATATGGCAAGTGCCATCCGTTTAAGTAGTATGTAAAAGCACTTATTTGCAGTTTACAAACCAAGAAGTTTTCATGAAAACCAAACGAAAAGTGATCCAGGTAAGGCCAGTCATTTTAGGTACCTAATACAAGAGGGAGGGGCAGTAATTGAGGTGAAATATACATTTTCGTTTTCATTTTGCAGGCAGCGAAACCTTTGAGAAAGCATGTGGCCAAAAAAGGACCGAAGTTGGTCGCTGTACATAATACGAAGGCACATTGAAACTGAAGTGCAGCCAAGTGATTATAAAATTTTCGTGTTTTTGAATTTTGATCAAGTAAAATGAAATTAAGGTTATTGATGTAAGAATTTTTTTCTCAAAATACCTTGTTTACTGCCACTTTTCCTTGAAATTTCTCTCTTATTTGCAATGATGTTTAAAAGTACAAGTGCTTGTCACTAAAATAATTTGTGTTATGATCTTAAGAGACTGGAAAGCCACTTCACATTTCTTCACTTAAATTCTAGTAACTCTTCTAGTAAATTCTAGTAAATCTTCTAGTGAATTCTAGTAAATCTTCTAGAAAATCCTAGTGAATCTTGAGGATTGATGGGGGAGTTATTCGAGAGGTAAATATAAGATTTCTTCACAGCGTGTGGAAGCAGACTGGACACATGTGAAAAAGCACGCATCCACCCGCTTCACACGATTTCTTGTAAAGTGTCTTCCACACGCTTAAACTAAATACTTCATGTGCTTCCAAAAATGTTGAAGATACTGGACTTCACATTGCTGCGCTTCCACACACTTCATGAACTTGGTTTGTGTGAAAGCGCCATCACATTCACGAGGGTACTATTCAGTCCCAGAACCTGTAAACTGCCCTGTAAAATGTCAAATGTCATGCAGAGTGTCAGAAGTCATGGAAAATGCCCTGCTAAATGACAATCGGTTGCCATTTAGCAGGGCATTTTCCATGACATTTGACACTTTGCATGACATTTGACATTTTCCTGGGTCTGGGACTGGCACCTGCAGCGCAGTGAAGCACGTCAAGTGCATTGTGAAGTGCCTTCACGAAATATTCCATGATATGGCAGGAAGCGCTCGCCAGCATAGTGAAGCGTCGGCAATTCTCAGAAAATCGCCAATTCATGACGAACCGCAAGCCTACGCGCAAAGAATCCTTGTTTTTGGCCCAGCGCCAACAAAATTTTAGATCGTGTGAGATCCACTCAACTGAACCTGGACAAACCGGTGACGAATTTTCGTTCGAAAAAAGCGAAAGTAAAATAATCAAAAAGTTACACAAAGGCGCACCGCACACTGCAAAGTGTAACCGGAAGTTCGGACGATTTTTGCATGGGTGGAATTCAAAGACGGAATAAAAAAAGAGGGGTGGAACTAAAAATCGTCCGAACCGACCCAAATTTCAGTAGTTTTTTAGATGTCTCGTAAAAAAAATCGTCCGAACTGACTTTATAATTCTGCCGTCCGAAATTAAACCGTCCGGACCCGATCGTTACACTTTCCAGTGTGCGGTGCGCCAAAGAACCGTAACTAAATTTGCCCGCGGAGGCGGTAAATTTTGTTCAGTATTTGGTACACAACTGACAAATTTCGCAACATTTATCTTTCAAAATAAAAATGTTTTGGATACGGAACAAATTACAATGAACTAGAAATGATCGTCGCATGAGTTGTAAATCAAAGATTGATTGTGAACTTTCTGATTGGCCAACTTGTGTTACCATTATCAACCTATTCATGTCAACCGACTGAATCACACAATCACATAATAAAAACGTTCGCTTGCGTGATTCCATTAGGCGTTAAAAATAAATAAAAAAGCAAAATTAAAATACCGGTCCGGTTTTCGCTTTTAAACCTCCGAAACCACAATCCACAAAAAGACTGACAAAAACGCCTTGCCCTCCAAATTCAACAATCTATCTACCTGTCAAAAATCTACGCATGTCACATTTTTGACACTTTCCGGAAAATATGATTTTGGTCCCAAGCGACGTGACCGCGCAGATGCGCGGATTGTCTCCAGAAATTAGTGCATAATAATCTGGTAAATCGCATCCTGTGGGTGGGCGCGCCGCCTGTTTTATTCGTTTTGTTTCTTTGGCAGATGTGTCTTCGTTGTTTCTGAAGAGTAACTTGGCGTCAGATATTTGGCTCGTTTCCAATTTTGTATCTAGACTGTCTCAGGTTTTAGATGTCACAATCATTGCTTGAAAGATCCAAGAACAACCACTGCTTGAGCATTATCAAAATTTTGTTTTATGTTTTTTTCATTCAATTTTTTGTTTTGATAATAACCCTGGTTTGTAAACCATTGTCTAGTGATGGTTGCATTACAGTTACCATATTCCATCTGACTAAACAACCATTGTTTTTTCTTGCCATCTTACATAATTTTCACTGTGGGTGAATATTGTGCAATAATTTTCTCATGCAACTGTATTCATCAAAATACAGTGGCATCTGTGTAAACCGTGCAATTGGATCAGTATACTGATTATTCTGGCACTGACTATTTTTTGAAATGCCAATAACTGGGAAACGGTAATTGCAAATTTTCTAGCATAGCCTACTTTCCACCACTTTTCAATGGTTCAATGGTTTTCGATGGTTTCAAAACAGTTTAACAAATCTAACCACTTTTCAATGGTTTGATGGTTTTCACACAGGTTTTGAAGTGACAACAATGCTTAACTTGAAACAATTGACAAAATTTACAATATAAAAGCCCCCTATGCGATATAAATGTGATGGCCATTTGGGTTTAAAATGCACACTAGCATCAAATGGTCATTTAACAAAGATTCTGTGTTAATTATGTTAAATTGTGTGTAAATCACAAATGGCTCAAGTTTAAAGCACAAAGGGAACTCATACATTCTCAATTTCATCAATTTTATTCAACTTAACCACTGTCCTCACATCAAATCCATTTAAACACCTCTCAGCCATCATTTCAGACCCCGTTCACACATCTGTGCGCCCTTCACGGCGCACCGGGCGGAAACCTTTGTTCTTACAATTTTCAAAGTGACCCGGTAACGAGTGTGACATTTGACATGACACGCAACCGCCACAAATCGCATACCAACCAATCCACATTACATAATGGCTAACAAATAGGTCATTTTGTCATGTCTTCTGGGAATGTGGTCCGGAAACTGGTGCATCAATCGACCATTTTTACCGGCGTTTTTTTTTCTTTGCGCAATTTTTAAGTGGCTGCGGCAAAAAAAGACCAAAGTCGCTCTGTCTGACTAATTACTGACTATTTGCATGCTGTTTTTTTCCCGCTTCTAAAAGAGAAAGCCGCACCCGGTATTTTAAGGTTTTACGAGCGCAAACCGCGCAGTATTTTGCGTGTGCACAAATTCGCTTTCGGTTCCTTCAGGTGTGTATTTAGGCTCCGCCCACTTTTTCTATGTATTCGGTTGCGGGAGGTTCGCTTCTATGTATGTGATTCATTTCAACTGTGATTTGTATTTGTGTAGAGTGTATTTCTGTGCGAGTTTCACTGATTTATAGAGTGTAGTTTGTGTTTAGGTAGTTTTATTTGAAGTGTTTTTTTATAAAGACCGGTTTTTAAAAACTTTTTTTTACATTTTACGTCATGTGTAAATATTTTTTCAATTTTTGACCAGCTAGGCATATTCAAGTTGTTCTATTTACAATCCCTTTGAATATTTTACTATTTCATCGTCAAATCTTTTCACAATTTCACAATTTTAACATTCAAATCCAAAACCGCTACCCCCTCCTCCCCAGCTACCACAAACATTCGATAATCATCTAATCGACTTTACTCCCTTATCACTGCAATTTACACTTACTCCGGGGCCATGTTTTCCGTGGCCAACCTGTTGTCGCTGAGCTTCGCCCTGTGCGGCTTGGCCGCCGCCAGACGCACTCGCACAGTGCATACGGTGCATTGGAACTCTACGAATGAATTGTTGGTTGTGTTTTTGGGGGTTTGGGTGGTTTTGAGGATTTTTGTTTAAGTTTTTGACACCCAGACTCTTATGTAATAGACTTCTGTTGAGAATATATTTTTCAGTCAAAGATGTACTGATTCGTTTGGCATGCGGAAAATGAATTATGCAAAATTATTACTAGGCGACTAAATCGACGCTTTTTAAACAAAAATTTTCATATTTAGAAATCAGGGCTGTGAACTCTTCTCTCCCTAATGTTTAGTCTGCTAGTCATGATTTTGCATATTTGCATTTGCAAATGTCCGGGGTATTCAAAATACAAACACCACAAAATCGTGCGTAGCTTTACTTTCCCGCGCTTCTGTGTAAAAGTAAATTGATTGACCGGATGTGCACACTTCTTTTAATAACCTCGCTCACGATTTTTCCTTTTTTTTCTCGATAAGTGATCGAGTATAAACGGATGTATGCCAGCGTCTGTTTACTCAAACCATTTCTCATTTTACACACCAATATTCATCCATTTATATGCCATTGCCTAAGCAAATAGACATTGCAAACTTTTTGCATTTTTTTTCGGGGGGTGCGGGGGCGCACTTATTTCTCTGTTTTTAGTTCATTACGGGGCGTGTATTTTCAAGTGGCCCAGCGCCTGCTGTGCAAAATAAGTGCCATTTTATACCACGGGGAGATTTTTGAGTTTAAGTTGAGTGGCTTTGCAAATTGCGTTCGATTAAAACGTCGTATTTCCCGTGCGCAAATGAATTCTGTGCTGTTCTGATTGTATGAAAGCACTTTTTTGGGGTGCGGCGAAAAAGTTTGGGTATGAAGTGAATTTGAACGGGAAGTGTGTAAAATGTACGAGGTATTTGTGACATTTTGTAAGTATATACTTATATCGACTGCGCTTGAATACAGTTAACAACTTATCAGTGTGTTATACTAATGTAAATACATTCATGTACACTTTATATTTGCATTACCTGCCAATCTTTTGGCTGGCACTAAGTGCTGTCCATGTTTATTTTATCTGAACATAAAATTCCAAAATATTTTACTTTGAGAGTAAATAAGTAGTAAAATTTAATCACATTGAATGTAAGTACCTTAGATATACCCAAATGTGTAGGTTTATTAGATTCAAGCCGTGGCTAAAATATCATGCCTCGTTATTTCACTAATGCATTGTATCAACAAGTAGCTAATAAGCTTCTTATAAGCTTATTTTATACTTTGCATGTATACTCGTGACTAAATGCTGAAAATCATTGAAGCAACACATGCGAAATGACGCTGTGGGACTAAATAAAATAAAAATAACGTGTATTTTGAAAGTGTGAGTTGTTGTTTATAAAAAAACCCCACATTTTTGGTTTTCTTGGATAAATTATGTGAATTTTTTCCTGATATAGGCATTATTCACTGAACGGATTTTGAATTCATGACATACGAGTGGTTGATGCAAGATAAATTTTGTAATCAAAAACAAGATAAAAATTTCCATGATATCTATCCATCTGAAGACATCTTTATGCCCATATTTTCTGCTCATCGAGATTGAACCCTCACGCTTTTCCACTTAAGCAGGAAGTGCTCTAATTTCTCCTGGGTGAGTACACATCGAAATACATAAATACAAACAGTAAATACTCATGATAGGGCCCGAATTTTCGCGTGTTTGACATTGATTGCATGCGCTCAACCTTGACGGCGGCGAAAATCTCATGCGCGCATGCAAAAACGGGAACAAAGCTGGCGCCCAATTTCCGTTGGCCTATCACGTTTCCGGCTTAATTTTTGCCGCGCCGTTTTTCCGCGAAAATTTTTCTCGGTCGGATTTATTCTATTTTCGGTCGCTTCGAGATGAAGGTAATAAGTCGGGTTTGGGGATGCGTGTTTTAATTAAAAATCTAGCGGCAGATGCGCCGTGTTTAACAAATGCAGCGGAAAATGTGGGTTAGCGTCGTGTCACGGTGAAAATGATATGTTAAAGTGGCAATTTGCATCAAGCATCTGCTCTAATTGTCATTTAATGCTGGCTTCTGAATGGTTTTGCATTCCCCCTGTCACATTGAGTCATTTTCATTCAAAATGTCCACTGCAAAATGCATTTGACAAGCACTTGACACTTGTCAAGCCCCAGTTTTCATTGTCCATTCTCAAATTGACACTGAACAAACAATAAAATATTGATGAAAATTGCACACCATTTACAAATCACACAACACAAACACAATGCAGTAATGACTCACATTTTGACTGGGCTGGGAAAGTGACCTGTGTAAATAATGTCAAATTCAACTCAATTTCCCCCCCCCCACCAAAAATGTGACTTGTGCATTTTTGGCCCGTGCGGAGCCATTGTTTTGCTAGCTCATCCATATTTAAGCTGTGCAAACAGGTGCCAAGTTGTTTGACAATGGGATCGAGTATAATGTAGAGCCCCCATGGCTCAGTGTGACTTGACCCCAAGGCATTTGTGTCCACATTCATACATCTCTGTGCTTCTGTGTGGGATTTTCTGGTGGAAATGCAGGTGTTAATGTTTTGTCTTTGTCTTGAATGGGTCAATTGAATTGATGAGTGGCCACTGTAAACACTGAGATTGGTTGATTGATTGAGTGTTTTTCTGGTTGACTCAACCTGTGTCTGCCTGTGACAGATTTGCTATTGGGTGAGCACCAGTTATACTGTATGGTTGATTTCATGAGTGGCCCTTTGTAGTTGCCGCTCAGCTGCCGCCAGCCCTGCAAGCTGTCGGGCTTGTTTCTTCCTTTGTGCATTATTAATGCTACATTAATGTTGAGTGATACGTATTTACAAAATACATGCGGGTGGTAGCGCGCAAAGCTTTGATGTGCATGATCGAAATAAAAATGAATCGATTGCGGCCGCGTGTTTTCCATCCCAAGTGCTAATCCACGATGCATGAAAAAAGCGGCTCATGCGCACAATTTCCCACAATACGCAGCCGTTTTGTTTTGGCGGCCAATATTTTCATGTCGGCCGCCAGTGAGTGATTTTGTTCGGGCCGCATACAAACGCAGAGGCGCCGATGGCTAATGGCGCGTATCAGTGCCCAAGGTTCCCAAGGTCACCTATTAATCCCCCCCCCCCATTCGGGTACCTTTGATTGTTGTCGCGGCGGCGGCGAGATGCATGGATGCTGCCGCGCGGCAATCGTAAACGTGTCGTTTTCGCAGCGCCGGCGGCGCATGCGCAAATTCCAGCGCTCGTGTTAATCCCTTCCTGAGGCTGTCGCTTGTGTTCTCGCGATTGATTTCAAGTGTTCCATTCAATGGCGGCGGCTTTTTTGCTCTGTATTTATGTCGCTCTGATGCATGACACTTAATGCATGTGCGCCGGTGACAATAAGGGATTAATTCATTGTTTGCGGGATGGGGGGGTCATCTAATGGCCATTTTCCGATGGTAAAGTTGTCGCTTTTACCCCCCCCCCCCATTCACTCTTTGGCGGTAGAATTTTTACAATACAATTGGTGGATAGCAAATGAAGCGCGCATGCGTTCACGATATTGGGTTCCTTTCAAGTTGACGCCATTCCAATCGATCACATTGGCGACGCGTTGACATCAGCGCAAAACTGTCCACCCGTGAAAATGGCCGGGCGAACGCAGCTGCAGGGTTAACTTGTCTGGGCGCAATTCCATGTTTTGTCAAGTTAAGGGGTCGGGAATTGATCAAAGTTTCAAATTGTGTGGATGGAGGGGTCGACTAGAGTTGACTGTATGGGCCCACACACGCTAGTTGACATCACAAATTCGTGTCAGCTCAATAACACAAAACTTTTTTTTGAAAGCATCACACTTCAAAATTCAAGAAACAATCAAAATTAAGAATAATGATGTAAAATTTACTATGCTCTATATCAGATAAGAATTCACTAAAATTTAGTTGACACGAATTCAGTTGACATCCAGCGTGTGTGGCGCCTAATAAGTTTTACAACATTTGTCATCTCGTCTTTTCTGTCAACACTTGACAAAGTTCCAATTCGGCTATCAATTTGGTATCGATACGATCCGATATGTGTCGATTATCGATGAATGTTCGAGATAAAATCGTGACCACATCGACTTGGATTTTGTGCCGCCAGCCGGCGCGCAGGTGGCATTTTTGTGCCGAATTTTTGATCGATTCTGGCAGTCCAAAATCTTATCAGCGTACTGCGGTGAACTTTTAACTGATGTTGATTGATACGAGGGTTCAAATTCGGACTGGATTTTCGGGACTGGGACTGGAATTTTCATTTTCATTGATTTTTATGAGTCTGTTTAATTAAGTGAATTACTGCGGTAAATATTGTGAAACTGAAAATCTATGGAATACATAAATCAGTTGTTGTGTCATAATCATACGTTTGAAATTACATATTTTAATGCATGTAAGTCATCAAAAACAGCGGGATTACCTCACCACATAAATATGAACTGGTTTTCTATCTTGATGCACATGCGCATTGTGTCCGGTTGACTGCTAATTCTAGTTAAGCTTACTGTCCAGTTTCCGATGTAATTTTATTACGTCGAGGTTTGTCGAGGGGCCAATTTCAATTTCCATCAATATCATATCACACGCAAGACTCGCTTTCACGTGATGCATGCAGACTAATCTGCACCGGTGCTTGATTTTGCATATTCCCGATGCAGGACGCGCTGCATGCTTGACTGCGTTTCCGCACGTTTCCCAGTGTTTGCACATGCGTGCAGCTGCGGCTCAAAAAATGTGTGAAATGGAAATGTATAGCCTAGAGGAGAGCGTCGTATTTCATGGGTGTTTTGCATTTGATCATTACGAGCCCACCCGCCGATGTGAGAATCTCATGAAATGGCCTCTTTTTCAACCGCCTTGCATAATGTGTTTGGAAAAGGCAGTTTAGCATGGAGGTGTGTTCTTTTATGATCCCGCCTGGCGGCAAACAAAGCATCCATTTCGGTTTTCGTGATGGATTTAAATGGTGGCCATTGAAAATCTGGCCTAACATATTCATAATATGTTCATGCATTCTGGTTGAGTGATGTAAATATGCAAAAATGTTGGTATCCTATGCACCACATAAAAAATTCTCACGATGAATTCTCAAAACGCAAAAACGGTCCACATAAATATTTCCACAAATTATCAGAACATAATTATTTTCAGACGTGTAAATCATCGCCCATACAGCCCGGCGTGTCACGGGGGTGTCGCCAAAATTGAATTGACTTGATACGTTGCATCCGGGGCGGCATTTCACCGCAATATTGGTCGCAATTTTCATGACACATCCCTCAGAACCGCTGGAATGCATGGATTTCCATGCGACCTTGACGCATGAGAATCAGTGTGTCGATCTGTTTTGCATGTGCAAAAGTCATCGCTCAAACGTCACTCAATGAGTCGTGCAAAATGGTTTCGGGCATTGTATAAAGTTTAGTATGTATGTAAATGAGGTTCTCTTAGAATTTGGGGTTGGGGGTGTGATGTACAAAACAAGATTTAGTAATTTATTTGGCAGCCTTGGCCTGAAGATGGGTTTATTGGGGTTTGGTTTGGTTCATTTCAGCAGCTGCAGCAAATTGTGCCAGCCAATGTTGGAAAAATCTCTGATAATATTTTACCTGAGTGGAATGGTCACTGAAAATAACTATAATTTTACAGTATAAGTCTGTAAACATGCAATAGGTTTGCTATAAGCTTCAAATGTCCTGTACAGCTGAAATTGTTTATAATTTTTAATGCCTTGTAAATAATTTTCTGTGAAACATTACTTTGTCTAGGTTTTGTCCCAAATTTTGTCACTTAACCTGGATAAGAAATTATAGTAAGGTGATTTGAATAGAACCCCACAAATTGACACATCTGCACTAAAATACAGCCAATATATTGTAGCATTTGCACATGGACCATCCACCAAACAAACAGAATTTTATGTTTGCAATTGTGGAATGATTGTAAAAGGGAATGAACTTGTACATACAACAGTCATTACAAATCAAATAAAACAAGGTCCAGGCTATTGTAAACACTGGACATCAAAGGATTGCCCCAGTTTGCATTATGTCACTGATGGGGTAAGGATTTCATTCAACCAGTGTGACTCTTCACATCAAGTCTGCTTTGTTCCACAAGTAAATCGGTTTACAAGCATGCTTTTGGTAGTGGTTGGACTTTTTAAATCTTGGTGAGGTTTGTGGTAATGTTTGTAGTCTTTTGGTTTGAGTTACTCCTGAATACAGTACAAGTTTACAACCCTAAATGTAAGGTGTATAAAGTTGACTATCCATAATTTTTATTAGCTGATGGATGGCATGCAGAAAATGACAGTTATTGATATTGAAAAAATATCCATGTTCACGTTTTTGTGGTCATGGATTCAGCCACTTCAATCAAACATTATGTAAGCTTGTGAACCCAAACTTTCCACCGCATTACATCTCACTTAAATGCACATCTTTGATGTATCTCTGATTGAGTAACCGCTGCCTAAAGATCGATTTACAATCGCTTCAAGTCTCAAGCTTTCATGTTGCCGCCGCGCAACAGAGCGCAATTTGATGCAGTTCATATTTCTCCCCTTTTTGATCTTCGCCGCCACCGGGCCAATTTGCTTCGTTGCGCAATTTTCGGTCATTTTCACCCACATGTGGGCCATTTTTTATTTTCCGGGGATTGAGCAATAAAATTCAGATTTGATGGTCGTTGCGTCGATACGCAAGAAAGTTCCCGATTTTATGGATTTATATATTTTAGGGGATAAAATTTGCGCTTTTCAAGCTTCGTCGGCAGGTGGTTGCCATCTGCTGCTATATTTTTGTTGGCAGTTTTTAATGTGTCTTTTCATCGCAGAATGATGCATGTTTATTACAGGGAAAATCTGTATGAATTGGGTCATTAAACATTATTTATTATCCCAATCCCATTACTCAACGGGGGTTTCAGCACGAATTTCCAAAGTATAAATAAATATTTGTCAATACAGGTATACCTTTTTTTTCCACTGTTTGTTCTGCACAGTGGGTGGTAGAATTTATCAACAAAATGGATTATAAATAAATACCTTAAGTACACTCGTTTTGTTGCGTGTCAGATTAATTGCGTAATTAAATTGGCTGCAAATGAATGTTTTATTGTGTCGTAATTCGACAGATTTGAGTGCGTAATGGGATGGGGTTGTAAACATAAATCTCGAGTGTCTCAATGTGGCCTTCAAACATCTGGGGCCAATTTTTAACCCTGTCAGGTGCCAAATATTTCTGACAAGTATTTATGTTTCCTGTAAAATGTTGAAGGTCACCTGAAATTTTTATTCACACCTTTGTGGGAATTGAACGAACGAAAATTAAAAACTTCATCTAAAAATTAACGATCGCTGCCAGGCCCCAATTTTTTTGCATGCCATGGCACTGCGCCAAATGTGTTTTGTTGACCACACGATATATAAATCTGCGGTGCACTGACGTGTGTGCCGGGATTTGTGACATTTACACACGCTTTTCATTTAATGGAATGTCTTGGCAAAATAATGAATGAATGAAAAATGGTAGCGTCTCATCTGAAGATAATTAGCTAACGGCCCGAGAGCACATGTTCCTTCCCAGAGATATTCGGAATATACATCTGCGTGTATTCCATCTTGTATACATGTAAACACGTAAATACACCCCTCAAATCCAAGTGCAAGCCGAAGGATTTACATTTCATCGTTCCATCACTAATTGCACCTTGTAGATTTGCATTATTCACCGAGATTTGTCTCTGCATTCCACAAACTATATGAGAATTCACACCTGGGCTCCGTGTCGCATTTCAACTGGGAAATTCCCTGAGATATAGCGTGAGGTGATCGCTATTGCCCGGCACCGATGCTAATTGCACGCACGTGAATAAAACGCTGAATTCACCAGCTTTTGAGCGGATTTATCGGCGCTAATCATTTTGCGGGGGGGGGGGGGGGGTAACATTCAAGTGGGGTGCACGTAAACAAGCCCCCCTTGTTAGATGTGACGTTTTGCCAGTGAACTGACCACTGGTCACTTTGTCACTGCGCAGCCTCATTATGCCACAAATTAGGTTTAAGCTTTGTGGGGGTTCAGCAATGTTATATTGCTGCAACGCAAGCCATGCTATCAATCAGATGCGTCTGTGCGGCTGCCACGCCCATGGCTGGGTGCAGGGTGGCCCATTTCTACGGAGGAGGGGGGGGGGGGGTTGGGGGGTGTGAAAAGTTAAAGTGTGTATTTCTGTACCCGTTTTATAGGCTCTGAATTGTTATGTAAAAAACTTGAGGTTGAAAAAAGAGGTGAAATTGGGTGAAGTTTGGTTCAGTGTGCTAAGAGAAAAAAACTGCCAGATCTTCAAAATTCAGGTATTCAGATCAATCCAACCAAATGGGACACCCTGTACACCGTGTAGATACGTACACACATTTCTGTGTGCAATGCACCGCGCACAGCGCACTGCTTAAGCCAGCGACAAATATAAATAGCTGAACTCTACTCATCTGCTGATAAATTATGCAAGCGGTCGTGCAGCCGCACACATTAGCGACGGCATGAATATTGTATTTATGAATCGCTGTTATGATTGCGCTGATTACACTCGCGGGGGGGGGGGGGGGCTGGATGGAATTACGAGTGATACTAATGAATGGCGTTATAAGTGCACTGATGCTATACAAATAGATCGTGATTTTGAATTTGAAAGTATGGTTGGGCAGGGGTATACCAGATTCAGTTAACTGCGTTTGAGGGACCACTTGGAAACCCCCATTTGGATTGGGAGTTGGGATGTAACGGTGTAAAACGCCACGGTACAAATTGACAGAAGCATGATCTCGGTTAACCTCATAAAATTACAGTGGTGAATACTTCAAAATACCGTTACCCAAAAATGTCTCACCAGTGAATCCAAAAATACCATTACAATACCACCAAAATGATAACCAAAACAAAACAAAAAATTTCCAACCCCCCAAAAACTCACACCCCCTCACCCCCTCGCAGTTTCTCCTCAGCACCCCCCGGAGGTGCAACTACAGTGGTGCAAATGGGCGACCGTTTGAAGCTGTACTGCCCCCACTACGACCCGTCCAAGCTGTTGTCCAACGCCGAGTACACGCTCGTGTACCGCGTCAACTCGCTGGACGCCTTCGAGCTGTGTCAATTGGATAGTACGGCTGTGAAGGTGGGGGTTTGTAGGGACCCCCTGGGACCCCTGACGAATATCATGATCACTTTGAGGGCTTTTTCGCCGCTGAATCCTGGCATGGAGTTCAGGCCTGGAAGGAGTTATTATTTTATTTGTGAGTTTTCTTTTTTTGATTTGGGCGATTTTTCGTTTTTGTCGACTTTGGATTTTGTGTTTTGAATGTTGAAAGTGTTTTGAGCATATTATGCATGGGTCTGTTAAGTTCCCTGTTAATTTAACAAATACAGTTCAGGTAAAGTTTCGAATACCCTGTTAGCTATCGTCTGAGAAAGAGCTCAAAGGAAAAAATGAAATTTATGTAATATCTTTCACTTGACAGCGATTTGGATCGGCCACAAATAAATGTGTAAATACATCCATTTTACAGTTTTCACACACTACACACATAAGAATCAGTTTTCACTCTGTAAAAGTCTAAAAATCATCCAAATTTCTTTCAGCCGTCTCGAATGGAACCGAGTCCGGTTTGGAAAACAAACGCGGGGGGCTATGTGCCAGAAAAAATCTCCGAATGCAGCTGCATGTGGCCGACGGATTAAATGCTGCGCCCAAGAGATTTTTTGGAGTTGAAAGTAGCACCCAGAAAAGCGATACTGCTGGTGAGGCGACATTACTTTTGAAATTTTGCCATTTTTAGTTTCTGGCAGTGCGTAGTTTATGACTACCATACCATGTAAATATGTCAGGTTTTTATGGTAAATTTTTCATTTAAATATATTTTTCATCGAAATTTTGTCAAAAAATCACTTCAAAAATCACCGTCACTTTTAATAACCCAACCGCTGCAGGTAACCCAGTTGAATCGCCGAGCGACGCAAGACAAGGACATCAGCCCGATATGGGCACCCCCGGCGAGGTGGGCAACGAGCTCGTCGACGCCCGCAGACTGGCCGATTATGACGTTGACAGCGTTTTTAGGCGTCGTGGCGCTGCAGTACATGCGAAGACTTTTTATCACAAATTGGACTGGAATCCTAATCTTGGTTGGTTTGTGTAAAGAATGTAAAAAGGGTTTATGTAAAAATTAGCTACCGAATTTCGTCGAACGAATTCCTGAGTGTTACTTTTTTCCAGACTTACTGGAGAGTTATTCTAAGGGGAGGAGTTATTCGAAATTATTTGTAATATTACCAAAAACCCAGACACCCAAAAACCCATCTTACCAAAATCCCAACTCAAACATCTTCAAACACCCAAAATCCCACAGATTGGTGGCAACCAGCGGCTCCCACGTGGCCAGACGAACAACAACAACAAAACCCACAAAACCCAACGTCCCATCTACCCGACTTCTCCTCGTCGGGCAGCCCGACCACCAACCAATTGGCTGACGGGCCGCAGCCCCTGCCCGATTTGTCGGGCACCGACGACAACGACAACAGTTACGACGCGCGGGTCGACGCCGCAATTGACGCTTACCTGAGCAGGCGGCCGGGGGGTGCCGTGGATAGATACGGACCCCCCGCTGCTATGAGCGGGCCGGGGAGACCCCCCGTTACGTATGAGATTCATCATGGTTGGTTGGGTTTTGGGTTTTTTTATGTTTGGGGTGGTTGATTGTGAATGTGATTTTTTTAGCGATAGGAAGTATTCATGAAAACGATTCCGGCAAAACATCACGATTTTTTGTCCTGATTACGATAAATGAATCAAGTGTCAATGCCGATCCCAAGACTCAGTCCTGTTTGAACCCTAGTATTTATATGGCAGAAAAATGGGTGGGGGCTAGGGTTCAAACGATATGACTTTTCGATATCGATATTCGATATTCGATATTTTTTTCTGAAACTCGATATTCGATATCGATACGATATGGAACCTCGATATCGATATTCGATATTCGATATTGAAAAATGGTCGATATTCGATATTCGATATTTCGATATTTTCGATATTCGATATTGCGATTTGCTTTTGGTATAGCAAGGCAATTTCAAGTGGCATATTGTATTTTCATGTGGTTGCACACATCGTTAATCATCTCTTTACTGAAATGTGAATGGTACAAGTGATTTTAACAAGGTTTACATCACTCAAAAGTAGAAAATGGAAGAGAAACATGATGTATCAAAGTGTATCAGACAAATAACAATTGGTAGATATTACAGTTCATACTTATAACCTAATTGCTTAAGGGCATGTTGCAAAAAATAGCATATCAGCATTTTCTAGCTTCAAATTTAGCACTCCAACAACAATTACATCATAAATACTGTACTTTTACTCATCAAATACAATACTATAAGCAAATCAGATCAATCAAAAATATCTCAAAATGAAAATGATAACTTGATTTAGGGACACAATGCAGGTTCGATATATCGGAAAAATGGTCGATATTCGATATCGATATTCGATATTTTTTCAAAATTTTCGATATCGATATTCGATATTCGATATTTTTTCAAAATTTTCGATATCGATATTCGATATTCGATATGAAAAAATGGTCGATATCCGATATTCGATATTCGATACGATATATCGTTTGAACCCTAGTGGGGGCCTAAACTAAATCAATTTTTTTTCGTCTACTCAGAGTATACACTTGGCGATAAATTAGGTAGGCTTTATTTCTGTCACTGAAGCTTGTGCCAATTTATTAATAATTCGTGTATTGTTTTAAAAAAACTAAAATTCCCAACCCCTTACACAGTTCGCGATTTGGAGGCGTGGCAGGCATCTGGTTCCGCGCAATCATCGCAACATCTCCAAATTCAACATTTTATGTTGATTTTTATCATATCAGCAGCGAGATGTTTGATGTCGTGTTGTTTATGATGAATTTATGATTTTTTTTCGCTCTCGCTCTTGAAATAGTCATTTTATTGTGCGCTGTTGAATTGGTATGGTGTAATTTGAATGGAATCGATTTTTAAAGTGTGTGTACTGAAATGGCTGTGATGCTCAATTGACTCTGGGTTCATTCAGTGTAGCTATGTATTTATTTGTGTGTGTTGTATTCACGTACATATTTTTAGATTAATTAGATTAAGTAGGCCTGTTGTTGGGTAAAGCATGGTGTCTGTGCAAATTGAATATTTGAGAAATGCCTGTATTAAACTGTAACCATTGGCTATTCAATGATTTTCTGCTTATTTATTGGTTTATGTATTGATTTAGGTAAGTAGTATGCTGCTGGGAAAATCGATTCACTTTACTCAAATGCTGGAACAGCCAATTTCGAAATCTATCATTTGCACATGCAAATCGATTTGCACAGTCATCATGTGAACCCACAAAGAATTTGTATTCAGTTGGTTCTTAAGTATGACGTGAAAAATTATCGAAATTCGATACCTATCCTGAAATTTTTTTATCATATTTGACAGGGGTATTTTGACGAAATAATGTACCTATTTACCAATATTTTAGATCAAATTTACAGGGTGTTAGACTTTCAAAATTAGAGTAAAAAAGCGAAAAAATAAGTAGTTTTGTGGCTGGCTTGTTTAGATAATATTTGTTCAGTATATATTTTTCGTCCCCACGATAGTCATGTGTGATGTTGTTTCTTGATCCAATACAAAAGACTAGGGTTTAAGCAATATAATGAATTTTCGACTAATTTTGTTATTGAATGTCCAGGCTAGTGATGGAAAAACGCCAGGACTTTGGCGCCAAGCGCCCAGACCCCAGCGCCATGACGCTTTTTCCTTTGGAGCTAGCGCCATGGTGCATTTCCATCACTAGTCCAGGGACAGAAAAAAACGTGATATCATTTGAACCCTGAATTTAGCTACTTTCGTACCGTGGTGCAATATTTTTATATTTATTTACATACCTACTCATTTCGCGATCCGTTTTTACATTTATTTAGGTACCATCTAGACAGAAATATCAGAGTTGCATTTATTTCACTTTCAATATTCTATATTTGGTGTAAAATAATGTGTAAATAGCATCAATCAACTATAATTTTTTTGCATAATTATCACGCAGAATTTCTTATAGCAGGAGTCAACAAAATTTGAAACTCGTACAGGTTGTAATTGCTGATGCTTTTATTTACAATTCATTCAACAAAAAAATGACTACGATAATTTTTTTACTGGAATGCAATGATAATCTAAATGACACATTTTTTCCATTGTGATATGCGGGTATTTTTATCGTTTTGCTGTCATAAAATCATTGTTGTTATTTTTTTATTTCGTCATCGAACAAAATCGAATGAAAAAGACCAATTTGAAAAAAGTGGACTATTTTACCGTTTTTTCCGATTGAATAGGGGTGGAGAGCGAAGTTCCATCATCAAATCAGAGTTAAAAATTCTGAAGATTTTTAAGGGTATTTCAAATTTACTCACTCTCACTTACTGAGTACAGAAAACAAAGTAAACGCGTTTTACTTCGGCAAAACGTGTAAGACATTTGGGGACTTTTAAAAGTTCACATCCAGATTTTTCGATTTTTCAAAATCGCATTTTAAAGTTTGGCGCTGGCCCGGCAGCGCCATGTTTGGGCGACAAAGCTTGCCCTGCACTTTTCAGATATCTCGGACATTTGTCTACAATTTTTGTTTCCCTAAATTTTGTCGGCTGGCAAATATTTTGGGAGTTGTCATATTTTGTAAACCACCCAAAATAAGGAGTAAATTTGAAAATTTGAACTTGTAATGTGAATAACTTTCTAACGGTGCATCGCAGGGCAAAACCAATAACACCACTGAAAAGCCCTTTTCGAAAAGTACCCAAACCTAAATTTTCAGATCTATATTTAGACCCGTACTCGATTTTTAGAGCAAAATATTTTTGGAAATTCACGTATGAACTTTTGGAAATGAAACTTTGTTTTTCATAGGGGATTTGGGATGGATATGTGAACTTTCGATATGAAAATTGTGATTTTTCTGAAAATCGGTACCACTGTATCTCAGGAACGAAATGGACTATAATGCTGATTTTTTTCTAAAATGTGAAAAACTATACGTGAAGGTCAAATCCACGCTTGACTCGATTTTTCTGGATTTGGCGCTTGTGAACTTTTGGAACGGAAGTCCCCATTTATACGTGCGTTTAACCTCAGAAAGCGTATAAGCAAGTATTCTTCTCAGCTTTTTTACTCTGAAAATGCAAAAGAAACGTAAAACGGTACTTTTTCAATACACTGATTTAATTTCAAAGTACCTAATGTCTGCACAGAATGTCCTGATTTTCCAGTGCCGGTCCTGTGAAAACGAACCTATAAAAATTACACGCACAATTCATTCGGGCAGTTGAAGGTTTTTGACTTTTACCGATAATTTCTCACCATTCAAGTGCCATTTCCCAACAAGATGTCAAATGCATCGAAATCAACTCAGCCCACCCCGTTAAAAAATCCTCGAAAAAGTTTGAATATGAAAAGCTGGAATTTGTCATCTTGGTCCAAACATCCGTTTTCTTTGCAAATTCCCTACGCATAATACTGAAAGTACGCTATGCAGAAAACAAATCGAAAAAGAAAATATCGTTCGTTGCGTTAGCTTCCATGCTTATCAGTTTTGCCTCGGTAAAATGATATCAAAGGAGTACATTTTGGAACTATTCGCGAAGCTGGTCGCCTACGCTGGTCAAAATACCGGAGAATTTATATTCTACGTTCTGTTGGTGAGTTTGGTTTTTCTGAATTTGTGAAAGCATTGAAGTTGGAACGGTGCCAACCTTGTTTTTTGTTAGGTTTTTAAATGTTTCGCAGAGGTTGAAGGGGCGTTGCATAGTGGTGTTGTCCCATTTTGCTGCTGTACGAAGATGGCTAGACATTATGTACATCAATACCATGTGTTTTATTTGCTACAGTGGTAAATACCGAGCGAAAATGCCCGTCATAAAAAGTTTTTAAAATAATTCGCAAAATACTCGCTGGCTTTCTCAAATTTTACTTGTCGTTCGAATGATGTACGATTTTGATTGTTCGATTCTATTCAAACTTTTGATCGGTGTAAATTCGAAACTACGTAACGAAACTGTCGCTTGTGTGGGTACGGCACCGGTCACTGATTGTGGCCACAATTTATGACTTTTCAGTGTTTTATCATTTTGATTATTTTCAGTGCCTGTCGCCGCTGTTCGCTTTGACTGCGTTTCTGTCGTGGAAATTGTCCAAGGCTATCGAAAAGGAAGAGAAGGTTTGCTTTGCTTATGGTTTATTGAAGATTTTTTTTAAAAATTTAATGATTTTTTTTGTTTTCACGCGGGGGGGGATTGAGGGTTGTCACACCGCCCCCTCTGGATACGTTTTTGGTTCTAGGATTTTGGACATCTGGATAGCTGGGGTAAGTTGAAAATTGAACATTTTTCTGAGGTTGAGTGTATTTCCAGAGGAATATATGCTCGAAAAGCGTGAACAAACGCATACAAACATCCAAAACCTCTAAAACCGTAAATAGTCTGCATTTGTTGTATTTTCCTAAATTTTGTTTAATTTTATTATAATTTCACCAGGAGAAAAAGCGAAAGGCAAAGCTGCAGGCGAACGTGAATCGTAGCAAAATCAGGGTCAAGGCTGAGTGAAATGGCTACAAATGGAAAATTAAAGCAGGATAGAATAGATTCTGACTGTATTTTTAATGCTTATTTGTCAGCGTTGACAACAGAATGCAATTTGTCCGAGGCGCGTGCGATAGCGCACCTTCGCATGTGAGTTAAAAAATATATTTCTTTTAGATTTTATTTATGTTTTTGAACTGATTGAGTCGCTACTAGGGTTGGCCGATGTTTTTTCAAACGTTTTTTATTTGAAAAAAAAACGTTTAAAAACAAAACAAAACATGACGTCCGAAATGTTTTTTTATAAAAAAAACATCGGCCGAAATTTTTATTACTAAGCACTAGGGTTGGGACGATATATCGTATCGAATATCGAATATCGGATATCGACTATTTTTTCATATCGAATATCGAATATCGATATCGAAAATTTTGAAAAAATATCGAATATCGATATCGAATATCGACCATTTTTTCGATATTTTCGATATTCTATACTCCCTGGGCCTGACTTCAAATAAGCCAGGAATGGCACTATTAGAAAGCGATTTCATAAGCAATTTTAACAAATTTTGCGCGCAAGCGCGCACTTTGTTCTCACATGACAGGTATTTTTGTTTGAGCACTTGCGGCAGCATCAAATCTTGTCCAAATGCTCTCTAAGATGTTCACATAAGAGTGTATGTATGTTTAATAGCTACTTACACCATGGAAACATCAATGGCACCATGGCATGGCACCTAAAACTGTGGCTGGCACCTTTTCCTTACCACATCTGTCACATTTTTAAATCATGTTCTCATTTTGATCATTGTGTGCCATTTAAATTTGTATCATCTACTTTTCAGTAGAGATGATCAGTTGGGTTTGTGATCAAATGGAAATGCAATATGCCAAATGAGATATGCCCTGCTATACCAAAAGCAAAATATCGAAATATCGAAATATCGATATCGAATATCGAGCATTTTTTTATATCGAATATCGAATATCGATATTGAGGGTCCATATCGTATCGATATCGAATATCGAGTTTCAGAAAAAAATATCGAATATCGATATCGAAAAGTCATATCGTCCCAACCCTACTAAGCACTAGATATTTTGCAAAATTTTTGCGCGCAAGCGCACAATTTCACACACAAATTGACATTGGTGGTTGTTTTCATTGGTTTTGTCGCATTTTCAGTATCAAAGCATCCATTTCTATGTGCTACCATGGGTGAATAAGCCGTCATATGTTGCTGTAGTGTATAATATTTATTCAGGTAATGTGCTTCCATGTACCTCCACAGTGTGTACTTCACTCCCAAAGTAACAACTTCCTTTTATAACCTTGTTTGGTCACTATTCCGTGCCAAACTTTACCTGAAGTCACGAACATTCGACCATAAGGCGATATACGAACAATATGTCGACGAAAAATGGATATTTTTGACACAAATCACCACTTATAATGCTATCTGATGGCTCCACAGACATTATATGGTCATATATAACATCACAGAGTATTGCCTCTGTCTGATATACCTATATATGTTGACACAAGGTCATATCTGGTCGCTTTTAAAAAAAACGTTTAAAAAAACACATCGAGTTAAAAAAACGTTTTTTTTCCAACCCTAGTCGCTACGCGATACGTATACGATTTTCCAGAACTAATTTTTGCCACCACAGAAGGTTTTCTTTCAAAAAAAAGTTTATGCTTCAAGGTTTACTAGTGAAAAAATTGGGCTTTTGAATTTTTTTCATTTTCTGAATTCGATGCCTCCGTGTTTTTAATCCAGTTCCTGTAATTGCAAATTTTGTTGTCAACTGTACATAAAACCTTTTTCAGGTTTGATGATTCCCGCTGTTTTTATTGCAATGGATACTACGGGGACTGTTCTATGACATCGGTTGAGTTTTTCAAATTCACTTTTACGGCTGGAGTTTTTAAAACGCTTTTAAACGTGAATTCTTACCAAAAAAACGTTTCACAAGACTTTTTATACTAGCCGTTTGATGCCTAACGTCTTGAATTGACGGAAAATGATAATAAGTTTTGATAGCAATTTTTGATGTTTTTTTCTATTGAAAAATTCTCGATACATTCAAACCACAATTTGGTGTACCCAGGGTTTATCTGTGCTTACCCTATTGGCACATCCTTAGTTCATAATTCTCGTTTTTTAAACTAAATTTTTAAAAACACGCCAGGTTTGCAACACGTGTCACAAGTTTGTCACTCTGAACAGTAGCGAAGCTCTGCGAGCGCAACAGCAAGATGTGCAGCATTCTTGGCTCCCCGTGCGTTTATTTCAAAAGTTTAAGTTGAAAATTTAATTGTTTATTTTTCTACTTTTTGATCTGCAGCATTTGCAAGACAAGCGACAGCGACGGCTGCATGTGGACAAGCTTTCCGATGTTTGTTGGATATTTTTTTATTGTGTTATTTTTGTGCGGTTTAAGGGGTCCAATAATGTGTGCTATTGGGATCAGGATGGAGACTGGAAAATCCAGACATTTTGCGTGGCTCGGATTTCTATTTGGCATTGGTATTATTATGTGTCGTGATCTTGGTGGGAAAAAAAGTCAAAAAAATTTTTTTGCCCTACTGGAAATAGGAATCTAGTTTGAAGCGCAAATCCTAATTTGAGAACCGTATTTTTTACTTATCGGACTGCAATATAAGTGTTACTGTATTTTGATGAGTATTTATGAAAACGTGAAAAAGTAATGAAACAAAAAAGCGTTCTTGTTTATTTTCCCGTAAATTCGGGTAGATTGGTAAATGATTAATTTTGTCAACTTTCAGGTTTGGGGTATACGATCAATTTCATTGTGGTGTTTGCCGGCGGTTACAAAATATATCCAGTAGACATTTTGCAAAAAAATCTTGTCATAATCTATTTGGCACTTGAATATTCATCTTTCAGTCCGAATCTGGCGAGTCGGGCGATTCGGGCAACGAGGACCCGGAATTCGAACCCGGAACTTCAACCCGACGGCCGGTACCGGTTTCGGGTTCCGGTACGGGTAGAGATACACCCGATGGGGGCAATGCGGCCGCGCGGCTGAGAGAACTCAGCGAGTATGACGTGACTAGACACGAGTCCCTGCCTGGTTTGTTTCTGTTGTTGTTTTTGTTGTTTGTTGGAAAATGCGCGCAAAAGGGTGTACTTCAATTGACAAATGGCCTTTGAGCGTTTCCCTCGCCATTTCTACCCCGTGCAGTGGCGTAGCCAGGGGGGGGGGCGGGGGGTAGGGTGTCAAAAAATTTTTTTTACGGAAAACGGAAAGGTAAAATTTTTTCACTTTACGGAAAAGTAAAAAAAAATTTCTGCCGGAAAACGGAAAGGTAAAAAAATTTCACTCAGCGGAAAACGGAAAACGGAAAGGTAAAAAAAATTGTTGGCCGGAAAACGGAAAAATGAAATGCCGGAAAACGGAAAGCAAAATTTTCACGGAAACAGAAAAAAATAAAGTGAAATAAGCACAGTAATAGACAAATTTGCAGAAGGAAAACCTGCATGCAGGTTTGCCTGTTTGGCTTTGATTGTGGTAGCTGTACATTCTGCAACTATGGATCATGCCTGTAACTTCACTTGTAGTTCAAGCTTAACTGAACCAACAAAAAATCATCAAAAAGTAGCCATAGTGGCCATAGGAAAGGAAACACTACGACAATTTCACAGTCTAGAAGCAGTGGGAATCACTGATGACCCCTATGCAATTGATGACAACATTGCAGAGGAGATGATAATAAATAGCATAAAATTCAACGACAACAACAAACAATACTATATTGACTGGCTGTATAAAGAGAGTATCAGTGACCTGCCCATGGGAAAAGCAGAAGCCTTGGTGCAGTTTAAATCACTGATAATAAGATTCAACAAAGATCCAAACTTATTTGAACAATACCGGAAAGTTTTGGACAACCAACTAGAAAATGGGAATAATTGAGATCTGTGACAACAAAACAGACAACAAGGGAATTCATTACCTGCCACACCAGCCAGTAATCACGCCGGGCAAATTGACATCATGCAGAATCATGTACGATGGGTCGGCAGGTAAGCCCAGTTTCAACGAGTGCCTTTTTAGAGGACCAATTACAACACCATTAGCACTGGGCTTACTCCTGAGGTTCAGGGCAGGCAATCTAGCATTAATTGCCAATATTGAAAAGGCATTTTTGCAAATAGGATTGCATGACCAAGCTAGAGACTACACATGATTTTTCTGGCTGAAAGATGCCTCAAAACCAGTAACTGAAAATAACTTAATAGTACTTTGTTTTAAATGCGTACTGTTTGGACTTGTCTGCAGCCCAGCAATTTTGGGAGCAGTCATAAAATACCATTTAAATGTGACAATAAACAACATGAATGAATATGAAGAAAATGACGGGGAACGAAGCCAGTTGGCAATGATAATAAACAACATTTACGTCAATAACTTCATCATGAGTGTCACAAATGAAGTTGAAGCTTTAGAACTATATTACAAAGTAAAAGCTTTATTTAACCAATGTTCTATGAACATGAGGGAATGGCTGTCAAACTCCAGATCAGTCATGAATGAAATAGCAGAAAACAACAGGAGTCCAAAGGTGAATAAAATTGGCGCAGTAACGGGCATGAAATAAAATCACTGAACAGACATGCTGGCAATATCAACACCAAAATTGCAAATTGGCAGCATCACAACACCAACCAGACGAAACTTGAATAAATTATTGGTGTCAGCATATGACCCGATTGGGTTCAAAGCACCTGTTTCACTGACCCTGAAATCCCAGTTGTCAATGCTGCTCCAAGAGACAAAAACAACACAATGGGATGAGCCAATTGAAGATAAATACAGATTGGAAAAACAATGGAAAAATGCCAGAAAACTGAAAATCGAGCCAGAAAATGGAAAAATGGCCTGGTAAAACGGAAACGGAAAGGTAAAAATTTTTCAAACGGAAAAATGGGCCGGAAAAACGGAAACGGAAAGGTAAAAAATTTTCAGCTGCCGGAAAACGGAAAACGGAAAGGTAAAAAATTTTCGGCTGCCGGAAAACGGAAAGGTAAAAATTTTTTGGCTGCCGGAAAACGGAAAGGTAAAAAATTTTCCTGCGGAAACGGAAAACGGAAACGGAAATTTGACACCCTAGCGGGGGGGGGGGCGGCCGCCCCCCCCCCCCTTCCCGGGCCGGACATAAAAATTGCCGAGAATGCCACTATTCTATACCGATTTTGTAGGTTGTTTTCAAAAATTTTGCGCGCAGCGCGCATTTCTTTCCTCGCAATCTCTGTTGTTGTTATGTACGTCGCTTTAGTATAAATACCGCTTCAAATTACTAAATGCGGTACAAATTTTCAGACATCTAGGTATAAATTTTTTTCTTATATTGTACCCATTGGCGCCAACGCCGACGCCAATCACGCCATGGCGCGGCGCCTACGAATGGCGCCAGCGCCATAACTCTATTCCGCTATCATAGGGCCAAATTTTAGGGGGGGGGCGCCGCCCCCCCCGTTCGCCGGGCTCCGTATACAATCCGCCCCCCCCCGCTCAAAAATCCTGGCTACGCCACTGACCCCGTGGGACCCTTAATGTGTCCCCACCATAGTTGTTAAAACGTATTTACGTTTACTCGATAAATACGTATACTCGAGTACTGCATAAATACGTTTACGTTTCCTCCGAAAAAATACCGGTATTGACTTACTCGCGTGCTTTTTGAAAGTACGCGATTACAGAAAACGTATTTTTAGGGGACAGAAAATGTCATTTTGTCAAACAGAAAGTGACAAACATAAGGAATTTTCCTAAGAAATACTTAGCAGGAGATAAAAACACATCTTCATGTATAATCAGAGAAAACAATTGGAAAGATACTGACGTTTTGTGAGAAAATACTAACTTTTACGTTTTCTGTGAGAACAAATACCCGTTTTTTTACGTTTTCTCCAGAAATATATTGTTTTCAGGTTTTCCCCTAAAAAGTATTTTACTCAGTTTTACGCAGTGTTAAAGTATTTAGAAAATACTTTACGTTTTCTGTACTCAGAGGTGAGTAAAAGAAAAATACTTGTCGTTTACGTTTACTTCAGTTTACTAAAAGTTCAGTACTTTTAACAACTCTGGTCCCAACCCGGCATGTATTTCCTTGACGCGCAGAGGACGCGTTCGAGCGGCGGGTGCCCACGGAAGTGCTGTGCAAGCTGCTGAACATGTGCCGCGGCGATGACGTCACTCTGTGGGCGGCGGCCAAAGTTAATCGAAGGTGGCACGCTGTCGTGCGTTGGGGAGGATTTGGGTAGTGTTTTTTGCCGTTTTTGGGCCATTCCTGTAATATGTGGCATTCTGAAGGTATTGTAGCCCTGTAGAATGTCAAATGTAAAAATTGACGGTGAAATTTTGTTTTGCACGGTGAGAGCTAAGGTTCAAACGGGATTGACTTTTCGGGATCGGGATCGGGATTCACTTTTTGAGATTTCGGGATCGGGATTGGGGTTTCGGGATCGGGATCGGGATTGGCCGGGATTGGGGTCATGGGATCGGGATCGGGATTTGAAAGTTTTTGGGATCGGGATCGGGATTGGTATTTTTGGATTTCGGGATCGGGATCGGGATTGGGGTTTCGGGATCGGGATCGGGACTGCTAAATCCCGGAATTTCACGGGATCCGGGATCGGGATCGGGATCCCGTTTGAACCCTAGTGAGAGCTGAACAAAATCATAGGTACTTTTAATCTATTTATATACACATGCAACACGACAAATAACGGGTCATATCTAGGGTTCAAACGGGACCAGATTTTCGGACCGGGGCCGGGACCAGAAATTTTCTAATGTCGGTATCGGGACCGGGATCGGCTTTTTTCAACAGTCGGGACTGGGGCCGGGACTGGCGTGTTGGGACCGGGACCGCCCCAGTCCCGACTTTTCGCCGAACCATGTACCGGGACCGTGCTCCCGTTTGATCGAACTCTAGTCATATCATCACTATGAAACGGTAAAAATAAGCGTTACCATCAACCTTTCAACCCCCCTCAGGTGATGCGCATCACGGACGCCCAGTACTGGAGGGGTGCTCTGCGCGCCCGCTGGCCCGCACTCGCCGCGGGGGGTCTATTCGAGGCGACCCCCATGTGCTACCTCGACATGTACTCCAAGCTGATAGGGGCTGTCAATTGTTTGGCGTGTTGGCAGGTTATTTGTGTATTTTCTTTTGTACGCGTTTGTTATAAATATGTATTTACTAGAGATTTCATAACTTCGCGTTTTTCGCCATATGATTTGTGTTTTTTTCCGAATGCAAACGCTACGGTATTTTTTACTGGGTACGGACTGGCTGGCCCCTGCAGAATTAAATATTTGCTACACATTTGGCATATGTCATAAAAATTGTAAAATAAATGGTAAAACGCAAAATAACACTTTCATGCGCACTTTACATTGTGTGCTAGGCATTTTACTGACACATGGTGCGGGGGACTGGCACCAGTTCAATTAATAAGGTAAATTCTCTCTCAATATCCATACACAGAATATGGCTTCAATGAGTTCTTCAGCTCAAAGCGGGCCGGCCGACGCAGCGGCAGATAATCCTTCGAATGCGCAATTGCAGTTATCTACATTTGTGCGACGCATGGAGCGCGAGGTTCGCTTATTTTTCCTTATTGCCGGCACCTAGGGTTCAACCGGGATTAGGGTGTCAACTTTCCGCAGGCAATTTTTTTTCCGTTTCCATTTCCGTTTTCTGGCTAAAATTTCAGTTTTTCCGCCTTTTTACCGTTTTCTGGCTCAATTGTCTGTTTTTCCAACTTTTTTTCACTTTCTGGCTCAATTCTTTGTTTTCTGTTTCAGCCAAACTGGTAAACAATGCATGCAGGTTCTCAATTATGTGAATTGTTTCTATTTCTAGTAAGATTTCTGCAATTTTTTTGATTTCAGGATAAATTTCTGCAATTTTTTTTCCGTTTCCGGCAAAATTTCTGCAATTTTTTTCCGTTTCCGGCATAATTTCAGCAAATTTTTCCGTTTCCGTTTCCGTTTTCCGGCCTTTCATGTTTCCGTTTTCCGGCAGGTGCAAATTTTTTTCCGTTTTCCGGCAAATGCAAATGTTTTTCCGTTTCCGTTTTCCGCCAAAAAGTTTTTGTTGACACCCTAACCGGGATCTCGATCTCGATCCCTAACCCCGAGAAATTTCGGGATTTTGTGGTCCCAATCCCGAAACCTCAATCCCGATCCCGAAAATCTTTTACTCAATCCGGATCCCGGAAAATTTGCCAACTTTTTCAAATAACATTTTTTGCACAAAGAAATGTGACCAGCAACCTCCAATGCCCAATTTATGCCACTTTTCAGGCATTTGTGCATGTTTTTAGACCCATTTTTGAGGTAAATTAGAGAAAATCCTGCAATATAATATCTATCTCAAAGATCGCGATCCCGAAAAATGCCGATCCCGATTCCGAGACACCAATCCCGATCCCGAAATATAAAAAAACAATCCTGATCTAGAAACCCCCATCCCGATCCCGAAATCTCAAAAAGCCGATCCCGAAAAGCCAGTCCCGTTTGAACCCTACCGTCACTCTTGTTTATTGGCTCTGTGCGGAGTGGAAAATGTTGTGGGTACATAACCAGATGATTTTGAAGGTGAAAATGGGCAAAAAGGTGCAAAATAAAATCAACGATTTTGTGTAACGTAACGAAAGGTGGGTACTTTAAAATGTTCATTCGTAAATTTTGTTAGGTGTTTGACCGTTTTTGACAGTTTTTTGGCTGTCACAAAGCATTCAGTCTGATGAGTCCCGCGCTTTTGGCATCAGGTCACTGAGAAGGGACTGAACCTGATATATTTACCACATAGTAATTTTAGAAAAACATTGGCAAAATCGATCAAAGATTTCCCTTAACTGGCCCGCTACTAGACCTTAACAAAGCTGCCCCCACCACAGACAGTCATGGGTGGGTTACACCCCCCCCCCAAAAAAAAAACCTCCCAGCTATCTATCTATCCCGGAGGCCCGCTCAGCTATCTATCTATCCCGGAGGCAAAATTTTGGGCTACTTTCCCCTAAACCCCCAGCTCAACCTAGCTATCTACATATCTGGAACTACTTTTAGTACTGTATGGGCTTATATACCAGGTGTTTTGTAGATTTGGACCCCCGCGGGGGTTCATATAGATAGTAAATCGCTCCTCCGGAGGGATAGATAGCTGCAAAATTTTCTGGGGGGGGGGGTTCGCGGGGGTTCAATATATAGGCTTTTTCGAGGTATAGAAGGAAGCAAAGGGAAAAAATCGTTTAAAGTAGGAGAAAAACAGCTAAAAATAGTTATATAAGTACATATAGTACAAAAAATGGCCGAAAATAGGCAATACGGAACATGAATTAGAATTTTGAAGGTGAAAAACTGTAAAATGGTACGAAAATTAGCGATTTTGAGCGAAAATTTGGGCAAAATTTCTTTAAAATCTGTCCAGATAATTAGATAGCTAGCCGATTTGGGGGGGGGGGGTTAGGGGATAGTAGCCCAAAATTTTGCCTCCGGGATAGATAGATAGCTGAGCGGGCCTCCGGGATAGATAGATAGCTGGCGGATTTGGGGGGGGGAACCCCTCCCCAACCCCCCCCCCCCAACCCTCCCTTCCTACTAAACCCCTGCTATATACCCATTTTTAGCCATTTTCACCTACTTTTAGCGATTTTTCTCCCTTTATATCAAACATTGAGTACAAGTTGATACACCTCTATATTGGACCCCCGCGAACCCCCCCAAAAAAAACAAAAAACAATTCAGCTATCTATTCCTCCGGAGGAGCGAATTGCTGTCTATCCAACCCCCGGATGGTCAAAATCTATAATACCCCTGCAGACAGCAACGTCCGAAGCGACTGGTTTCTGTGTGCGCCCCCTGCCACCGAACAGCTGCGACAGCGCGCCGGACACGCACAGGGTGGAGCGCAGCGGGGGCATACACCTTCAGACGACCATGCGGGGGCCAGTGGGCTCCCCATACGAGGGGGGTCTGTTCGTGCTCGCTGCCTACATGCCCGCTACGTACCCCCTGGTGCCTATAAGCGTGAGGTTTATCACAAAAGTGTGCCATCCACATGTGGGACCCCATGGGGAGATTGGTGGGTTTTTTGGGGGTGTTGAATAGGGTGTCAAATTTCCGTTTTCCGTTTCCGTTTTCCGCAGGCAAATTTTTTCCGTTCCGTTTTCCGGCTG
Source organism: Sphaerolaimus hirsutus (assembly GCA_964036195.1). Lineage (NCBI taxonomy): Eukaryota > Metazoa > Nematoda > Chromadorea > Monhysterida > Sphaerolaimidae > Sphaerolaimus > Sphaerolaimus hirsutus. The sequence goes on along the minus strand of OZ038452.1, from coordinate 6,175,215 downwards.
CTGAAATTTTTTTCCGGCTACTAAAATTTCCGTTTCCGTTTTTCCGGCTCATTTTCCGTTTTCCGGCCAAGTTTTTAGTTTTTCCGCCTTTTTTCTGTTTTCTGGCTCAATTTCCAGTTTTTCCGCCTTTTTTCCATTTCCGCCTCAATTTTCTGTTTTTCCGCCTCATTTTACCGTTTTCTTGCTCAACTTTCTGTTTTCTGTTACAGCCAAACTGGTAAACATTCATGCAGATTGTCAATTATGTTAATTTTTTCTGTTTCCAGCAAAATTTACGCAAATTTCTCCCACTTGCAGCAAAATTTCAGCAAATTTTTGTCATTTCTGTGCAAATTTCATTTTTCCGTTTCCGTTTTCCGGCCGCTGAATTTTTTTTTCCGTTTCCGTTTTCCGCCTAGTGCAAATTTTTTTCCGTTTTCCGTTCCGTTTTCCGGCCGCTGAAATTATTTTTCCGTTTCCGTTTCCGTTTTCCGTAAAAAAATTTTTTGACACCCTAGTGTTGAATTTTTACGGGTGTTGTGTATAAAACAAACTGGATATAAACTGCCGGCAGATATAGATGAGCGTTTAGCGATTTTTCGATATTTTTAATTTTTTCACGGTCCCCGTAAGAAGGGCGGCTGTGGCCTTAGGTTTTGGGGTGGCGGCAACTATTGTGTATGTGCACCCCAAGGGGGACCCCTGTCCAGCACCCCTACGCTGAGACAGGGGCGCCCCCAAAAATTGTTTCAACTTTCGCCTGGCAAATATAGATGAGCGCACTCCGATAAAAATTTTTACGCGCGTTTTACACTATAGTGTAAAACGCGCGTGCAAAAAAATTGGCGTGGTGCCAAGAGCAGAATTTTCTGCTCTTTCTTGTGCAACTGAATTTGCGCTCCGTATCCAAATCTTTTGAGCGCAAATTCAGTTGCACAAGAAAGAGCAGTGTACTATAGTGTAAAACGCGCGTAAAAATTTTTATCGGAGTGCGCTCATCTATATTTTAAAAAAATTTTGGGGGCGCCCCTGTCTCAGCGTAGGGGTGCTGGACAGGGGTCCCCCTTGGGGTGCACATACACAATAGTTGCCGCCACCCCCAAACCTAAGGCCACGGCCGCCCTTCTTACGGGGACCGTGAAAAAATTAAAAATATCGAAAAATCGCTAAACGCTCATCTATACCTGCCGGCAGTTTAGGTTTTATTCCGAATCGATCTTACATAGTTATATTGATATTTACAAGATTTTCCTTTCCAAAACATACACCAAAACCGTGTGAATTCCGCTTGAACAAAAATCGAAAACCTAACCTTGACATTGACACTAGCGGTGGCCACGTTTTTCGAAGGTTTTTTAAAGAACTTTTTTTTATGTTGCATCATAACCACATCTGGGAACTTTTATTTAAAAAACGGTTTTATTGTTAAAAACAACGTCTTATAAAAAAGACAGGGTCGTTGAAAAAACAACGTTTTTTCACCCGTCATTGACCACCCCCCAACCCACCACCCTCAGCGCTGGACATCCTGCACGACTGGACGCCGGGGGTGACGCTGGACAAGTTGCTGCTGTGCATCCAGTCGGTGCTCACGTCGGACCACGACGCCGTCCAGGGCGCCTGCTGCACCATGCGGCCCGACCTGGGCGAGCTGTACCACGAGAACAGGGCCGCCTTCGATTTGATCACCCAGTATCAAGTGGGCCGGTTCGCCTTTTTGTAGGTGTTGGTGTATCTGCTGGGGGTTGTCACGCACCCTGTGAAGTGTAAAGTGTTAAGGTCCCGCACCTTGTGAAGTGTAAAGGTCCCGCAGCTCGTGAAGTGTAAAGGTCCCGCACCTTGTGAAGTGTAAAGTAAAATGTCATGTATAATGTTAAAAAAATGAAAAATTTTATCACTGAACTTTTGACTTTTGCTTGACAGATTTCTATGACATTTTACATGACATTTAACACTTGACTCTTTACAGGGGTCGTGACTGGCACCTGATCGGATCGCATGCTTTACGGGAAACGTACCATATTTTGATGGATATGTTTATGTGACAAGTTGTGCACCATATTCGCCCATGATAGAGTAATATAATGTGATGAGAAAATAAAGTTTTGTCCTTTTTTATTCAGACTGAATATGGTAAATTTCATTGTGAAGTGTGCGGTCAGTCGATTATTTATGGGTTTTAAGAGGGTGGGGGTGTAATTGAGTGGGGTATTTTTTGGAAATGGTGTTTATTTGGATGGGTGTCTCTGAATTTTCACTAACGATGGCTGATTGGGAGAAAATTAATTTTAATTTTATGGTACTTGTGCATGTATCGGGAAGGTTTCCGTTTTTACCAATTTTTACTCACTTATCAGACTATCATCCAGCAACTTTTTTATTATTCTGATTCTGAAAGTAAAAACACAATATTGTCAGCACAACAATGTTTTGGCACGCCGATTTGTATTAATCAATTTTTATTGTCACTGATTTAAAAATGTTAGCCGTGGAATCTTTATACAGCTATTCGATTTTAGTGGCTGCAATGTTATTATTGCAAAGTATTACGTACTTTGCAAATTTCATCGAGAAAATACCTAGAATAAAAATTCACACAATATCTTGAATTTTCCATTTTCACCGTTTTTGGCAGCATGAAATGCAATCATTTTTTTCGTTTTGTTTTGTTGCTTATCATTTTAATCGTAGTCGATGATAAAAGTTTAATCCTAAAATATCAGATACGTACGCCGTTAGATTTTTGAACCCATTCCGTGTTGAATCTGATTTTATTTGTTATTTTCGTCACAAAGTTTCTTAGGTTTCAGTTTCAGACCCCCAAGAACACAAGAAATCAGGGGTAGCGTGGCCAATATGTATTGATATTTAAATGTCTAATATAAATTTGCTATTAATCATGTTGGGGCTTAGGAAATAATCAATAGGAAAATCATGTCATTTTCAAGTCTAATTTATGGATGTCCTATTTTCGTGATATTTATTGTGCCCAATTACTGAATGCAAATTTTTTAATATCAATTTCATTGGTAAATGGTTTCAAAATGCTACCCCCCTATTTTTCTCCACCCGCCACAGATAAAGTAGACATTTTGATAGTGACACTTGAGCCAGTTTACTGCGGAAATTTCGAAAGTTATAGATCAGCTTCGAACAGATTTCAGTTTACCAAAATAAGAAGTCCGTCAACTACTGTCGACTGAAATCAAACATGATGCATTCTAGTGAACTGAAATGTTTTTGTAACAGTTTTATCAGATTTGGGTTTTCAATAGTAGCCTGGTGCCAGTTCCGCAAAATGAGAAGTGAGAAGTGAAATGGCAAAGGCGAAGTGAAACGGCAAGTGAAATGGCAAAAGCGAAGAGAAATCATTTTGCGTTTTATTTTTTTACTTCGCTTTTGCCAATTCACTTGCCATTTCACTTGGCCTTTGCGCTTTTACTTCGTTTTTGCCGTTTCACTGCTCACTTGTAATTTTGCGGAACTGGCCACATTAGATTTTAACGTTAGTGAAGATATCATTTGAAAATTGAAAGTCGGAAAGTTCTAACGTATTCTTTGTATATAAGTTGTAATTAACTGACTGTGGACGTTTTAAGTGGTTGTAATTTATTCGTTTTCGATGATCCAAAGTTATTCTATGCTTCTTTCTAACGTATTGTAGGTAACACACAGTAGCAAATGGAAACATTACCCATAGGTATATGTATTTATTCATTGATTTGAAGTCTCAGTTTACACACAGGGCTCAAACGATATATCGATATCGAAAATTGTGAAACTGGCAAATGTGTTTCCGAATATGGAAATTGAAAGTCGGTATGTCGAAGGTGTATGAATCAGAATGATATTCAAAAATGATATCGTTTGAAGCCTATGTTCACCCATCACCAATTCAAGATTTATGAAATTTACTAATAAAAAAAATCCATCCATCAACCATATTTTTATTTAAAAAATGAATATTTGCACCAACTCTGGTTTTCGTGAACTGAGGCACTCCCACATTTGTAGTTATAACTTGTACCTTTTCGTTCATTATAACTTCCATTTTTGTTATAATATAAGTAAATAAAACCACATTCTTCATGTAGAACAGCGCTAATTAATTTTACCCCTAAGATTTTTACCTATCGAATTTTTTCGTAGATGCTTTACCTAGACTTTCCAAAAAAATTGCTATTTACAAAGTGAACTTGTAGTGAATTGTTTCACATTATATTTTTTACTGATCAACGATAATTTTTAACAGACTGTCCAAAGAAATCAAGCACTGTCGAATTATCATCTTGTATGCTTTGGCCAGTTTTAAGAGCCCTTTTATGGTGTTTTGGCACATTTCCAGCATTCTATTACGGACCCTTTTATCTTTTTAGTGACTGCAAACAGCAACAAAAGTGGTTTTTCACTAGATGAAACTCTTCTATTGGAGGTAGGCTCTTCTATTCGAAGCATTACGGTAATGCATTAGCTCACTTTCATAACTCCACTCCCATTTACAACACTCTCTTTTCTGTTTGCGCCCATCTATTCGATAAATATGTTTGTGTATAGTATAGGGCACTTTTTGGGGATGCGTCGGGCCAATGGAATTTCGTGTAAGTGATGCAATCTTTTCTGGGGCCAATTCCCCGTGATAAGTGATAAGTTAGGTTGTCATTCATAAGTCCATTGAATTGACTAGAGTATTGTCACTCAGCCGTGCGTCTCAGGTCTACTGATCACCAATTATACTCCAGTCACTTTACACCCTACACGCGTGGTTCACGCTGGAAGCGTGCCAACGATTTTTTACACATGGCGATTTTCATAAAAACTTGCAAAAAGTTATCTCTGTTCTAACGCTAAACGTTTACTTATTCACAACAATGATTTTTGTTCATCTTTTATACAAAAATCGCATGTTTTATCATCATTGGCACGCTTCCAACGTGAGACATAAATGGGTGCGTTGGCAGAGTATCATGTCCGTCGAGTATACTAGTTTGTCACTAAATTTGTCGTTTTACTTATCACTCTAATGCACTTTACATAACTTACTTACATTACTTTCAATAACTTATCACTTGACAAGGCGTGAAATTGCCACCTGCTCATGTAAATACCTCGGTATTTATCTTTTTAGCCATTTTTCTGTTTACAAACGCCGCAGTGCCGCATTAATGGCATAACAGCTATAAATACGCCTAATGCCCAGCTGATAAGGACCGATCACTGATGGGGCACTTTTACATTTCCCCAAAATTGCGCACTAGTTCATTTTGCCTCGCACTCGTTTCTCTTCCACCGGCGAATAGAATACACTTGAGGAACGAGAGAGGTGTTAACCATGTCCGGAATTTGGCAGGTGGCAGCGGTGCTGTGTGCCGGTGCTATGGTGCTATTGGTGCGGGCTGAGAATCCAGGTGATCTAACTTTGTGGAAAACATGGCGCCGCTCCCAGAGACTGTAAAGTGTCCAATGACCATGTTCATAATTCAAGTGTCGTGCAAAATGTCAAAAGTCATGCAGAATGACCTGTAAAATGTCAAATTAACGGTTGAAAAAAAGAATTTGACATTTTACATGACGTTTGACTCACAGGATGACATTTATATGGCATTTGACTGAATCTGAGAGTGGCGCCCGGGCGACAGTCGATAAACATAATTATGTTTATATTTTTGCCGCAATTACGATTTTTTTTTCTTCCAAAGTCCAATTTCAGTTATCGAAGCGACATGTGGAACGAATGTGACGGATATCGTGCTCAATACAAATGCTTCGGTGTACGATCTGTACGACCAGGGATTTGTGGTCCGGGGTATGCATTTACCGTGTTATCTCGAATAGAGTTGTCAGTTTTATAGTTGTCCGAGGTGGGGGCGTTTATCAGAGGGTTTGGTCAAAATTTTGTTGTTTTCAAATTTGTGGAAAGTGGTTAGCAATGAATAAACTACCGTATTTCCTCTAAATACCCGCAGTGGGTTAATTTTTTTGAGCGGCTATTTCGAGGGGGGTTTATTTTTCCCCAGCTCGAAAACACCTGGGAGTATTTCGAGGGGGGTTTAATTCAAGGGGTTATTTCGAGGAAATACGGTAGTCAAGCGAAACTAGTAAGTTTCTGAAATCTAGCACTCGTAAGTTTGCTTTCACTTTATCACCAGCATTTCACGTTCTTGACACCTAACCAAATTCACACCCACCAGTGGGTATCTCTGTAAGGCCAAAAATACTACCCAAATAGTCCCAACTATCCCAAAATGCACACCCACACAGCCTACGGGTGCAACACAACTCTACTAGTGGTGCCCAACTGGACGTTCGGCGGCAAACTTCGCTTGCACGACTTCAGCATAACCAGGCCAGAGTGCGACCAATCCATGGACATGACCAAAGTCTTCGCTGGAATTGGCAGTGTGGGTTAAGTGTTGGCACTGTGCCAGGGGGGGGTTGATGGAAGGTTGTGGTTGGATGTAAATATTTTATTTGGATTGTGATCGGGTGAAATTGATGTGTTGGTCGATTTTTTTTGTGATGTGTTTTTTGATTTAAATTGAAACTTTGAAATATTTATGTTTATTCCACCGTAAAATTGAGGAATTATAACGTTCAGCCAGTGAAAATGTGAAAAAATAAATGAGGCGCCTTGATTCTAAAAGTTCACAAGTCCACAAATGCGATTTTGACTCGATCGAATTTTAAGTTTCAGTTCCAATTCACGGTTAATGCTGTATGTTAATGCTGCTCTCAACGTACATATATGCAAAAAAAAGAGTCATCCATAAAATGCCCTTCGAATAAGTGCAAAAATTCTTCAGCAAAGCTCAGCAAACAAAAATGGACTTGTCAACTTCTTGCTGCAAACAACTTTGGACATATCATGTTTGTCCTGCAAACCGTGTGGACTTGTAAACTTTAAATGGCAAAACGCCAAGAAATGCACGCAGGCGCCAGCTTTGTACGTGATGAGGCTGCAATTCTATGCTGCAAATGCAACTATCTCCGCCTGCGAGCCCACGCCAATGGGAATAGGTCCGTTTGACAGTTTTTGACAATTTTTGAATGATTGCAAGGATGGAAACCCATTTTTGGTGAATTATTGATTATACTGTATATAGATGTTTAAAGTGACAATCTTTCCTTGCTACTTTCATGCCGTTAATTTTACTAGGAAGGTATCAAATTCATTATGTTCATTTGCATACTGAACATTTAGTATACACATTTGTTTAAAATTGGGGTGTGGAGGAAAGGGCTTTAGCCGCCATTTTTATTTTTTAGCACTGACTTGATCTAAACCGTTTGTGTCAAGTACAAAAATGTGAAAAAAGTGAAAATGAAAAACATTTCACAAATATGTGAATATCACACAAGATTTTGTAAACACACACATTTTACCAATGTTGTCAACTAGAATTGTTCCCCTTAATACTGCAATTCATTACCTGTAAATATGTTGCATGCAGGGTTGGCAAAATATCAGAAAAGAATAAAAATAAAATAAACATAAAATGGAAAATTGAAGAATAAAATAAAATGGAAAATTTCAAAATAAAAATTGTATAAAAATTCAAATTTTTGTAAAATTTTTGTAAAATTGTATACAAATTCATATTTTTGTAAAAATTGTATAAAAATTCATATTTTTGATAAGATTTTTTCTGTTGTTTATAGTTCAACCTGTTCATTCGCGGAGCTGGGGCAGTCCCAAGCCATGTAAAGTGTCAAAATGTCATGAAATGGAATGGAAAGTGTCAATTTTCATGAAAATGTTAAGTCAAGTGTCAATTGTCATGACAAATATAAATTAAAGTGGAAACTGTAACACCAATTGTATCCAAATCTTATCTTTTGTATCCAAATCTTGTTGTTTTTGTAACCAAATCTTATGTGAACATTTGGATACAAAAACATAAGATTTGGATACCAAAATATAAGGTTTGGATACCAAAACATAAGATTCAGATACACAATTTACACTCTGCATGACATTTGTCATGACAATTATACTTTGCTTGACATTTGAGATGCCAATTGACTCTTTACTACATTTGTCATGACAATTGACACTTTGCATGATGTTTTACTGCGCCCAGCACACTCCAGTAATCCTTCTACTGAAAATGCAAACCATTCTTATCGATAATTATAACTTAATACTTGCAACTAGCTAACAATACATACTGCATGCAACTTTTGCAAAGTAATGGAAAAATTTGTCACATGTTTTTCATGTTTAGGTCTAATTATCACATTTTTCTGACCTTGCATGCAAGATTCTGATTTTTTGTAAAATTTCTGTAAAATTTTTGTAAATTTTTTGTAAAATGGTCCATTTTATTATTATTTTGGAATAAAATAAAATAAAATGAAACAATAATAGAATTAAAATAAAACACATTTTTATACAATTTTTATACAATTTGTATACAAATGATTTTTATAAAACCAACCCTGGTTGCATGCGTATTACCCTTTTTACATTAACAGTTGCATATTGCAAACATTCAGTTACTGTACTTACCCTCCAAAAACCATTAAAAATGTTAATTTACCATCCAATAAACATATTCAATTGGTGGCAAGCTGTCACACACTGAACAAAAATGCATGAGAATGTAACGTTTTTTACACATGTTTGCAACATCCATCACACACTTGTGTCAACTAAATGTTGTAGTTGTGCATGTTTTTCAGCATAACAAATGCAAAAGGGCACTTTATTTTTATGTGTTTGTTCACTCAATCAGTACACACAATGAAAATCCCACAGCTGTATTAGTATGCAAACTGCTGTTAACTAAATGATCACAGTGTGATGCATCAACAGTGCAACATTTTGGGATTTACTACACAACATTGTTTGAATGTTTATTTTTCGCTGTGTCAGCTAGTGTGTGCCTTTGGAATGATATTTACATCGGACTTTATTTCAGACCCATTTAACACCTAGGAAAATATGTACCTAATTATTTCGTTCCACCGTTTTCCAGTGTGCAACTCCACCGATGCACCGGGACCGATATTTAATTTCACCGTGGATTGCAATTTCATTGGCATCCATTCATTTGGCTGGGACCATCAAAGTTCAACTGGAGGGTTCGTGATTTTGAGTGGTGAAAATTATCTAGAAACTTATCTAAAAGTCTATTTTGTATAGAAACTTAAAGCAGTCCAATGCTCATGTCCAATGCCATGGCGCATTTCCGTACCCCAGCGCCAAATACCAATGGCGCCAGAGCAAGATGGCGCCAAGCGCCAAAAGCGCCATGGCGCTTTTTGCTGTGGAGCTAGCGCCAGGCGTTTTGTTCCTGGCGCCACTCAAAAATAGCGCCAAAAGCGCCATGGTGTTTTTCATGGGCATGGCGCCAAGCGCCAATGGCGCCGCAGCAACATACCGCCAAGCGCCAAAAGCGCCATGATGGGGCTTTTTCATTTGGCGCTGGTGCCAGGCGCCAGCGCCACGACGCTTTTCCATCACAAGTTCAGCGGCATTGGGATGATTCAAATCATTGTGGATACACATATCAAATACCCAGAGGGGGTTTTATTCAAGGGGAGTTATTTTTTCTCACCTGACCGTCAGGGAGATTATTCAAGGATAAACTGTAAATAAAGTTTTTTTAAACTCAGCGGTTTCGACCCCGACTTTCCGGGAATCGTTCCCTTGGCAAATGAATATGTGGACATGAGTGTGTTTTTCGGCACTGGGGACCCCCTGACCGAGGCCCCCGTACCCATTGGCACCCAATTGCAAATGTGGACAAAGTTGAAGAAAAAGCCGGCAAAACGTGAGGCGTATTTTACATGAATTTACGTACTGTATAGGCTTGTTTTGAACCGGGTACTGATTTATAAAATTTTTTGTGAGACGCCCAGTGGGGTTCAATTCGAGCAGAGTGTTAATCCCACATGTTGTCGATAAGTGGCAGGAAAGTTGGTGAATATACAAACAAAACCTGTGAATGCGGGTGTCACTAGTGATGGAAATGGCACCGGTAAATATGGCACCGCACTGCACTAGCACCGGTACCATTGTGAAACCGTGGGCACCACAAATGACACCACAAATCTACAAGGGCATCGCAGCGCACTGATGTTATGGTGTCTTTCCATCACTACTGGCGACTCCACTGACAAGCAAATTTATAAACGGAAATACTTGTCACTTGACAAAGTTAGAATACCACAAGAAGACTACAGATAAGAAAAGTGTCAAGTGAAAACTTGAGTGGCATTTATAAGTCAAAACAAGACAATCTCTACTTGAATTTTTAATGTTTAAATTTGTAAAATACCTATCACCGCACCATATCATTTCAGCAACCGAGCACACTGTATATTCTGCAATCAAACCAGATTTTTGCTATTTTGGCAACGTTGCAGATCCCAATGACAAATTGTATTTTATAAACAAAGGGTGTGTTGTTCAATTTGAAATTTTCTTTGCATTTTTTTGTCGAGTTGCAAATTTTTTTGCTGTTTCTTTACTTCGCTGACCGTGTATTTACTATACATTTTTCTTAACGAGACACTATGCCATGATACTTCATCGTTGATATAATACAATCAAAAGTGTCTCAAAATGAAAAAACAAAGCAAAAAACGTTTCAGGTGCAAAACATGTGTTGCTTGTATTTACGCGACTCCGCCTTTTTCTTTTTTTTTGTGAAAATGAGTGCATAAGTATCGCATTGTTGCGTAAAACATAAGTGTGTGGATGTAAAATGTGCTGACGGCGGAGTGTCACCTATTTGGTATCAACTATGACTCTTTAATTTTTATGCATTTTTATCAACACTTAATCACCAGATGTCGCCTCAATTTCAGATGCCCAATCCAAGGATATTTCGACTATTTAAACAATCTGTTAAAATCGCACCTGCGTGCGAATAGTTCGGCTTACAATGTGGATTTTTTCTCATTTTCTTGGGACTCCATTGGTGGAAGCAACATTGAGATTGTCTGCTACATGATTTTATGCCCTCAACCGAATTCGAAATATTGCGCGGTGAGTTGAAAAGTGGGATATTTTTCAAGTGGTAAGTGCTGAGAAAGTGGTGTAAAAGTTGCAAGTCTAGTGAAAGTCGGATGATTTTTCTAGAAGGAATTTATTTCTCACTTAGCGATAATTTCACCTGTCACTTGACGTCACACAATTTTCCTCATCACCTCTCCGCTTTATTTAATTGTCACCTGTCCACGTTTTGTCAATTGTTTTGCGCGATGTGTAAATCGAATCTCGCTATGAAATTTTTCTTTGTCAACATTTTTTAAAGAAGCATGAAAAATTCAGGTTAATCTGTATTTATCACACTTTTGTATAATGACTGTTGGACGCAGATTCGAACGTTTCGCTCAAATCATAGTCTGCTGACAATTCAAAAATTCCCATTAACGGCCATTAATTTTTTTGGCACACACTCGTTATAGTCAGCCCAATTGCTGCCTTTACGAAATTAATTACTGAAACGTAAATAGGTATAACCATTTTTCCATTTTGCTGCCTATTTTCCGCAGGATACTCAAAAATGCTGGGGAGCTCCAAAGGTGGTTGAAAGTTATGATGACAGTGTTTTCCAACCAGAGCCGCTTCGAATCAGGTACCCCTGCTCGGTTAAAAACTGTATTTATATAGGCGGACCGCAAAGCATGCGCCCGAAATTATTTATGTCTTGTCGATAACGCGCGAACAGGGTAATTATGTATTCAGGTTCACAATAAAACAAAACATTGAAAAAAGAAAAAGGCGGAGTCACGTACAAGTGACAAATGTTTTTTTCCTGAAACGTTTTTTTCTTTTTTGTTGGAACAATTTTCATTTTATTAACGATGACGTCATGATGGCGTGTTTCCTTCAGAAAAATGCATGGCGTGCGGTCCGCCGAGTATATGTGTATAGATAATACATGATAAATGGATATATTGATATCATACATTCATAAATATGTAAGTCCCTCTCGGAGTAAATTTTTCGGTAACTTTTAAGGCAATACAATTTGAGGGGAAACATATGCGTTTGAATTTTGTTGGAAGGTCCAGTTAAGATGAAAAAATATTTAAATAACTTATCAAATTACTTTCTGTCAACCGTTAAATGAACTGAAATTACTTTCTCTTTTAAAATTACCCATCAGCGTGTGCAGCTTAGTTTTTTACCGTACGATTTGTATTGTATTTTTGTAAATATCACGGTCACGGTTCGCTTGTACTAATATTGTCTTCTCCTAAAATTCATGTTCCCTAGGAGGGGATCTTATTCGAGCACACACTCTCTCTATGCACCAATTACCACATATCCCATCCAGAGTTGAGAGGTCGCTGTCAGCGGGGCCGTATGGCCAGAACTACAACATCACCCAAGCCAAGGCGCAACTCCAAGTTCAGGGGGGTAATTTGGGGGTTGCCACTGGACAAGTTGTGCTCTATGTGATGCTGGCTATGGCTATTCTGGGTGAGGATATTTTGTTATGTTACTTTGGTTGGAGGTAAATTTTTGTGGCTGGCGTGAATGTTGGGTTGAGGATATTTATTGGCATTTATTTTTTGTGGTCACATTGCCATCGAAGTTTGCGAAGTTTTGGCGTCAAATTTTTTAATGACATGACAGCTGAATCTCAGTTGAAAAGTTGATGAATAAAATCTGGGTTGAATTATCAAATAGGGATTACACCAAGTTGTCATCGTAAAAAGATTTGTAATTTTTTCTGATTAGGTACCGTATTTCCTCGAATTACCCCCCGGGGGTTTATTTTTTCAGAGTGAAAATTTTGAGAGAAAAACGTGAAAAATGCAACAATAACCACCATTTATAAGTTTTTACAGCCTTTTATAAGGATGTAGATGGTATAAACGATGTTCTAACGTAACACAGTAAGTGTTTTGAACGTCTGTTATGCATTTCCCGGACCACAAATTCATAGTGCTCACCTGTTGGCGAGGTGAGGAAAGACAACTCCCTCCCCTTGATAAAACTCCCCCTCCGGAAAAACTCCTTATGTGTATGAAAAGGATACAGTATAAAATATGTAAATACATAAAAATATTAGCCGACGGCAGCGACAGCAGATAAATACATGAAGTGTATGCAGTGTATACAATGTTGTCTTTTTGTTGTGTATAGTTTAATACCTGAATAACATGAGTTGACAGACTGCATCTGCAATGATTTGAGTTCAAGTTTTCTGAGGAAAAAATAACTCCCCTCGAATAACCCCCCCCCCCCCCCTTGAATAAGCCCCTCAAAAACATCTGACGAAAAATAGCTCCCCTGGGGTCTTATTCGAGGATTTAGGGTAATTACTACAAATTTCTCGCAGCCGTATTGATGTGCGTCTGCGTGGCGGTGATCTGCGGCTGCAGCTGGCTGGGACACAGATATAGGCAACATAGACAGGGAAAAGTCGGACCGCAAACTCACGATACGCCAAAGCCGATGCAGAATTATGCTTATTGAGTTTTTCATTTCTCCTTCCATTTGACTAGAATGGCAACGATCAATTTATAATGAGTGGTTTACACAGTTAACACAGCAAAAATGGTAGATGTGTGATGTGTGGTGAAGTGTTGTGAAGTGTATTGCAGCGACCACCCCAATGCTTCATGCCCATTCACAGACCATGGCAAGTGTGGCATTTGATGAATAAACCCTGCTTCACCAAAAATCAGTGTGAACGATGCATAATGTTAAAACATGAAGTGCGTAAAAAATCCATCCAACTTTTCGATGTGCCGTTTGAAGTGAAGTAAAGTGTATCCACACACACTCCAACCACTCCTACTCACATCACCAATGTTTTTGCTGTGTGTAAATAAATATATAATTTAGCTGTTGGGCATGCTCCATTTTAATAAGGTGGTAGTGACAGACATTGAGTGGAGTATCACTGTGCAATTGTGTGATTATAAATAATTAACAGTATCTGAGTATACAAAGACTAGAGACACACGAGCTTGAGTCAAGTGATGGTTCATGAGGTCAATTTTGCAAGTGGGCAAGAGACAACAATTTATAAGTGATAGGTATTTTTATAGGTGATTAGCCCAGTGACAAGTCAAGTGGTTTCATTTAGAATTTTACTTTTCACAAAGCTTAGGTATATAAATAAGCCTAAAACGCACCAGGGGAGTTATTTTTGCCAGAGTTTTTGAGGAGGAATTTTTCAAGGGGCAGTTATTTTTCCTCACTCGGCCAACAGGGGGGTGTTATTCAAACATGGTTTTTTGACGGTATACAGTAATTATTGTCACTAGACTTACCACTACTTCTTTTATTGTCACTTGTCTACTTGCGGAATTGCCACCAGATTATTTTTAGCGTTGTGAATATCAAAGTTTTCTTTATTATCTTGTGCACGTTTACACATATTGTTTTTATAGCTGCTCCATCACTGACTTCATAAATACAAATAGGAATGCCAAGTAGAAGAAACAAAATAATCAGACCTTGAATATGTAAATACATTATACAGGCAGTAACGCTGATAAACAATATTATTTACAACAAATGTATTTTAATCCAAATGGCAGTCCCATTATAATCCTTCAATTTTCGAAGAAATTCATCATTTAGCATGACAAGTAGTTCAAGTACATATTCCTGTACAGTATTTCCCTCAAAACACTCAGGGTTTAACTGCAGGGATCATTATTTTGCCAGTAATATGTGATGGGAAGATAATCCACATCTCTCAAACTGGGGATTATTCAAGGGAAATGATTAAAGGAAATACAGTATTTGTGTTTTTCAAGCGCTGGAAGGTGTTCAATAGACTGCTGGGGATGTAAAAAGTCCATGGTAAAGATACAATTTTAGATGATGTGAACAGTGCCATACGTTTTTCCACCCTGGCACTTTTCAGATGCATAGTGCCAGTGGTTACACAATAAAATTGCGTCAGGCGCCATGGCGCTGTTACATCACCTGAATTTACATATTAAACAAAGACAACATACACTATTATAAAATTTACATTTTATGTACCTAAATCACCTTAAGCTTTTAGTGCTCACCATTGCTGTTTTTTTAGAAAAAATTTTTTTTTAACAATACCTCTAAATTGTTTTTGAAAAGCTTCCTACACACAAAGCAGCTGCGCAGCAGTCAATGTAAATAACACGTTTGAAAAATTATTTACCTAAAGCTGCAAAATCACAAACGATGCATACCATTGGTGCAAATTCTGCATGTGGACAAGTGACAAGAAAAGTAGTGAGTGGTATTTAAGTGGTATATCAAGTGACATGTAAACTGAGTAAACTTTTTTTTGTAAATGGAAGTACTTTTTGTATGTAAGTTGCTTATCACTTGATGATCACCAATTTCTAATTTTATTAACAACTTTGGTCGGTTGTCCACTTTGCAGAAAAAGCCCCTGATATCAAAGATTCAAAAAAGTAATATCACCATTGAACTCAATGGACACCTATCCATCATATCTGCAGTGCAGGTGAAATTGGGTTACCTGCTAATTTTATTCCACAAAACAAACAACAATTCCGTCCACTTTTACCACATGTCTCACAATGTTACACTTCAACGTGTCTTCTTGTAAGGTAACACTAGTTCCAGATTTTCAGGAAAGAGTCCCATGACCCCGTGCACACTGCAGAACCTTCTTCAGTCACTCCCAGGCAGCTAACTCGATTGTCATGTCCAGCCAGTACTCCTGAATATGTAAAATATATTTAAATTACACCTAAGTTGGTCCAGTGTAAATATGTGGGACCAATTTTGCACCCATGACCCAGAGATCTGACCAAGTGACAAACTTCAGACACTTTCAAAAAGTGTTTTA
Organism: Sphaerolaimus hirsutus; assembly: GCA_964036195.1. Taxonomy (NCBI): domain Eukaryota; kingdom Metazoa; phylum Nematoda; class Chromadorea; order Monhysterida; family Sphaerolaimidae; genus Sphaerolaimus; species Sphaerolaimus hirsutus. Next base: position 6,159,457 of record OZ038452.1, on the reverse strand, counting down.
AAAACTTTTAAATATCGTATTTCCTCTACGTACTTATATAAGTCTGTGAACGTTAAGCCGGAATTAGAGCTCAGCGTCGATTCGACGTGAAATGATGACGTGAAATGACGTCGTGAAATTAATTACACGAGTGTGGATCATGCTACGGGTCTACAATTTTCTAAGGATAATATATGAATCAATCCCTTAATTGTGTCCAATACTGAGTGTTATCAGCCACAACTAGAGCGAATTGAAAAATTCAATTTTTATCATTTCACGTCATCATCATTTCACGTCACAGTGTCAGGGAACAACTTGACATTTCACGGCAGACTATTGCAAGCAGCAGTCTGACGTGAAATGTCAAGTTGTTCCCTGACACTGTGACGTGAAATGATGATGACGTGAAATGATAAAAATTGAATTTTTCAATTTGCTCTAGTTGTGGCTGATAACACTCAGTATTGGACACGATTAAGGTATTGATTCATATATTATCCTTAGAAAATTGTAGACCCGTAGCATGATCCACACTCGTGTAATTAATTTCACGACGTCATTTCACGTCATCATTTCACGTCGAATCGACGCTGAGCTCTAATTCCCGCTTTACAAACAACAATTAAGCACTAGGATTCAAAAAATTTCTGCCGAAATAACATTCGTTTAACCTCCCTCAAAATTCTCACTCTCAAAAAATTAACCCCCCCACCGGGTATTTCGAGGAAATCGGTAATCTTAGTACAAGTCCCCTCAGAGAAACATTTTCATCAAATACAATGTACCTACCGTATTTCCTTGAAATACCCCCCTCGAAAAAAAAACCCCCCTCTCGAGACCACTATGAAACAATCACCCCCCGGGGGGTATTTCGAGGAAATACGGTATTTACAATTCAAAGACAATTTCAATCAAACAGCACCTGCGCGTTCCTGCCGCAGCGCGTCCCAAACGTTGCAATTAAAGTCGTCGTAGCCAGCGAATAGAAGCCTTCCGGACTTGCTGAAAGCCACCGATGTTATGCCGCAGATTATATTGTCATGTGAATACATCGCCAGTTCCTGTGCGAAGAGGGGGGGGGGTTGTTTCAGTTTGTGGCTGGCTGGTTTTCAAAATGCTATTGGGTAGTGATGTGAAAGGCGCCATTTTAGGGCGCCAAAGGGAATTTATGCCATTAATTTTTTATTTATGGAATTTTTTCAGGCGCCTTTTTCAGTTGTGTCTGGTATTAGGTAGATTTTAAAAGGTCATTTGGCATCTTTCCTGGTGCAGCGCCCGTTCGAGATGGCACCGGAGCTAAGGTATTAATGTTAACTTTATCGTAGTGCCAAATTGTACCTGGCGCACTTCTTGAAGAGAGCCGCGCAGCCATTGGCGCTTGGCTTTACGTTCTAATTTTATCAGACACCAATGGGGGCACTCCCAGACCCTGTAAAGTGCCAAAGACCCTGTAAGATGTCATGTGTCATGTTAAAGACCATGGAAAATGTCACGTGTCATGTAAAATTTGGATACAAAAACATAAGATTTGGTTACACATGACAGGTTTTTTTTACATGACATTCGACACTTTACAGGGTCTATTACATGACACATGACATTTTACATGGTCTTACACATGACATTTTACATGGTCTTACACATAACATTTTACATGGTCTTACACATGACATTTTACAGGGTATTTGACACTTTGCAGTGTCTGGGAGTGGCACCAGATGTCAAATTTTTGGATGGCTCCCTCTGCGCTTTTCCGTCCGACGCTACTGAGTAAAAACTCATAGCTTGGCGCCGCGAAATGCGCCACAACGGTTTTGAAACTCGCGTATTCAAACAGGTAAATTTTAAATACCCGACGAGTCGGGCAGCCCGCCAAACCAGTGTGGGCGAAAAGAATTTCTCACCTGATCTGCGCGGATGTCGAACAGGCGGCACGTGGCGTCGTCGCTGCCAGTTGTGAATGCCACGCCAGACGGGAAAAACTGAAAATGTGTAAAAAAATATGTCTCCATCAGGAAACTGTTCAACTTGAATAATTACCCCTCGGGTCAGAAACTATCCAACTTGAAGAAGTAGCTTTTGGATTGTAACCATTTTGAATTATTATGCTTCTCTGAGCCCACTCCGCAGCAAACATATAAAAGTTGCAGCAAAATTGGCCATAAAATTTCAGAATGGGAATGCGCCAAACACTGGCAGTTCCCCCTGGTAAACTTCATCCCTCCTTTACTTCCGAAACATATTTGAAAAGCCTAGCTAGGTAAATATCATACACGGCAGTGTATTTAACTCACTGATTGAGTATTCAAACAACTCTACAAAATGAATATAATCATAGCCATCATGTCGTAAAAATGTGCCCATAAAAGTCGGTACAGTAATCAATCTGTAACTGTACTGAGTCACCCAATTATAGTCATTACATAAGATAATAAAAAAGTTAAACTCATGAAAATGGAAATTACATATGAAAATTGTCTGGCTAAACATACCCACAGGGACTTATTCGAGCGCATACGATGTCCTTACAGTGTACGTTCAAAGAAAACACTTTTCCACCCTAGGAAAAGTGCAAAACTCGTAAATCAGCTTTGAACACATTTGAGTTTACCAGAATGAGTGATTTTTAATCTTCATCAACACCACTGGTAGTTGACAAATACCTCATTCTGGTGAACTCAAATGAGTCAAAGCTGCTGATACGTGAGTTTTCCAAATTTTTCGAAATCTCAGTACAAAACCCCAATTCTAACAACCCCCCCCCCCCGCCCCCCCCCTACCGTAATAGCGTTGATGTCGCTCTCGTGGCCGGGGAATGTCTGCTTGCACTGGCCGTCGCGCACGTCCCACAGCTTGGCGGACGCGTCGCACGCGCCCGACACGAACGAACGTGAGTCGGGCGCCAGGGATAGCGACATCACGTCGCCTGTGGGGAATGGGGGGGGGGGTAGATTGAGGGGGTGTTGATTTTGGATTGTCGATCGATAGGCATATTAGTTGACAGCCGAAATTTCCAAAACAGATAAATTTGTTTTGAACGCACATTTGAGTTTATCAAAATGAATCATTTTTATCACCGTAAATAGGTAGTTAACGGACTGGTTATTTCGGTAAACTCAAATGTATTTAAGACAGATTTATCAGCGTTGAGAATTTCGGTTGTTATACTCGACGGACCGCAAAGTATGTGCAGAATCCTACCATAATTGAATGAATAAAAGCTTGTGTACAATTTCGCAATTAAACTACCTATTATTTCATATTAAAAATAAAATAAATATTATGATGAAAAAACTGTATAATTTTTGGTTCATTATTCAGATGGGTTATGGTAGATTTCCATACTTGTGGTTATGTCCGTCGAGTATAAACTAAATACTTTGTGTAAAACCACTTTGGAAGAAATCTCACCGGTGTGTCCGGCGAATGTCGTACATTGTTGGCCGGTTTCTATGTCCCAGAGAGCGCTGCGAGTTACAGTTGCCGATGTTTTGAGGGATTTTACACACTTTCATATCTAAATGGGAACAGTGCACTTATCTGTGCAAATGCAAAAACACACTTGCAAAATCATGTCGAACTGAAGTGTGACATTTTCAAAACGCAACATTAGCTGTGTTCCCTCCCGGGTACATATTTATTTAACGAATGACGCTAACAGACAGATTAACAACTTTTACGTGATTCTAAATACCGTATTTCCTCGAAATACCCCCCCTTGAAATACCCCCCCCTCATTTGACCCCCCCCTCTCGAGACCACTATGAAACAATCACCCCCCCCCCTCGAAATACCCCCCCCCCAAATTGAGTGTAAAGGGAACGTACATGACAATAACTGTAGTTTGTGTTCAGTGTACTGCAGAACACACGTTAAAACAATGTCGGTGTCACGTTAGAACAGTGTACATACCATCTAAACACCTTCCCGATCAAGTACGGCCCCCCATTTTTTATTTTACTTCTGACGTCCTATCTCCTGTTCTAGGACGCGCCAGAAGCTGAAACTTGGGGTAGATATTGGCGCAACCCCCTCTACTTCGCATGAATTGAAGGGTCGCGGCGACCCCCTACAGGGTGGGTCGCCGAGTGCAAAAAAAATTACAGCTTTTTTAGTGTCCCACACAAGTCCGGCCCCCACCTGATTTCTTTCACGTTGGGTGCCGTACCTCCACCTGTGGGAGGGGTATAAATCTAAATTTTGGGGGGTGTGTCGCCAACACCCCCTCCCCTACTATACACTGGCCAGGCGGTCTTTTGGCAACTCACACACAGTGTGGGGTGCAAAGTTTAAAATTTATGTAAATGTTACTGTCCCACACAAGTACAGCATCCATTGAATTTCAAAAAATGGACACTTTTGTGTTGTTTTAAACACTAATGTGTTGACAATGTGAAATAAGCATGAAATATCCTCTAAAAAAAATTTTATCCGACCTAAAACTGCACACCACATGAACCCCTCCCCCCAAGTGGGTGACAAAAAATCACTTTTTACAACTTTTTCATCAGACACTCAAACTGCTGGTTTACATGATTTATAGAGGAGGGTTAAAGGTTTCAAATTGTGTAAAAAACCTTACCTCAAAGATGCTTCATAAGAAAATTTGCTGGGGGTGAATTTCAAATCATGAATTTTGCCTATTTTTGTTCCTGCAATGATGTCATTTTTACAATTTGAAATTCACCCCCAGCAAATTTTCTTATGAAGGCATTTTTGAGGTAAGATTTGTTACACAACTTGAGACCTTTAACCCTCCCCTATAAATTATTGTAAACCAGCCGTTCAAGTGTCTAATAAAAAGTTGTAAAAAGTGATTTTTTTGTCACCCACTTGGGGGGGAGCGGTTCATGTGGTGTGCAGTTTTAGGTCGGATAAACTTTTTTTAGAGGATATTTCATGCTTATTTCACATTGTCAACCACATTAGTGTTAAAACAACACAAAAGTGTCCATTTTTTGTAATTCAATTAGATGCTCGACTTGTGTGGTACAGTAACATTTAAATAAATTTTAAACTTTGCACCCCACACTGCGGTGAGTTGCCAAAAACCGTCTGGCCAGTGTATAGTAGGGGAGGGGTGTTGGCGACACATGCCCAAAATTTTTAGATCTATACCCTCCCCACAGCTGGAGATACGGGACCCGCAGTGTAAGAAATCAACCGGGGGCCGGACCTGGTGCGGGACAGTGAAAACGCTGAAAATTTTTTCACGTATATGGCGACCCCCTCTATAGTGAGTCGCCGCTGCCCCATTTTTTCATGTGGGGTAGTGGGGGGTTGCGCCTATATACCACCCAAGTTTTAGTTTTCCACCCCTCCCGCAACCGGAGATATGGCCTGCGAAGTGAAAAAAAAATAGGCGGCCGGATTTGATCGGAAAGGTGTTTACATACTAATATTAGTCTACAGAACCTTATAAATGGCGGTTTTTGTTGCATGTTTCGACGTCTGCGTACGTTTCAGACGACAATTTTGACTTGGTTTCAAAAATTTTCTTGTGAAATAATAACCCCCCCCCTCGAAATACCCCCCCCCCCTCGTTCAACCCCCCCCCTCTCGGGACCACTATGAAACAATCACCCCCCGGGGGTATTTCGAGGAAATACGGTAGTGTCTTATTTGAGGCACCATTTTGGCATATTTTGGCTGGTTTTACATTTAGCTTACCTAGTTTAAAGTATATAGGTATGTCCCATTAAATTACTCCTTTTATTGCATTTAGTACGGCTATTCAACTACCGTACTTACACGAATAACTCCCCACTTGAATACCCCCCCCGGTAAAACGTGGGGGGAAAAAATAATTCCCCACATATCTCAAAAAACAATCTTTGAAGTCAGACCAAGCAAAAGAGCTGTGTCTGGTTGTCTGGTTTGGTTCATCGAGAGCAAATGCAGCACATCCGATGTGCGAAGATGCCATGGAATGTGCGCTATCAACGGAGAAAGGACATGCATGTATATACCTACTCCAGTGACATGACACTCCGCATGCGCAGTTATTTATGTCTTGCGTTGGAAGCATGCCAATGCATGTATTCAGCGAGCTTCACGCTTCCAACCAACAACAAGTGCGAGGTGTGAAGTCACTGGATTATATGAAGTGTGATATTAACACGCTTGAAAATTTTGATGAAATAATGACGTATTCCCGCCTTGAATAGTACTTCCTCAAAAAGTTCCGACGAAAATTTTTTTCGAGTTTTTATTCGAATTATTCGAGTAAATACGGTAAATACGTTGCATTTGCACTGTTCTTCCCAGTTTTAAGCGACATCACAATCATAATCAATGAAAATTAGATGAACTGATGTTGAAATGACTAACCAAGTCATGTCTCCAGAACTAGTGACTATCTGATTGTCGTCTAAAAAGCGGCAGCATGATAAGTAGCCAGTGTGGCCTGAAAAGAACAAAATTTACAATCAAATTTGGATTTAGATTAGATTTCGAATTTTGTCTACACAAGCATCATTCAATCATGAAAAAAGTTCGAACGAAGTTTCGATTGGTGTCATTGCGCTTTGCATTTGAATACCGCATTTCTTCTAATATAACGGCATACCTCCAAATAGAACGGCAGGTAAAAGAGTTGACGAAAAACTAGCACGGTGCTCTTCTATTAGAATAAATTGCGGTATGTCCTTTGGGGCTATCAAGTGATAAATTTCTGATAAAGTTTTAAGTACCGGGAAACCGTTAACAGGGCACATGTCACTTTATTTGCCACTTAATTTGCCATTTGCAGACAGTAGAAGTTTTACCAAACTAGGTACCTAAATTAAGTAAAGAAAACTGAGCCATTGGGCAGGTGATGTGGAGTAAAACAGTTATCTGGATGAAAAATGGGCTTCATTCTACCAGAATCTAGGCACTTTGATTTAACCCTTCAACCTCTATCTTTTATTCATTCATTTATTCATTCAGACCCTTAAAAAGCTGCTGCAACAGAGGGTGCACTGTTTCGCACATACGCCTGTTTCGCACAAACGCCCGTTTCGCACACGCATGTAACCTGTGTCGCACAAACGCCCGTGTCGCACAAAAATGATGCCTGTGCGAAACAGGCCTATGTGCGGAACAGGCGTATGTGCGGTACAGGCGTATGTGCGAAAGAGGCCTATGTGCGCGTCACTGGCGCGTGTCCGGGCACCCCAAACTCGGTTGCCATTTCGCAGGGCATTTTCCATGACTTTTTACACTTTGCATGACTTTAGACATTTTACAGGGTCAAAAGTGTTAGAAATGCCCTGCAAAATGGAAACTCAATTCTCCGAACAATGCGGAACTAGCGTTGGGAAACTGGAACCGAAGTTCGATACCCAAAAAAGTTTTGGGTTTCGTTTAGTTTACCAACGCTAGTGCATCCAGAACATGGAACATACACTAGCGTTGGTAAACTAAACTAACCCGAAACTGTTTCGGGTTTCAAAGTTCGGTTCCGGTTTCCCAACCCTAGTGTCGCATTGTTTGCAGAACAGTGGGGTAAAGTTGGGGTGCCCGGTCACACACTCGACTCACACGCACATACGCCTGTTTCGCACATAGGCCCGTTTCGCACAGGCATCATTTTTGTGCGACACGGGTTTCATGTGTGTGCGAAACGGGCGTTTGTGCGAAACAGGCTTATGTGCGAAATAGGCCTGGCCCGCTGCAACAAGTGAACTCACTCCCCCCCCCCCCAAAAAAAAAAATCACCAAATTTTTTTTAAATCAAAAAAGATTTTTTTTAACCCACCAGGCAGCTCTCTGGAGACTCTAACGGTCCCCTCCCTAGTTTTCAAACTGTAGATGGAACAAATGTTGTCCAGACCTCCGCAAGCCACGAAACCCCCGGATGGGGCGTATGCGCAAGTCATTACCCATGAAGAGCGCAGGGGTATAGCGTGCACCTGTGATTTTGATTACTGTATTTCCTCGAATAAACCCCCTTGAAATACCTCCAGGTGGAAATAATACCCCTTGAATGACCCCACCCCCCCCCCCCCTCAAATAAACCATGGAGCTGAGAGATGACAAACAAGTTTCCTCAATTTTAGAAATTGCTTTTTTTCATTCTACCTAAAAACCGAGCCCTGATTACGATCATTTTCTTTTCCACGTCAAAAGTTGGGACCCGAAATACCATTTTCCATCGCCGTAGCCCCATGTGATCATTTTTTGTCGGATAAATGTTAGGTGTCTTTGTAATGTTGAAATCATCTTTGAATAGTGAGTTCTGACAAGATTGTTTATTTATTATTGATAAGATGAAATTTGTACAACAGCATCTTACCTCTACAGTCTACATGCTCTAAAAAATAACAGACATTGCCACATATTTCCATAAACCACGCAAAACCCAAGCGCCCACCACAACTGAACTAGAAGCCCCCCAGCGCAAGTGGCACACTGCCAACCCCCCCCCCCAACCAACTTTGTTGGTAGTATACGAGTCCCACACGATGAGCTTCCCATCCTGACTAGCGGACACCAAGTTTCTGCTATCAGTAGCCCAGTGCATGGCGTATATTTTGGCCAAGTGCCCCCTGAGGGTGCGCCTGGTGCGCATCTGTATCCGCCCCATGGGCTCTACGCTGGCGGTTACCGCGGCCAGGGTCGCATCGTTCGCTGTGCGGCGGGCTTCCTGTGTGGGGGGGGGGGTAAATGGGGTTATGGTGGGGGGAGTGGGGTGAGAGTGGTTTTGATTGTATTTTGATTGGCGATGTTGAAGTTTGCGTGCACGGGGCATGTTGGCGAGGAGCCAATGGTGATTGACGCATGCGACTATTGTTTAAACCCCCCCCCCGAGTAATTTGCTGATCTTAAAAGTTTTCACGTTCCAAGTTTAGCGACAACGACATTTTTCGTTTCCTTAAAGATGTCGCACACGTTAGCTGTCGTTGGCACACTGCCAACATGGGTAAATACCGTCGAGTAAATTAGTATTTTAGCTATCAGCAAATATTCAAATGGAAGAAACATAAATAGATACTGTAGAATCGCCCCCTCAAATTTACAACAGTAAACCCACTTTTGCAGTAGTTTTGCACCCCCAATAGAAGAGTGGATAAAAAGCTGTCGAAAGTTGGAAGATGTCTTTCGCCGGATTTTTACAAAGCTTGAGATGTTTACGTTGTGAAGCGCCTATCGGATCTACAGAGGTCGCATCACGTTGCGATACGTGAAACGTTGAATCAGAGTCAAAAGGTGTCACTGAAAATCAAATTCAACGAAAATTAAGATTACTGCACAGATAACACAGATGTTTGCGCACAATTATATTTTGCTAGTACTATGTCTAATTACTCTCCATAGATAAAGAATCGTCGCAGTGTAAAAGTTTAACAATGATGCTGTTATCCTCTGAGGACACATTTACCGTATTTCCTCGAAATACCCCCCCCCCCTCGTTTGACCCCCCCCCCCCCCCTCTCGAGACCACTATGAAACTATCACCCCCCTCGAAATACCCCCCCCCCAGATTGAGTGTAAAGAGAACGTACATGACAAATACTGCAGTTTGTGTTCTGCGTAGTGCAGAACACACGTTAAAACAATGTTGGAATCACGTTAGAACAGTGTTTATACCATCTACGTACTAATATTAGTATACAGGAGTTGATACATGTCAGTTATTGATGCCTTTTTCTACCCCAGCGCACATCACAAACCACGATTTTGTACTAGTATTTCAAAAAAAATTTCTGTGAAATAATAACCCCCCCTCGTTTAGCCCCCCCCCCTCTCGGGAGCACTATAAAACATTCACCCCCCGGGGGGTATTTCGAGGAAATACGGTAAAACTGTCTAATGTTGCATTATGTTGTTATCGATATTGTTCCCTGTGTCACCCCTAAACTTGCCACTATTCATTCACTAGCCGTATCAGAATTAGGTTGTGCTGTATTGGTGCTATGCAAGGGTATAGCAGGGGGGTTGGGGGTTACCCCCCGCGAACGCTCCCCCCTAAATATATATATTTTTTCAGCTACATATCCCTCCGGAGGAGCGATTTAGTATCTATATGGACCCCCGCGGGGGTCCAAATCTATAAAACCCCAGGTGCTATGCATGTTTTACAGAATATGTTTATGTATTTTGATGAATAAAGTCACACGAGAGATGTGAAGTCAAAATGCCAATTTCGCTGATAGTGAAATGATGGCAATATGTGATATTTTTTATTTTTTTAGTTCTTTATTCAGATGGGATATACTACATTTCACTGTGGTCAGTACATAGATTATCTATCTAAAGTATCATCATTCCATGAGAACATGGTGTTACTGAACTGACTGACTGGTCGACATGACAGTTGTGCACTCAGTGCCAGTCATAGCTGCTTAAAGCCATGCATCGTATGCACGTGCAGTCATACTGATAGGGTGAAATTGCATTAAAATCAATAGCAGCCACTCCCCCACCACCCCAGAGAGCCACAACTGCATTACAAAAAGTTTTACAATCATTACACAGTTTTCATGTGTGACTGCTATTACCTAAAAATGGGCCTTGCATATTTCTGCCTGTATTTGAAGATCACCAAGCATATTTGTCACCCATTCTGTCTGAAGTATGTACATAAAGGAACACTTAGAAGATAAATGTTTGTATTTGGTGGCCTTGCTGTAGTTGACACTAACAATTTCCAAAACCTATTAATCTGTTTCAAACACACTTGAGTTTATGATATTGAATGATTTTTTTATCTCCATCCAGAGTAGTTCATGAAATCAGTATTCTGGCAAACTTAAATGTGTTTAAATCAGATTTATCAGTTTTGAAATTTATGGTTGTCAACTAGTGTCTGTAGGGCTTCCGTAGGGTAACGTGGTTGAAACTATTGAAACTTTAAAGACAACATTCCGATGCAGTTGTGGCACTGTTCTTAGTGGGGTAGTGGCCACCACAGATTTTGAAGCACTGCTACACCAACAGTATCACTGTGCATGTGTGTGCGGCCCTGTGCCATTACGCATGTACACCCATCACGCATGTAGACCCGAGACGCATTTTATTATACCGGGCATGCTGAAAATAAACAATAAAACACATGACCTAGTGGTTTTGAAGGTGAATATCTATAAAAAGTATGGAAATTGGCGATTTTGGTTGAAAGTTAGAGTAAAATTGCTAAAAAGTGATAGCTAGCTAGCTAGGCAATTTGCGGGGGGGGGGGGGTTACCCGGGCAGTGGGATGGGGTTACCCGCCCCCTTACTTACCCTTTACGCAGGCATAATGTGTCTATAATGGCTCTGCATGCGTGATGGGTTACATGCATAATAGGCTTGACACCGACCAGCCAGTCGAAAACACTGTTAGCCTGCAACGGTGATTCTTCAGACACAGTGAGAGTCGTTTTTGATGCAGCTATATGTATGGCAGCGAAAACAGAAACAGCATGGAGAACGACACAAATTGTTGTCACTTCAACCAAATCAATATACGGTATTCAATATCAATATCACTGACTAAAACAGCATCACTGTCTACGTTATCCTCAGTTCAACTTTGTCCCAGTGACGATTATCTTTTAATCAGGTTTACTACTTGTAAACACTTACTGTTAGCAAACGTGACACATTTTAATCTCAACCCACTAAACCCAGCAATTTCAACTAAAAAGTGTGTCAGTGTAATACTCACCTTTTTTCCCATATATAATCGCCCAGTGGAATAGCCCAATAAACACAAAACTCACCCAAATTGACGCATTCCACACTTTGACGTAAAATATCGATTTTTAGCCCGAAATACCTAGAAGCTATTTTTAGATCAGACCAGTGAACAGATCTCAAACTTGCTATCATCGTTTTATTGTGACTGTGACGAATTGTACTCCACCGGACATTTGTATACCGTACCGTGTACCGGGGTACCGTAAATACCGTACCGTTTCCCACGCTCAGACCGAAATTCCCGGCACTAACTCGAATCTGTGTTTTCAGCTGTTCCGCCTCTTGTCGTAAATTGTCCAGCTCACTCATTTCGACCGGAAATTCTAATTAAAATAGAATATTTTAGAATAGAAAATGTCTAGGTACCTAGTTAGATGCTACTTTACGACGCTTGAAATTTTAAGTAATAAACTTGGCACAATTTTACGAATTTTAACTAGAAGTTGTGCGCAATTTCCAGTTGTATTTATTTAATTAGCTCAATAATTAGTTCCATCGCAAGTGGGCTGCCAAAATGCGGTCGCGCGTATCTCAGCCGAAAATTCCTTGCCTTTATTGACGTCCGCAGTGCATAGGAAGCATTTTTAGAAAAATGTATTTGTCTGGCTGTCGGGCGCGCCGCTGCACAAAGTCAAACAGAAATAAAAATCCACTATGCTACATCATTTGTTGTCGTTTCTATTTACAGACCGACAAATGCTATATTTATAAACGACTTGAGAAAAGCGACGCTTGCAAAACGGTAGCCCAGCTAAAATAAATGTGGCGGCAAATGTTGGCAAAATGCCAGCGCACTAAACATTTTCGGCGGTACTCAGCGCCGAGTGTCTAATAAGCATTCGGTTTGGTAGGCGACGGGTGGGGCGGTGCAGTTTCCCCGTTGATTGGCACTATGTCTGCAGTGCGGCGCGGCTGCATGCCGCCGCTCGCCCGTCCGGCTGCAGCTGCAGCGCCAGCATACACGCCGCTGCGGCACAGGATGACTATTTGGTGGGAATGGCGCTGGCGCCAGTGAAGTGGCGCTGGCGCCAATGTGCTTTTTGGATGGTTTGGAGCAAGTTTTTGGAGTTGAGTAGATGCCTAAGAATGTAGAAAACTAACTAAACGCATCATATGTATTTATTGTATTTACGGTATTTCTTCGAAATACACCCCCCTCGAAACACCCCCTTAAAATATCAACTATGACAAAATAACCCCCGGGGGGTATTTCTTTATTTTTATCTGAAAATGCCACTCAAATCCCACCAAAAACGCCGCAGCACACAATTCCAAAAGCAGCACCATCTTTCCACCACTACCCCATCTATACAAAAGAGAGCGAAGCAAAGCAAGGCAGCGCGTGTGTGTAGAATGGGAAGGGAAAGGGGGGGGGGGTAGAGTAGCTAGCGCGGCGCTTTCCAGGCTCTCCGCTCGGGCAGGCGCGCCGGCCCAGTGCGCGCAGACGCGTCCCCTCGAGGCGGCGCGCTAACGCAGTGCACCGCACACAGCGGCCGCGCGTTCGTGTACGCAGTGCACCGCGGCAGAGTAGAGGCGCATGCGCTCGCGTGCATGCAATGCCATGCTTGGGGGGGGGCGGCACGCGGACGGGTCGAAACTGCACGGCCCGGTTGGCTGGAGCGCCGCTCGCATGGACTGGAGCGGTCCGGCCGCCAGTGTTGCCTTGTGGCCGCAGTGGTGTGCGAGGTTTTTTTGTTTTCTGTGTTTTTGGGTATTTCATGGAGAGGGTCGAATGATAGAGTTGTTGTTTCTGTGTTGAAGCCACAGTCTCAAAAACTTATTTACTTTTACTTGAAAAATACATATACCCAAGTACTGAGTAAAAATATTTTGTTTCTGCCCCAAAAGTACCTCTACTTGCTCTTTCATATACATACTTGTTGAATGTATCTGAGCACAGAAAATGTATTGTTATGCTGATTCAATATAGGTATATTTTAGAAAAAATTAACATGAAATGCAGTATTTTTGAATATTTATCAGATGTATTGAAGTGTTCCTTGAGAACTAGTTGAGAAGCATCCTTTAATATCTTGAAGCATACAAACTACAGAGTAAGCAATATTCATTGTATTCAGAGTAGAAAAACTGAGAAAAAACACTCGCTTTTACATTTTACTGGAAAAATTACTTTTGTTTCCTTGAGTAAAACCTTTCTACAGTGAGTACTTTTACATTTATTTTACATTTAGTTCAAGTAAAAACTTTATTTTATGATTTCTTTACTCAAGAGTGAATAAATGTAGATTACTTTGTTTCAATGTTGTTAAAAAAAGTTTCGTACTTTTGACAACTCTAGTTTCTTCTTTTTTGTTCCCTAAAAAATCTTACAACCACTGATGTACATACTGAGTTTACAGAGACCACACAAAAACACAGAACCTCGATGTTTCCTGTGTTTTTACTACCTGTTTTCGTCGTTTTTCTCACCGCCGCGCATGTGCCGCACTGCCGCAGCTCCCTACATTGCTCTATAGCCAGCCAGCGCACTGAGCGAACTCGCCCCAGGCCGGCTCCAAGACGGCGCCCTTTCTAGCGACAGCGGTGCTCCGTTCTGCGTGTGCACTGCCGCGCATGCGAGGGGCGGTCTCGCCGCCGTGCCGCCGCGCCGCCGCTAGCATGAAACGGAGACGCCGCCTCGGTGCATGCATGCATACGCGTATGTGTAGTGCGTGTTGTACTCATGCGTACACACTGGTTTACTACCGGTAAACTTACAATATGGTAAACTCATTTATAAGCTTGTCAGTGCATCTGAGTTTACCGGAATGCGTTTTTTTTCTCCGTCAACTGTAGTCGACAAACCGCTCATTCCGGTAAACTCAAGTGTCATTCAAAGTTGATAAATGAGTTCACTAAATTGTCAGTGTTCCGGCAGTAAACTAGTGTGCGCAGCACCATTGTACTCAGGCGTACATACACACGCGTACACAAGCTGTACACATTCACGTATGTACGCGCTGCGGGATTTGATGACGTCATTGCAGAGCAGATTGAGCCCGTTGAATGGGGGGGGGGGGCCGAGCGCCGGACCAAAGGGCCCCCCCGCTGCAGCCGCTTAGCCCGCGCTGGAATGCCGCCGCTTGTTGTTAACGTTGGCAAACGTTAGAACGTTGTTGGAGAGGTTTTTTTGGAAGTTTGGACAGTTTTCAAAGCGTGGAAACTGGTGGAAAAAGTGCGCGCTAAAGCGGGATTATTTTGCATTGAATCAATAATCAATGTAAATGTTTATGCAGCTGATGACTGTGAATGTTTCTGGCGGTTCCCATACCTGCTTTAATATTTATGATAAATATGATGGTTGTTGGAATTCAGTGTAAATATGACATTTTTACATTATTTTCACATATAGTGCCGAAGGATTTATATATGTCAAGTAATAAATCTTTTTTTTTAAACATACAAATAGAAGTAACAAGTGTCAAATTTCGGTAGAAATTCGAAAAACAAACAAAAGAACCTACAACAATTAACTTAACACTTAACAATGCTTCAATTTTTTCACTACATTTTTCAGCTCGAGTAGCAACAAGTGATGTAAAAACGCCAAGACTTTGGCGCTAGATCCCAAGAGCACTCTTTGCACTGGCGCCAGCGCCAATGCACTTTTACTCACGCCACTAGAAACTGCGCTGTGCGCATTCATGCCCACATTTTGATTGCTCATGGTTGCTCAGAGTTGTTGATGGAATAAAATTCACATGAAAAATAGGATTTGGGATGAGTGGAGAACGAAAAGTGGGCGATTTTTTTTGGAACAGATTGAAAGAGATTAGGTTGAGGATTGAAGATTGAACACTGTCACGGTAGAAAAAAATTACAACGATACTCGATATTATAGTAGAAAAAAACTGTAAAAATTACGTAGGTGTATTCAAATGCCGATGAACGTTTTTTCCACTACACCTTTTAGAAAAATACAACGTCAACAAATGGACAACATCAGAGTGTAAAAATCAGCACCTAGGTAATGAACATTTTCAGTACAGGTTTTCAACACGTACAGTCTTCCAAAGCCGTTGATTTTCCCAAATTACCCCAGTGCGATTTGTTACAAACCTAGCTGTCACTGAATCCACAGTAGACCCTGTAAAATTGATTATATATTATTTGTACTTTTCAATGTTTCATAATTCATATTTATTAGACTAAAGTGTAGATTGCAATTGCAATGGAAATTAAAACAGGTGATGAGGAAGTTTCATTTGGAATTGTTGAAAAATCTTTTGTTGTTCCTGTTTGAATGTGCCTTGAATGTGAACTAGTTTTCACCATGACTTCGTGGATAAACGGATTTTTTTCAAATGCATTCTAATCACATGGTTGAATGATTTTATTCAGGTAATTTTAATGTGAACTTCAATTTATGGAAGTTAAAATTTGAAAATTTGAAAACTAAAACACATATAGCATACCATGTGGCAGTCCCAAGCCCTGTAAAGTGTCAAATGTAGAGTCAAATGCAAAGTAAACTGTCAATTGTCATGCAAAGTTCAGTAATAAAATCTTTTCTTTTTTGTTTTGATTGACACTTTACTTTGCATTTGACTTTACATTTGACACTTAAGTTTACACTTTACGGGGCTTGGGACTGCCCCCATAAGCGTAGGCTGAATGTCACCATGTTGCCATTTCAGTTTTCACAGAAGTCATGGTGAAAACTAGTGTGTGTAGGACCAATGAGCCAATTAACACTTCAACATTCCTTGATTTTGAATATTTAAACTTTAAAAAAATTTAGGCTACAAAATAAATAGAAGAGTCAACAACTGCTGGAATGGGGACAAATGCACTAAAAATGTCTGTGGATGCTGTTTTTAATGTCTTTGGTCCATTGATATGATGCTATTTGAAGATTAAATATTGAATGAACTCTACAAATCATCATTCTGTGAATTGTCTGTGACGTAACACTGAAAAATGTTGGCAGAACTTGAACAAAATTGGCTGAAGGGCGGCTTTGAATAAAAGGGTGGGTAAAAAATTTAAAAAAAGTAAAGGGGCGCTCTTCTATTATAAAAAATACACTGAATCTGGTAATAAATGACGTCTTGCATCGTGACAAATATAGCAATGACAAATCACAACATGACAGAATGAGAATAGTAAAAACATGTTGGGGCAGTGCACCATATTTATGCGACGGTTTGCCGCTGATGTACGCGTGTACGTAAATACTTTAGCTAACATTTAGAAGGGGAAACAGATCGATTCATGTCCGCATGAAACCAGCGCGCTTGTGTACTTTGTCTGTGCTCTTTTAAAAGAGGGGGGAAAGAAAGTAATGGCTGTCAGCAATGCACGCTTTGCACATTCTGTTACCGTAATTTAATGAATAAAATAATTTGATTGTGGTCAATAATCAAAGCGATGTGTTCTGATTGAAAGCAATGTGTTGTGATAAAAAAATACACATAATTTTTCATAATCATCATTCAGATGGAATATGGTAAATATCAGTGCAAAGTATGCAACCGATTACTAAATATAAATATACAGCGTGTGAGTGCAAACGATGCCCAGCAAAGACCACTGGTGGCCGCTAACAAACTGATATTTAGCTGTGAAAGACATTCAATGAAAGCTTTTCAAGCTACCTAGGTACACTTCCAAGCTTTTTTCTTTCATCTTACGCAATAAAATTGCATTATTTTGCAAATATTAATGTTTGCAGTGAGTTAAACCGGTTTTATTAATTAAATGAAAACGGGAAAATCATAGGTCAATACCGAGCGTAAAAAATGGCGGCGGGGTTTTCCAAGTATTTTACCTTGGTATATTTTCAGCGATAAACAAACAAACAATTTCAGAGATGGATAATCAATATATTGGGGCGAATTAAGCTAAGCAGTGGATTCTATTTATTCAAACAGGCAAACTTAACGTGAATACAATAGAAAGGTAATTCAATCGGTGAGAAAAATGTTATGATGCTTCTGTTGAAAAATAATTCGAACAACAACAAAAGAATTTCGGATAAAAAAAAACAAAAAACAAAATTTAAAATAAAAAAAAACAATAAAGAAAAAACCTCAATCGACAATGAAACGTCATTTTCGCATCAAACTGGTAACCGCCGCGGCTGTATTATCAATGGTGAACGTAGCACAGCCCCACCAGCTAGCCAGTCACAGGGCTGCCTTGTGCTCAAACTCCGCCCATTCTGATAATCGGGTCCTGGTGAGTGTTTTGGCTCGGTGCCAGGTGTCTGTTTTTGTCGATTTTATAAGTGTGGCGTGGCGTGCATTCGATTTGGCGGCCCTGCGGATTCGGATGCAGAAACAGCCTGTCTACGCGCATAGTACTCAGCGGGTTGGAATTCGAACTTACGCAGTTTTGGCTCCATGCCAGGAATAGGCCATTCTTCTGTAACAAACAGGGAAATAGCAAACTATGGTCGGAAACTCCCGATCTTGATCAGGAAAATACAAAATGCCAGCCCTGAACCAGAAGAAAAATTCCGCCCACAAGCCAAAAGTCGAGGGACTTATTTTCATCAATTTTAAGTTGGCGCTGACGCCGAAAAGTTTCAAAATGGATTGTTAATCCGAAAATTCCCATCTTCATATCCGGCTGTCCGGCTTACATAACTATTTCCCGACAAATGAAAATATCCCGACTTACCATTAGCCATTTTCCCACACATCCTCAAATACTCAATTTTTCCAACTTCCGTCAACTCATCCGCGAACTCAAAACATCATCCGAACCCAATCTCACTCGCAGACGGCGGACCCATGGTGGCAATGTCCCGGGGATGATGGCAGGCGGGTGTTCGTGGGCTCGCAGACTTGCAACGGGATTCACGACTGCATGCAGGGCGGCGACGAGAACTGCACGCGTATTTTTCCGCATTTGGAGGTCTATGATACTGGTTGGATCGGGGGGGGGGGGGGGATTATTTGCAGCACCGTACCGGAAATGTGGAAAAGACACCGTAGTGTTTCCCCCCCCCCCTAATTTTGACGTCGATCGTATCGTTCACAGTAAAGTAAGTAGTTACCGTACCATGCTGTTTACCGGAAAGGGGTTGACCACACCGCAGGATAATGAATGTATTTAAGTACCGTTAACCGAGAACCCTTCAACGAGGTGTCTCGGGTAGTTTGGAGTGCTATATGGCAAACAGTGTGGATCATTGTAAAACTTTTTTCTCAATCAGACTAAATCAAACTTTGTCTGTGTATTCAGAGTTCGGTAGCAACCTGACGCTGGAGAATGTGGAATGGCGCGGCCAAATGACCCTCACCAGTTGGCCGTTAGCCAACTACTCTGAGAAGGTGTTTTTATTTTTTTCGAATTTTATGTTTTTAATATCGAGAAGGTGTTTAGTATCGGATAATATTGATATCTAAACTTTTGATATTTATCTAACGTTATCGAATATGGAGATGGCCAACGAATACCCATTGAGAAATGGTAGTTTTTCATCCTTATCGACTACCTACCTATATGGAGAGAAATCGAACGTCAATACACGCCTTAAATTGATATCGGCTGTCAATTCAAATTTTTGACAGCCGATATCAATTTAATATCGAATATCAATTTAAAATGTGTCAAAATGTAGGTGAAATATGTAAATTGTATGTGAATCGATTAAAATGTTCGAAATATATCATAATTACGAGAAGCTTATCTCGACACCCAGTTCAATTCAAAACTGGCATCAATTGACGCCGCGTCAACTAAAAACTGTGTATAGTGCCAATAAACCCCCCCCCCCCCACTCCACCCAGGTAACGTATAGCAGTCGGGCGGGCGCGGTGCTGCTGCAGTGGCCGTGGGCCGGCTGCGCGTCGCCCGTGTGCGCCCGCGGCCTTGGCAGAGCGCCAACCAGACACACCGATGCACTGTTGGCGCACATCGCCTGCCGCGCGCTGGGCTTCAGTACCTTTGCGTGGGTTTTTGGTATTTTTGGTTGGGTTAGTTTTTGTGATAAGTTGTTGATGATGGAAAAAAATGGAGAAACATTGTGAGTTATGATGAGTGAATTTTTGATTGATGAAAAGTGATCAATATTGCTCACTCAGGTCGTTTTTTCGTTGCTTGAATGTCTGTTTTGAAATTTTTTAGAAATTTTTAGTGCTGAAATGGTGATTTAAAAATTGTTGTTTTTGGAATAAAGGGACGCCCACCGCGCGAATTTCAAAGTGAATTTGCAATCAACACAATTTGCATCCGCGCCTAATTTTTTACCCTTGAAACGAGTTGCATCCGGTAGACTTCTCACTTCCGCATTTATAGTTCCGCATGCAGAAAGCTTCCGAATGCGAATGCAATTTTTCAGTGTAGCGTTTAGTTGCAATATTTCACTGTACCGTGCGCCTTTCAGTCTTTTCTCATCAGACAAAATGTTACGCTCACAAAAGTTACTCAATATAAAAAAACCATCATTTTTTATCCATCATTTTTCTGCAGCCGTCTCGGCTGGTGGCCTGACGCTACACTGGCATCCACACTGGCGGTTTCAGTTGACAGCCTCTCGTGCACGCCGCTAGATCGCACTCTGCACCAGGTGCCAATTCCGCACTTTGTCATCAAGTGACGAGAAAAGTGGATTTTTTTTTTATCTGATTTTTTTTTAAATCAAAGGGTGGAAACTGATTTTAATTCAAAAAAATCAAAAGTCAAAATTTCTGGTAGAGTTACACTAGGTATTTTGCTTTTTTTTGCGCGCGAGCGCGCAATTTCTCATTTGTGGTGTTTTCCTGGGTTTTGGGGCATTTTTAGTGTAAAATCTTCCATTTATTCATGTTACCGTGCAATAATAAGCCGTGATATGCTAGTGTAGTATATAATATCTAACCAATGTGCTCCAACATACTTCTACAGTGTGTAACATCACTGTCAATGTATTAGCCGTCTCTTACAACCTTATTTAAGCACTATTCCATGCTGAACTTCACTTGAAGTCACGAACGTTAGACAAAAGGAGATATATGTAATAAGTCAACATAGAATGGATATTTTTGACAGAAATCACTGCTTATAATGCTATCCCATGACTCCACAGTCATAACATCACCACAATAGACATAACAATACATTGTCTGACACTTAATATACACAAGTTGCCGATTTGGCCCCAGTGCCTGCCGCAGCTGCCGCCCAAGCGGGACAACTTCGCCAACGAATGCTCACTGTTGAGTTTACGCTTTTTGTTGCGTGCACGCTGTGGGGTATAACACGGCTTATAATTAAAGTTGGGGGCATCCTACGATCCCCGTGACTGGAGAAAGGCTGGGTCTAAAACATAAATTTTTGTAGCCCAGAGATTTAAATTTTGAGGTGATTTTAGTGATGTGCAAATTCCACGAGCCGATTTTTACCCATTTATGTAGCGTGAACAAAATTATCAGGTATATTCAAATGCGCCCAGAGCTGATTCGTCGGTTTCCGAAATATCGCCAAAACTCTCGTTTGTGTGTCGTCATTCTTATATTTAAAAGTGGGCGGAGTTAGCAAAAAGTTTCTTTTTTACAGTAAACTAATTTGCCACTACCACTAAAACTAAACTAATTCATTTTCAGGTTTCTATTTGTCGAGTGTACGTCGAATTGCGAGTTTGTACTGGATGGAGTCGGTGAAGGGGAAATACAGACGCCAGGATATCCAAATATTTTGTTGCCAAACTTACGGTAATTTCCTTTTCCTTTTTTGTAACACTAACGATAAGCAAGGATTTTTTTTTCAAATATCTGTTGAAAATACGTTTTCAAAAGATTATGTAACATCTTTGTAAATGTGCACCTGCACAACCGTATTTCTGTTGTTGCACTTTCGTGTTGCAGAATTCCGCCTGTGCGCGGTGGACATTTCAAGACTAGGTACTTGTCAATTTTAAGTCGACTAGTCACACAGTTACTTACTTTATCGCCACGTTGATTTTTCCTGTTCACCAACTGAAACGTGAACATGGACGGAGCATTCTGACACTACTTCTGGCACAGTGCCAATCTTAACTCTAATTTGGTCAAATTTTGTTGTTTCTTTTTTGTAGATAAATCAAATGATTTTTTAATCACAGGTGCATGTGGCACGTTCGGCAGCCACCGGACAGCCTGGTGCCAGCCAATTATGAACTGGTTATACAGACAGTCAATTTTTATGAAATATCCGTTGATGCTCAGATCCTAGCGGTCAGTGTTGTTTTTCTTGTATACACTATTTTTGGCACAGTTCCAACTGGGATTCTACGATGTTCTGTTCATCTTTTTTATACGTTTTTTATTATAGGAAATGCAAGCATCGAACCGTTAAAATAGCTGTAAATAATGTTGATTCATAACCGTATTTGAACGGTTTTGAAAAAAAACCGTTTTGTAATAACAGTTGTTTTTAAAGGGTGTCGATTTTCCTATTCCTAGATCCAAACTGAGCTTTGCAAATAAAATTTTCTAGATATTAAACCTAGCTGTAAATCACTGGGGGGGCAAAAATGTAAATCACTGGGGAAATTTCATCGACATATTTTTCACATAATTATAATATTTATACAGGAGCACCAACACGTGGGGGAGGCAACGAGAAGGTGGTGGCACCTAGAATCGTTTCTAGAACGACGCGCACAAGAATCTAATCGCCGGGAAAAGTGTCTGCTCAGCTCGTTTATGCTTCTTTTGGGCAAGCAAAAGTTCTCGCAGGCTGCCGGGGGTCTCCAGGGGGTAACCTTCGAGTGGTTGCGCCAGCTGTTTATCTATTTCTTGAAAAAAGTTCTTTTTCTGAGCTGTGTGAATATTTATTTTAAAATATTAGTCCCAAGTGGATATTTTCTTAAGTTTAATTCAGAGAAGAATGACTAGCTTTTTGGTTCCTTGACCATAATTTTGAGCATTTTTATATGATTTCTTCTCCAATTGCATATTTGTACTGGTTTTGTACTGTACCAAATTCTTATTTTCTAAGCACATTTTTCAAAACAGACATTTTTTCCCAAAATATTTTCTAACCATTTTCTAAGCACAGGTATTTTCTAATTTTTGGTTAGAATCTGCACGAAACAGCGGGAAAAACCCTGAAACTTTTTAACCAGCCGGTTTCTTCAACATCTACCATTTCTTGTTAATAAAAAAACGATTCACTATCTATCTATCTATCTATATATATATATATATATTAACAAACATAATATCGCAATCTTGAAGACCCCTGGCGGCAAAAAATGGCCGCTTTAGCCTTGTGCGTGGGTGCACAAAACGCTGGACACATGCCAACTTTACAACAACGGGGCCCATGTTTCATTTGGTTGTTACATCGGGCCCCTTTGTGGGCGTGCTGACCGGTGCCAAAGGTTTTTCTGTGGTTTTTCAATCGGTGAGTGGCACGCTTTTCTTAAAAAAAGATGGTTTCTGGAAATGAATTTTTCCGGTACTGATGTTCGGTTCCGGTTTGTGGAAATTTTTCAATTCAAATTAGGAATGTTTTGCGATGTTTTTTTACGGTGATATTTTAAAAAGTTTAAAAAACAACAATTTTATTTGGGAGCATTCGAAAAACCGTTTTATAAAACAAGTTTTTTATATTTCAAAACGGCCGTTAAATTTTTTTACTATCCCTTATCCATTTGCATTTTAGCGACAGAAATAATCGCAAAGAAGACAATGCAGTCAATAAAATGTTTTTCAAATTCTGTTTATGTGACAGCGCGAATTTTTCTAGTCCATATCCAGAGCGATGCATTCAAAATTGTATTTAATCCCTAGAACCCATGACCGTTTTAACCCTGTTTGCAGCTGTAACTAAACCGGGATTTATTTTTCAAAATTATTTCAGGTGAACGGAAGCATTGTGGATTCAACGGAACATATTTCTAGCCTCGATCTAACTTACCTAGCAATTTACATAGTCGCGGGTACTATCACTCTGATTGTGACGTCATTCCTGTGCTATGCGTTGCTACGTTGCCGCGCGTGCGTACAACGCCGCAGATGGAAGTTTCTACACCATTTCGGGGTTCGAAACCGGTTTTTCATTTTGATTTTTCGTTTTTAAAGTCAAGCTTAAGACAACTTTTTTGAAGAAAAAAACTATTTGTGTAAGCTTCCGGTCGGAAATTAGCGCGTTACACAAGTTGATCGTGGGCCAGCAATGAACTGAAATCTGTTTTGAAAGCGTTTCTAGTAGCAGTAACGTTTAATTTTAGACGATTATCGAAAATGGTGCATTACTGTAAGCTAAAACGCGTTCAAAACCGATTTATCAGTTGTCCGCTGGCTGACGGTCAACTAGTAAATATGTGCGGAAGCAGCGTACTCACTGTTTTCCAGAAACATTTCTCAACCATCCCGATGAAAAAGTCTCCTCTAAAAAATTTCTTCTCCAGACTACACGTTGAAAAACAACGTTGGGGGTGCATTTCTGGGCGGGGGGGGGGGGGGGCGGTCATTCGAAAATTTACGATAACCTGAAACGATAAACGCAGACAGACACGCTGCCGCGCCACTTCACCAAGCAGTACGTTTTTGGGCGCATTTGGCTGCCGAAAAAAACACCTGCGTGGCTGCGGTTTGAGCGGCGCGTCGACAGTTTGGTAGAATTTCGAAATGTGACATTTGGGTTTGGTGTTTGGGTTTTATCCTGATGCAGGGGGCACGGATTGGAGTTGTATGGGTTTTTAAGATACCTCTGGAAAAAGCACTATGTCAGTGGGTTTTTTTGAGTGGGAGATCTGGTGCCGGTTCCGAAAGTGGACAAGTTAAGAGTTAAAACATAAGAGTAAAATGACAAATGGCAAGTTAAGAGTAAATTTAAATGATAAATGATGAGTTAAGAGACAAGAGTAAAGTTTAATGACAAATGATTAGTTAAGAGATAAGAGTAAAGTTATGAGTCAAGCAAGTGTATACAAATCTTATTTTTTCGTATCCAAATCTTATTTTTTGTATCCAAATCTTATGTCGAAAAATAAGATTTGGATACAAAAACATAAGATCTGGATACGAAGAATAAGATTTGGATACACTTGCTTGACTCTTAACTATACATTTATCTCTTAACTAATCATTTGTCATTTAACTTTACTCTTCAATTTACTCTTGTCTCTTAACTCATCGTTTATCATTTAACTTTACTCTTAACTTGCCATTTGTCATTTTACTCAACTCTTAACTTTTAACTCTTAACTTTTCCACTTGCGGAACTGGCCCCTGCTGCCAGTTACGCAAATTGAGAAGTGAAGTAAAACGGCAAAAGCGAAGTAAAATGGCAAAATTGAAGTGAAATGCCAAGTAAATTGACAAAAGTGAAGTTAAAAAAATAAAAATAATTTCTCTTCGCTTTTGCTATTTTACTTCTCAATTCACTTCGCATTAGCCATTTTACTTCTCACTTCTCAATTTGCGGAACTGGCCCCAGTTTCAGGGTTCGTAATATTTTTTTTCTGTCATAGGCGACGTGCGGGAAAATAGATACATTAGGTTTCAATAATCAAGTAAGCGGCTAAAAACGGTAGAAATTAGCTGGACCGATAGCTAAAATAGTGAGTACCAGTGTAAAACGATTATTATTTGCTTTAAATGCCACAAATCATTGTCAGTTTCAACAGTAAATTGAGGGTCACAGGGTTAAACTCTTGTAGTGCTCAAGAGTTTTCCTTATTTAATACACTGGCGCCTTTTTAGGGTGTGGGATGGTCGCCCCTCATGCCCCAAAGGTCCCCCCAACACTGACGCCAATATCTCCTAGCCCCCCTGACATGTGGTCACATCCGGTCGCCTACCTGCGACTGGGTTTCCGAGTTGCCTTCGTCAAGTGCACAAAGTGCGGCAGCTGCTGCCGCGTGTGCCATTGGGGTGCGGAAGGGGGGTCTTTTTACCACCCCCGGCAGGCTGCCAAGTCCCGCCCGCAGCGACGCACGCCTAGGGCGACTATTAGGTGGGTTCTTGGGTGGAAATAGGGGGTTTGGGTTGTATTGTGATTTCTTTTTTGGGTGTTTATTTTTTTAGATTTTCGATTTTTCGAGCTTTTCGGTATTGTTTTGCAATATCTACCGTTTTCGTGCCGATTCCACAAATTGTGTGTGTAAAACCGCATTTGCACAGGATTTTTGCGGCGATTTTGGGTTAATTTAGTTTTAGTTTAGATTTTTAGCTTAGTTTTTCAGCTATTTTAGTTTTTGTAGGTTAATTTTGCAGCTTCACCAGCGTGACTTTTCAGGCGCACGGTTTTCTTGAAGAAAATTGTTCGATCGCCCGCCGTGATCGGCTTAGAAATGTCGCCGTCGGATTTGTTTGAAAATGTATAGTCTCATTTTGTGGACTTCCCGATTTGTCATGTCGCACTTTGATTTTTCCCAATTTCGCAGAAACATTCTCATGGTCTGAACTTTGCCGATTTATGGTTCGGTTTCAATCCCCTGCCGCCGATCGTGCTCACCACCAAAGTTTGTTATTGGGAAAATGTAGAAATTAATGCTGGACTATGATTAATGTAGCATTTTAGACTGAACATTTTGATTTCACTCCGTGGAAATGGCACCCCCAAAAATCATTTTTTTGAATAAATTTACGAAAAGTTTGAAACAATGTCTAGTTAGTCGTGCAATTCTCACGCGGGCCCGATTTTTGCCCTTGAAAAATCTGTATTCGGTAGAGTTTGTTTCCGCATTTGTGATTGCGCGTCCAAAAACTGTCCGGACCGGAAGCAAATTTTCGAAGAAGAAACTTTTTAAGATTCAAATCTATTAGCGCACCGAACACTGCAAAGTGTAACGAGAAGTTCGGACGATTTTTGCATGGGTGGAATTCAAAGGCGGAATTAAAAAGGGGGTGGAATTAAAAATCATCCGGACCGACCCTAATTTCAGTAGTTTTTTAGATGTGTCGTAAATAAAATCGTCCGAACTGACTTTATAATTCTGCCCGGGCGGAAATTAAAACGTCCGGACCCGATCGTTACACTTTGCAGTGTGCGGTGCGCCATTCGATTTTTTTTAAATGTTGTGAATGTTCCTGCTTCCCGAATTTCAGAAGTTTACTTGATTTTTTCTTTTTAAATATTCACTACAATGTACCTTGACATGAAGCTGAAGCTTCACATTTTTACAAACCCCCCAAAATTACAATCGCTCCATTTCAGTTGCCGAGCGACTCTTGCGAGTCTACTTCACCTGAACCTGATTCCGGAAGTGCCAACACGTCTCCGAATGAACCTCCAAGTCCAACCTACCACCAACCTATGCGTGTACCGGCGACTTGGCTGCGTGCCAAGTGGCAGCGCCGCCTAGCCCGCGCACGCGCTGAACGTTTGCGCGTGGCAACGCGAACGTTTAAACGTGCGAAACGTACGCGCCGCACTGGTCACCATGAATTCAGTAGATTGTTTGGACGTTTGAGTGGCTAGATGGGATAGTTAAAGATTCACTAATTGGTGCAGTAATTTGTTTTACCTAATTAGTTGACCGGTAAATTATCGGTCAAGGTCCCAGTAAAGTAAATTTTCCCACTGCAGTTCTGGGGGTATGGATATACCGTATAACCTCGAATAAGACCCCCTTTAATACCCCCCGTTGGCCGAGTGAGGAAAAGATAATACCGCCTTGAACAACTCCCCCTTGAAGAACCCCCCCTTGAAAAAATAACTCCTCCAGTCAACAACTCTGACGAAAAATAACTCCGCAGGGGTCTTATTCGAGGATATACGGTGATATAAATCTGTGAAGTGGGCTGGCGCTGATAAAATACGTTAAAGCGGCGTTTACACGGTTTCGTGTGCCGACAAAAAAAAACGAGTGAAAAAGTTCCATAATTCCGGAATAAAGTTCCATATCTGCAAGGAATACCCTGAAGTATACCCACTAGTTAAGTGTACACACATGCCAATTTGCAGATAATTTGCGCCTGTCGTTCAAGACTTGAAGACAAATTACAGTTGTCGGTTCGGTTTCAAAACGAAAACCGAACCGACAGCTGTAATTTGTTTTTAAGTTGTGAACGACATGCCCGAATTATCTGTAAATTGGCATGTGTGTACGTACACTCAACTAGTGAGTATACTTCACTGCTTTGTCTTGCAGATATGGAACTTTATTGTGGAATTATGAAACTTTTTGTTGTCTTTTTTGTCGGCACAAAATGCAGTGTAAACGCCGCTTTAGACAGTGTTTACACTGTCACGACTGTGACGACAAAAATGTGATTTTTCAGCCATTTTTGTGCGACACATGCAATATTTTTCATGTGTGAAGCCTCAATTGATCATGACTTGATCAGCCCCACTGCCTAAGACAAACATAAAATTATATACATTGTGTGTTCATGCCAGCCCCTTTCAGGCGGCCGCCGACAACGCCCCTTTAACAAATACAGCGACAGCCTCTGTCAACAAAAAAAGAAGTGTGATCTAGTGTGCATGAACACGCAATGTATTTAATTTACCGTATTTCTCCGTGTAAAGCACCCGGGTGCTATACAAAATTGAAACACTTTGCAGCAACCTTTTTTTAAACCTTGTATAACACCCGGGTGTTAGGTCAGGGGGTGTTATACACGGAAACACAAAAATCAATTTTTTTTAATTCCCAGTGTGCATCAATTCAATGGAAAAATGCGTGCCGCGGAATTACAATGAGTGGCGCGCGCCAAGCCACGTATTTAAGTAATTCAAATCGGGTGATCTTTTTGAAACCTAGCATAGCACCCCGGGGTGCTATGCAGCTGTAAAACACCCCGGGTGTTGTGCACGGGGGGGTCCTTTACACGGAGAAATACGGTAGTGTTTGTCTTAGACAGTGGTGCTGATCAAGTCATGATCGATTGAGGCTTCACACATGTAAAATATTTCATATACATCATACAAAAATGGCTGAAAAATGCATTTTTTGTCCTCACAGTCGTCACAGTGTAAAAGGCGCCTTGGCTGTTATCACAGTTGTTATAAGAACCGACTTTTTATACGTAAACGTTAAGTACTTATTTTTTTACTCACCCCCCGAGTACAGAAAACTTAAATTAAGTAAAATTAAAAGTCGTATTTATGAATACCTAGATAGTCACATGCCAGGGGTGGGACACCCTTTTACACTACTGAACCCCCTTGGTGTCCGACTAAATGTTTGGGTCACCGTGAAGCGTGGTGAAGAGCAGTTTTGTGAAGTGGGTCCACCTGTGATGCAGTCTGAAAAGGTATCCTATCGGCGACCTGTGAAGGATAATGTGTGTGATGATGATAATGTCTTTGAAAGGCTGCGCCGCAGGTAGAGTTTTTGTGGACAAAAAGTATACCCCAAATGTCGATATTGAAACCTTTGTAAATTGTAACTTTGTTAAAAATGTCCTCGCAGTTCGTCTGTGCCTCTGTTGACTGCCGGTTTTAACATCCCGCCGCCGCCGAGGCTGGTGACGATTTCGCACTTTATCAAGTGACAAGACGAAGTGTCAAGTGTTGGAAGCCAAAGAATGTTTCCAACTACACATTCTGAGTCAACCAGACTCTAAGTGGCACTCGCATTTCGTTTGTCACTTGGCAAAGTGCCAAATCGCCCCGGTTGCACCCAGTGCCCCGCCGTTGACGCGTCTCTCTACTGGGGGCGGCGATAACAGGTATGGTTGAGCGGATAAATATAGACTACGCTTTTTCATCACTTAGTCACATTGTATACAACAGAGCCTGAACGCCGGGCTCTGTACACAACCCCCCCCTCAATCAATAATCACGGCTACGACGTGGCCGCACACATGCAGCCACCCTTACAGCGGCACCTACGCCGAATTAGACGTGCCCTCAGGGGTGCGCGCGGGCACCGAACCCGTCGTGTGCGTGCTGCCACCCCCGGTCGACTTGCACGAATTCGCGTGGGACTTGCAGATGCAGCGCGGCGAGGGGGGTCCCCATCCGGTGGGGGGTCAACGGATCCCCGTGATCAGTGTGGGTTTATTTTTGAGATTACCTAGGATGGGTGGGATTCGCGGGTTAGTTATTACTAGGGATGGAAAAAACCGTTGTTTGAAAAAATCGTTTTTTAAAAAGCTCGCAAATATGGTTATGAGTTAAAAAAAACGGTTTCGATGCTTTCGTTTTGAAAAAAACAACAACAAGCTTTTTCAAAAATCCCGGGCCATCCCTTGTTAGTAGGTTTTGTAGGTATCGCCATAGTCGGGACCCTGACGGATTTCATATAAATCTACGGTAAATCGCCCTACATTCAGGGCACTCCGACAACACCGGATGGGTTCATGGCCAGGGTTGGCAGCGTCGCAAAATCACCCCCAAACAATGACGAAAAAACTGCGCGGCAGCGACAAGAAACGGTGCCACGCGGCCGCCGCCGCTACTTGCCGCGCATGTCCACCCAGACGCAGTTGCTGAGCGACACGCCACGTGCCGACACGCCCGCGCCCCTTGGCGCTTTGGTGAGGAAGGGTGGGCTCGACTTTCGACTTTTGAACTTTTTGCACTTTTTTATGGGTTTTTTCTTCTAGGTAATTTTTCTGGTCAATTTCAAATACCTACATTTTGAATGTTTGCGGGCTTTCAAGCCATTTCCTCACACACATTGGCACATTTACGGTTTTTCCACTATTAAGAGCCACTCAACCCCAATTCAACTACAGTCCCACTCACACCTCGAATTGACCCCCCCCCCCCCCAGTGTATCGTAAATACACAAAATCACTAATATCCCCGTGCAGCCGCGTGTAAGTGCGACAACATACACGCGTCGCTTCGACGGCACGGGGGCGTCGCTGGCGGCACCCCCCGCGCACATGGGCAGCGCAGTCAGTTTGTACAGCGCCGGTTGGCGAACTGCCAGTTCCATTGGTTTGGGGGTGGTTTTATTTATTTTATTTTTTATTTGAGAAAATCTGAGCGTTTTTTTATTTTTTGTGTGATTCTTCGCGAAAACTGTGGATTTATTCAAGCAGGGGTTGTTCAAATATTTTTATTATTTTACTATGATTATCTTATTTACTAAGCGGCGCGTAGATGTGACGAGAACGCAGAGCAATTGCTACGTGGACGTGCTCACCAGCGACAGCCAGCGACTGGCCGATGCGTAAGTTGCACGCGAAAAACAATGTTTTTGTCTTTTTACAACCACGTGGGTAGGGTTCAAACGGATCCCGATCCCGGATCCCGTGAAATTCCGGGATTTAGCAGTCCCGATCCCGATCCCGAAACTTTTCAAATCCCGATCCCGAGAAACTCGAAAGACCGGGATCCCGATCCCGGAAAAATTAGTGGAAATTATCAATAGTGAAAAAAACGACGTTTTTGCATGCAAAAATGTGAACGCAAACCCCCAGCGTTCATTTTATACCACGTTTCTGGCATCCAACAGTGTTTTTAGACCTTTATGAACAACTGTGGATGCCAAAACATTGGCCAAAATCTCTATCCCAGGACCCCAATCCCGATCCCGAAAAAATGCCAATCCCGATCCCGTGACCCCAATCCCGGCCAATCCCGATCCCGATCCCGATCCCGAAATCTCAAAAAACCAATCCCGATCCCGATCCCGAAAAGTCAATCCCGTTTGAACCCTACACGTGGGATCGAGTGAGAACTATGAACATTTTGTACTGGAAATTTTGAATACAACCTGCTTCCACTTGTAAAAACTTGACCGTTAGCTAGAGTCGAGTGTTGCCATTTTTCGCTATATCAATAATAGCTATCGAGTGTCAGTATACCTATACTACGAATATGGATACCGAAAAAATATCGATGTCACTCCAACCTAACCTTCCACTCCACTTTCCCCCCAGCTCCATGGCCACAGCGATGCCGCCCATGTGGACCGGCTTCTCTCGTTTCTGGTGGGCCGAGGCGTTGGCGCCCAGCGCCCAGCTCGCCCTGCTGCCCCTGCTCATAATTCCCGACGCGGACGCGCACCACAATCGGGCAGATGCACGTGGTCCGAAATTGGATCTGCCCGATGAGATTTTTTTCGGGCAGCCCGATTTAGTGTGTTGTAAACGTGCAATTTAACTGACCTGAAGTGCAAGCAGTGTTGGCAAAATCTCAGAATATAATAAAATTACAATAAACTGGAAAATTGAAGAATAAAGAAAAGGTACAAAATGTTTTCGCCCTGGCCGATACTCGAACCTGGGACCTTTCACTTTGCATGTGAATGCTTTCACCAATTGAGCTACCAGGGGTCATATTTTGAAAATGGTTATAAAAATTAAACATGAATAAAATACAATTTTTGTACAATTTTAGTAAAAATAAATTTACTAAAACCAACCCGGACTGCAAGCTACACAAGCAAATTATTACCTTATTTTCATGAATAAAGTATTGGTTTCAAGACTTCAAAACATATTGAGAATATTGGGCTAAGCGATATTCAATAACCCCAGTTGGGCTGCCCGAAAAATCGGGCATTCGGGCTAATTTAATTTGGCCCACGGTGTTGACGTCATAGTACGATCAGATGGCGCCACCTCCAGCCACAGGGAAATGGTAATGCGTGCATTGACAGCATGCCGCGCTAGGAGGTACAGTAATTGCGCTGAGGCTAGTAGAGTTGAGGTGAGACTATGAATATTTGGAGCAAATTGGTGCTGGTATCTTAGGGGGTCTACCGATAGGGTGACATAATTTATTTTACCGTACCGAAAAATTTACCGCACCGTTTGCTACCCTATCTACCAGACTTCCTATTCCCAATTTGGATTGTTTTGGCCCATTTCGACGCCTTATGGTTATGCCATACGTTTATGTTTGAGAAGGTGGCTACAAACAAATGTCCCAAATATCCCCCAGCCCCGGAAAACGGAAGTTCAAACCTCTATATCTCAGCCATTTAGATATTCATAGGTGTGTAATGAATACTGTGTACAATGAGTACCGTATTTCTTACAATTGAGAACGGCATACCTGCAATAGAACGGCAGGCAAAAAAAGTTGACGAAAAATATATGAACGGCGCTCTTCTATTAGAAGAAATACGGTAACTATGCCCACGGGATTTACGACTTCACCGACGCATATAAACAACACCCCATCCCGCGTCAGTGTTCGCAGCAGCACACGTCGCGGTTGCCCACCTTGCTGATCGACGGCACGAGCGTGTCCAGCGCGCAGTCCAAGCGCATGTCCGGCATCAGGCACAGCTTGCTGTCCTTCGCCACCGCCGGTAGTCGCCACTCGTCGACTCATGCTGCCAGGCGACGCAGTTCCGCTGTGATTTCTGGTTGGTAGATGTTTTGCATTGGCTTTGTGTCGGAAGTTGTCGAAAATGGCTTGTTTCATGGTTTTTTACCTAGGGTTCAAACGGGATCACGACCCCGAAACCCGGGAAATTTCGCGTGCATGATTGAATTGACGCTTGACACATCAAACAAATGTTAGAAAAATTTGCAAGAGGTAAATATCCTGGGCTCAATACAAGCTTAAACGTGTTTTTTCCCCGCTATACGTAGGCTGGCAAGCGCCGCTGGGCAACCAACGTAAACAACTGGCATGTTCACTAATACTTGATCCTAATGAGAACGTGTCACCAAACGTTGCAACGTCGCATTGCGATACTAGTCCTGGAGTTTGATACGTTTTTCTACGTTTTTGGTTTTGCGATGGTGGGAAGAATCAATTGTTTCCTTGTTTTTATGTTCAAATTCCGGTTTGGGCCATCGTTAGTTGACATCGCAAATTCGTGTCAACTCAATGACAACTAAATAACAAAACAACAAAATTAAGCTTCGCACCTAACAAAAAATGAAAATTAGGTAAGTGTCATGATGTAAAGTTTACGATGCTCTATCAGATTGGAAAGCTGAAATCACATCATTCACTCAAATTTAGTTAACTCGAATTCAGTTGACATCCAGCGTGTGTGGCGCCATTTGTGGTATTCTTGTATCAATCCCGGATGCTGTCCAGTGCCATGTGCCTACATTGTCACGATTTTCAGGCATGATGTTAAATCATCGGAAAACTGAAAATCTGTTGAATGAAGTTTCAGATGCCATGTGGAAGTTTGACATAGGAGTTTGTCACTTGACAGGGTTTAAGAGGTGGCTCTTCATTCAACATTTATATGCTATGTACTACCTAGTTTAAATTCGCTGTTTACTTTGTTAAGATAAATATATATTTCTTGTCAAATAAATAATTGCTATTCTTCGGGTACAATATGATTTCATGAGCCATCGTAAATATTATTGGACAATGTGAGATTAAATTTTATAAATACAGGCATAAAAATGTGTGTAAATATAAAAAGTTTGTAACATCCGTAATTTGAGATTTACACTTAACATCAACATATTATTGCATGTAAACAGCACACGGGCAATCACAACTAAAAAACGTGTATAGAAATATGATAAGTATGATTATAAATATTATATGAATGGGGTAACAGGGTATGATAATTTTCGGCTAACTAATAAATTCACCCTAACAAAAAAATAAGGAAAAGCGTAAGAGTATTGCATGAAACTGCTAGGTATTATTTTCTATGTAATGTTTAGGCAAATATTTATATCATGTATTTTCATAACATAACCTGAATGACAACAAAAAAATCGTTTGACATTTTTCTCTGAAAAACAACCCTAAGAGGAACTCCAAAATTTCGCGCCAGAACCAACCCTGTGCATGCAAAATGTTATTCAGTTATGGTGGGGAAATGTGACGTAGGCTCATCCCACATCTAAACCCATCCCACATCTAAATCTACTCTGCCTCTCAAATAGACTATTTAATTTAGGGATTTTCAAAAACGTCATGATGACAAGGTAATCAATCTAATATCACATGTTAGAGTGTTTGAAGGCAATTTGACACCACATGTGTTAAAACATGACAGTTGAGTGCAGTCAGTGTTATTGAGTACAATTTTGACCTGCGAAATCACCGAGTCATCGAAAGTGGCTCTTAATGTAGCACTTTTTCATCATCAACATTTTTTTGCATCCATTACCCACCAAAAACAGGCATCCAATTTCTGGGCCAGGATGTGGGATGGGTTTAGATGTGGGATGGCACAGACCCGGGAAATGTACCGTACCGTTAATTACTAGTTATTTACCAGTATCTATCGGTAAATGCAAAAAAAAACTTTTACAGTCATTCACTGTGGCATTTACTGGGGTTTATACCATTTTCCACCCTGTTTTCAGGTGGCTAATTTCATACAAACATCCAAATTCCCAGCATACAGCTGTGTAAAGTTTCCTGTCCAGAATTCCACACCATGTCTACCTTTTAGTTTATTTGGAATTTGATATGAAATTTGTCACTTAATGGTACGGTGCAGGATTCTCTCCTCGCATTTATGGATTTAGCGGTAAGTCAAACGTAAACCTATTTATATGGTAGTCAAATTTTTACCAAATATTGCATAATATGAAAATTGACAGTTGGATTACTTATCACTGACAATTTTCCATGAAAAACACCATACGATAAGTATGAATGAAAGTATTCAAGTGTGTAAATAGTGAGTACAAATCATCTCTATTGTGACACTTTCAGACACAAAAATGTAAAAAAAATTCTTCTACCTAAAATATCTTAAAACAAAATAAATATAGTCAAATTATAAAATAAATAAAATTCAAGTCAAAAGTTGTAAAGTAAGTATAATCGAATCTATGTGGCATAGGGCAAGCTAAAAATATCAGAGCTAGCGTATGAATACCTTAAGTATCCATCTCTAGGTATTTAAAGAGTTTAAGATGAAAGGAGTGGCAATGTCAATCAAAAATTCGAAAATGTTTTCGAAGTATTCAAAATGAAAGAGAAAATTCGAAATTGATAACTTTAGTTGAAAAAATTGAAAATTTGAAGAACATTCCATAAAGATTTGAACATTCGAAATTGTAGAACTATTTTTGGAAAAAGTCATTTTTAGAAAAAAAACACTTAAAGATTTAAAGACTTCTTTCTAGGGGGTTTGCCATCCTTACAAATCAGTAATGAATGACCAATTTTTCAGAACACACCGTATGGCCATACATATGTATATTTATCACTCAATTTCTTTAAAAATAAAATAAAATGCAAAATGTACATAAATTCTTATATCAAGTTGCATCATGCATGTTTTACCAAAATTTCACTCCTGTCGGATATTCACATTTCTATTTTGGTAATGTCTTTACTTATTTATACTCGGCGGACATCACCATTAGTATGAAAACCTACCATAACCACCTGAATAATGAACCAATAATTTTACAGTTTTTACATCATAATATTTCGTTTTTACTATTTTACAATGGTTTTTACTATTGATTACGAAATTTATCACAAGATTTTATTCATCAACTTATGGTAGTTTACCATACTAGGTGTGCTGTCCGCCGAGTATACCTAATCATTATCATCTTAATAAATAGGATATATTTTATATCTTATGAAAAAAACTTTTTTCTTCAAAGTTGAACAATGTTTATATGAAAAGATCTAATCCTGTGAATCCTGTGAATTTACTTCCTCTGTGAAATCCTCTGGGATTTCATCAATTACTGATATCCGGTGCTATCCTAGCACCACAATTCTACAATTCGTAATTTTTTTGACAATCACAGCAGTTTTTTCCTGAAATGAAGTGTAAAAATATGTTAATGTAATGTTGAAATTTACTCGCCTTACACCACTGCATTATAAGCAACAATGTCGAGAAAACACATTTGAAGCACAGAAATTTTTCTCAGCTCAGAAACTGAATACTGTATTTACTCGAAAAAGTTCTCCTGGGAATTATTTTTCATCAGACTTTCTTGAGGGGGGACTATTTAAGTGGCGGAATTAGTCAAATGGGGGTTATTTTTTCCAAGCATGTATCTATCACATTTAGCATCATAAAATCATCAATTTTTGGAAAATATAAGCAAATACAATCTCAGCAAATCTCTCAAGAATAAATCATAAAAAAATCTCTCAAAAACCTGGAAAAATATAAATAAATATGGATGTCAGAATTTAAGATTTTTCTGATATCTTTAAAAATCTCTCAAAAACAAAATATAATTAAATCTCTCTGGAAAATCGTGGAAAAAAATATAAATCTAAGAAAATCTTATATTTTCTGAGATTATCTGAGATATTTTAAATATAAATCTCGCTGAGATTTTTTCAATTCTAATCACATTGCATGCATTGAAGAGTACATACGGTAGTTTCCATGTTTTTCAGGTAATAATATTTGCCGTCAGTTGTTGAAAAAAACGAAAAAAACTTTTTAGCGTTTTCAAAAGGTAATAAAGTGGGAAAACATCACAAGGAATTTATTTGAAAAGTAATGACGCAGAAAGTGGTGCTAAAATGTTTGACATTGTTGCTCATAAGGATCAATTTTTTTCTAACACTGATACTGGCTTTGTTTTTGTTCTATTTAATGGTATACTCGGCAAACCGCACGCTATGCATTTTTCGGAAGGAAACACTCCATCATGACGTCATCGTTAAAAAATTAAAAAATTGTTCCAACAAAAAAGAAAAAACGTTTTGGGAAGACACCAAACCTTTTTCTTTTTAAAATATTTTTCTTTTTGTGAAAGTGCGTACATAAGTATCCAGCTCGCGCGTGATTGACTAAGACATAAGTAATTTTGGGCGCATACTTTGCGGTCCTCCGAGTATACCTAGGTACTTATGTTAATCAGATAATGAATATTCTACTCTTTGTTTATTTATTTTGTTCTGTTGGTTGATTGATTTTGTCGATCTTAGCATATATTGCCTAGGTATATCTCACTTTGTCGCTGGTGTTGCTTTTTCCAGGTATATTAAAGATACCTGATCAAAATATTTTTCAAGAGTTTTGCTGAGTCAAACTGGAAGTGTGTGTGTGTAAAATAAATGTAAAATATGTAAAATCAGTGACTAGGTAAATCAACTTGTCCTTCACTAAAAACATTAGCGTGGCCAATTAAAAGCCACCCAAATCGGCCAAATGCATGTTTTTAATCCATGCATTTTCCATGACCGCCTCAAAATTGCGCCGGCTCCACGGGTTCGGGCATCATCTGCTGCTGCTGCTGCTGCTGCATTTGCGGCGGGATTATTGCCGCCTGGCCGCCATCCTCAGCACTGCGTTTTGGGGGTGCGGTTTTTTTAGTGGTTGTGAAGGTGGTCTGCGAGTAGAAAACTGGCAGTTGCCATATTAAGACGTTGGACAGTCGTGGCTCTCCGCTAGTCTGTACAGTCCCGCGCCGCCGCTAATTCCCAGCCCGCTAGTCATGTGAGCCCACATTACATGACTATCAGGTAGAATAACATGGAAGAGCAGGGCTACATGACTAGTGGCACAGCGTCACCCAAAACCTCTCCCCCAACCCACGGCCTAATATCGACGGGCTCGTCGTCTGGCTGCAACATGTGCCACTGTGCGATGGGCCTGCGCGGACTGGCCATCATGTCGGTCCAGTGGCGCAGCTCGGAGCCGGTCGCGTTGCAGCCCACCACCACCCGCCCGATGCCCTCGTTCGAGCCGATCTTGTCGTAGTCCATCACCGTCACTACTAGTGAGCATTTCTGCGGGGGGGGGGGGGGGAGGGGGGTGGGGTGGGGGTGGATGTGATGGGATGGCAACGTGGGGTTGCTGTCTGGCGATTCCACTCTAAATTACGCCATTGGGTTGGCGCCTTTCTTCTGGCGTTATTTTTTTCCTGGCGCTTTTCCATCAATAACCCATCATACTTTTTCATATTTTGTTTATTTTCCACCAATATATTTATGTGAAATTGATGCATTTACAAACAAATACCATACAAATGCGAACTTTTCCGATTTTTTAATTTTAAAACTTTTCTGATAAAAAAAATGTCGCTTTTAAAGTGTTTCCCCATGGTGAAAAAACAAATCGAAAAAATTCGAAAATCACATTTGACACATTTGATCAATCCCATTTGACAAACCCATGTGGCATTTTACACGGAATTTTACAGGGTGGTGGACTTGCCCCATACATAAATATCTGAAGCTGCGTTTACACTGCGACTTGTGCCAACAATTTAAAAAAGTGAAAAAAGTTCCATAATTTTGGAATAAAGTTCCATATATGCAAGAAAATGCAGTGAAATATACTCACTAGTTAAGTGCACTCACGTGCCAATTTGACCATAAATCGTCCATGTCGTTCCAGCATCAGCATTTTAAAAATATTTCGCTTGTCGGTTCGCTTTTTTGGATCGAAAACCGAAATATTTTTCAAATGCTTATAACTCTGGAACGACATGGACGATTCATCTGCAAATTGGCATGTGAGTGCAGTTAACTAGTGAGTATACTTCACTGCATTTTCTTGCAGATATGGAACTTTATTCCAAATTAGGGAACTTTTTCACTTTTTGAATTGTCGGCACAAGTCGCAGTGTAAACGCAGCTTGAACATATCCTTAAAACGGTGTTTGGCTACTAACATCAATGTAAATACCACCCACCTGTATCTGTTCAAATGGAACTTCGAATGAAAACGATTCATTCCAGTATGGATTCAGCGTGCACTTTTTGATGCTTGTTTTCTTTTTCTTCACCCGTTTCCCGTTAAGCAGAAGTGATATTTTGACATAAGGATCTGAAAAGTTTTCGGGCTTTGTTGCAGATGCAATTTTAACATCGGTGAAATTTACCATATTCCATCTAAAAAAACCCCTAATAAATGTGTTTTTTCCCATCACTTTTGATTTTTTCACAAATGGTTAAATTCTGTGCGGAATTTATAAGGTGACTTTATTCTTTAAAATATCAATGTTGTCGGGCTCGCTCCATTTTGTTCTTTTGGGACTTTTAGGTAGAATTGTGCTTCTTACATGAGGCTCGTTTCTCACAGCACTTATAACGTTCTCAACGATTCACTAATAACTTGAAACTTTGTCTGAAAGATGACACTTGATGAGAGCCAAGGACGTAGCCAGGGGGGGGCGGCCGCCCCCCCCTCTTCCCGGACCGGAACAAAAAATGTGCCAGAAATGGCACTTTCAGAAGACGATTTTGTCGACTGTATGAAAAAAATTTTGCGCGCAAGCGCGCATTTTCCCTTCACAACATATATTTTTGGCTGACCGGTCTCCACGGCTCCAAAGCAAGTGAAGATGGAGTCAATTCCCGCCCATGTCGCTGTATATGCCTGTAAATTACAGACTTATACTGCTGTTTTGGCGCCAATGCCAACGCCAGTGGCCCAGGGCGTGGCGCCTACGAATGGGGGGGCGGCGCGCCCCCCCCCCCCCGTTCGCCTGGCTCCGTATACAATCCGCCCCCCCCCGCTCAAAAATCCTGGCTACGTCCCTGACGGGAGCAGTTACCAAAAAGCCTATTGCGCCTACGCAAAATGGTTTACGGCCAAAATTTGAATCAGATCAATATTTGAACACATGAGTTTACCTAAATCAATCATCTTCGATTACCATCAACAGTAGTCGACGACGGACTACACATTCTGGTCAACTCAAATGCCTTCAAAGCGAATTTATCAGTTTCCAAAATTCCGTCTCATAAACTACCGTATTTCCTCGAATTACCCTCGGGGGGGGGGGGGGTTATTTTTTCAGAGTGACAATTTTGAGAGGAAACGTGAAAAATGCAACAATAACCACCATTTATAAGTTTTACAGCCTTATATAAGGATGTAGATGGTATAAACGATGTTCTAACGTAACACAGTAAGTGTTTTGAACGTATGTTATGCATTTCCCGGACCACAAATTCGTAGTGCCCATTTTGAGGGGGGGGTATTTCGAGGAAATACGGTAAATAGTGTTTGCGGCCACAATATAAATCACCGACCGGCCAATCCGCCAATATCCATGGGCTGCAGGTTTTTCGCTTCCAACACGACCACGGTCAGTTTCCCGGCCGTCGGCACATACCGCAGCGAGAAACAGATGTCGCCTAATTTCGATTCCTGTGTGGGTATTTTAGAGGTATTTTTTATTGGTTGATGTTTTGTCTGTCTGTTGTGTGAAAAGCGCCAGAACTTTGGCGCCAAGCGCCATGGCGCTTTTCCGACCACAAGCGCCAATGGCGCCAGAGCAAAATGGCGCCAAGCGCCAGAAGCGTCATGGCGCTTTTTGCTTTGGCGCTAGCGCCAAGCGCCAGCGCCACGCATTTTGTTCCTGGCGCTGGTCAAAATCAGCGCCAAGGCGCTTTTCATGTGCATGGCGCCAAGCGCCACAGGAAAATAGCTCCAAGCGCCAGCGCCATGCCGTTTTTACATCACTAGTTGTGAGGCTAGATTTTTAGTAAATTTCGTCTGTGGGTTTGGGTGTGCCTAATACGCAAACAAATGTCTTAATAAAACTTATATAATTGGATCGTAATGCGTCAAATGTAATGCGAAGTTTCAAATGTTATGCAGCAAAGTGTCAAAAGTCATGTTAAAATTTTCAAATTTTATTTTATTTTTGCACTGAACGTTTGGTATTTTCCAGGGTATTTTATGTGACTTTTGACACTTTGCATTACATTTGACATTCACCCTAGTTTCAGGGTCCGGGGGTGGCACCAGCACCCCAAATACCCCCCCCCCCCACCCACAGCGTGGTCGTCGACGGCTGCGGGCTGAATGTCTGCCCAGGCCTCGACCACCTGGCCCAGGTCGACCTGGTTCAGCTGCACTAGCACCTGGCCCAGCACGTCGGCCTTGCTGAACCGGTCGAAGTCGTGCACCGCCAGGCACAGAGTCTTCGCTTGCAGCTCCGCGAACGGCAGCTGGGGGGTGGGGGTTGCAGGGTGATTTTTGCACATAGCGTGTCGAGTTTCCCCGAGTGGGGGGGGGGGGGGTGAAAATTTGCAGGTCACCTCTTATTAGAATATATCGTGATTTTGAGAGTACCAGAAAGGTTTCAGTTGAAAGGTACGCGTAAGTGGTACCTGTGAGTTAACTAGAGTAACAAGTAAATTGGTAAGTGAATCTGTGAGTATTTTCAGTTTGCTTGACATTAGTATTTACCCTAAATCCCCATATACACACTGCATACACATAATGTATTTGCTGTCGCTGGAAGAGGCTAATAATTTTGTGTATTTTTATATTGTATCGTTTTCATCCAGAGGGGAGAGTTATTCGATGGGGGAGTTATTTGTCCTCACCTCGCAAACAGGGGGGACTTATTCAAGGTGGGGGGAGTTATTCGAGGGGGTCGTATTCGAGGATTTGCGGTAACTTCACTTATCAGTTGCCATCTTTTTTGGCCACTTGCCCACTCAGGAATTTGGATTGGACCCTGACGAGTCCATATAAAAGCTGATCAAAACTTATAAAAACAAATTAAAAAGCAAAAAAACACACCTCCTTGAACACAAAGGTCTCATTAAAGATGGGATTAAGTGTCTTTCTGTGCACTTTAGTTTCAAACTTCTTCTTTTTGTCCGGATGCAGAAACACCTTGACATAGGGGTCTGACGCGCCACTCATATCCGCCCCGGGGAGCCCTTCCGCTTGGAGTACGGTAACTGAAAGTTCCCCCTTTTCGAAGTCAAAGTCCAGTTTGTATTGTATCCGGCCGAGTTGTTGCGGCTGTGAGGTTTTTGGATTTGTGTGGGTTGTAGGGTGTCAGTATCTACCGTATTTGCTTGAATAAGTCCCCTGCGGAATTGTTATTTCGTCAGACTTGAGGGGGGTTATTGGGGGGGGGTAATTTTTCGTTAAAAATTTTCAAGCATGTAACTATCGACTCATTTCGTGAAATATGCTTTGCTTTATTGACACAATAACATTTCAATAATAATATTTGTTACCATTGGGCACAACAAATTGATCAAATCTCTTAAGGGGAGAATTATTCAAGGGGGGAAATTACTATTCCCTCACTCATCTTACACGGGGAAATTATTCGAAGTATTTTCACACATTTATGCGGGACCGGGGGACCCCGCCCTTTGGAGACCCGTGTCGTTTTGTTATTTTTTTAAATATGAACATTGTTCAAAACTTAATTCACCTCCATACTTCGTCCAGCTTGAGACATCTCATTCTGTTCCATATCATCGTGTAGTCTTTCCAAATCGGGCTGTAGATGGCAAATTAAAAAAAATTTCTCGATAAAACGCCAAAAATTGTTTTTAAAACGCACCATTTCCGTTGGAAGTCCAACTTTTTCTTTTGCCGCATTTTTGAAGAAATCTATGCCGAACCCTTTGCCCTTTTGTCTGGGTCGCTTTTTTGAGAATACCTTTCTGATAATCAAATATATAACTGCCAAAATTAGAACTAGAATAAGGAATACGATCAGAGGTACCGCCCAGTGAACGACTGCAAATGTGGCGAATGTTTTTTGAACAATGGAATATTAGAGTAAGTCCCTTTCACAGTAATTTCACATTAAAACATTTTTATTGCTGTTTTGGTTGCTCAAGGGGGAACTTATCGAAGGCATCATTAACACCAGAGGCCAGTTCCGCAAGTGCAGAAGTGAGAAGTAAAACGGCAAAAGCCAAGTGAATTGAGAAGTGAAATGGCAAAAGCCAAGTTAAATTACTTATTTTTATTTTTATTTTACTTCGCTTTTGACAGTTTACTTGTCATTTCACTTCGCTTTTGCCATTTTACCTCACTTT
Source organism: Sphaerolaimus hirsutus (assembly GCA_964036195.1). Taxonomy (NCBI): domain Eukaryota; kingdom Metazoa; phylum Nematoda; class Chromadorea; order Monhysterida; family Sphaerolaimidae; genus Sphaerolaimus; species Sphaerolaimus hirsutus. The sequence continues at coordinate 6,116,353 of OZ038452.1, read as the reverse complement.
TGTCATTTTACTTCTCCACTTGCGGAACTGGCACCAGAGCACCATTCAAAAATGAACCGGGTCGATGTATTTATAAGGAGCCAGCCAAAAAGCGGCGCCAGATCCCGCAATGGCCCTACACACACTAGTTTTCACCGTGACCTGTGTGAAAACTGAAATGGCCACATGGCCACATCCAGCCCGTTAACTTCACGTTTCTCCCCATGGACTTCTTCCCCCCGTGGTGTGATGCATTAGCGTTATGTCCGTGCGGACATAACGCTAATGGAACGACAAAACGGTAATGCAACACGACAAAACGCTAATGCAACACGGACAAAACGCTAATACAACACACTCCGGGGGCAAGTTGTCCACGGGGGGATAAGTACCTGTAATCCATCCAGCCTACTCTTATCGTATGCTATATCTGTTTTAGTTTACAAATTTTCAAACTTTAACTTTCATTAAAGTCAATTCAAATTTAATTTAAATTAAATCATTCAACCGTGTTCATTAATTTGCATTTTAAAAAATTTCAGTTTTCACACGAAGTCACGATGAAAACTAGTGTGTGTAGGCACCCCGCACAATATGTCAACGCTATTAAATGTAACTTTCTACAAAATCTCAAATGCCGTTTCAGTTGAACGTTTTTATCTAGTTTAAGTTTAGGGCTTTTAAGTTTCAAATCTTCAATCAAGTGCATGTACTCAGATACATGTCATAAAAATTTATTATGTACCTGTTTCGGGAACAAATGGCATGGCGTCCTTGGCTTTTTCCTCCACTTTGTCAGCCAGTTCCTTTATTCTGGAAATTCAGTTTACTTGTAGAGAGAAACTAGACATTTAATAGTCTGTTCCTTTAATAACTACTAAAATGCCTACCTACCCAATTTTATTCATTACTTGTGCTAAGACTAATTGGAGAGTTTTATTCGGGATAAAATATTAATATACCTACATTGGTACCATCTCCAGAAAACCAGTTGATATGGTGTTTACCTATGTTCTGCTAATAATTACCTATACAACAAATTATCTTTATATCAACACATGTTCACCTTAATTGACACCTTCGCACTTTTTCTGTAAGTACCTATTATATATCTACTATCTATATACCGTATTTCCTCGAAATACCCCCTCGAAATACCCCCCTCAAAATGGCCACTATGAATTTATTAGCCCCCCCCCCCCCTCGAAATATCCCCCAAAATTGTGTGTACAGAGAACGTAAATACATGACGAGAATACGAGACCTCCCATCCAATAACTCCCCCAGCCAAAAAACTCCGACGAAAAATAACTTCCCTGGGGATCTATTCGAGCATATACGGTAATATAATGTAACATTCTTTATCAATTAAGAAAATAAAAACGGTCACTCACACATTCGGCTCTCCAGGCACCTCTATGGCATGCTCCGGCGTCTCAGCCGACTTAGGTGCCGTTTCTGCAGGTTCACTGTCCTGCGCGGGTCCGGCTTGCTGTGCGTCCTGTGCGGGTGCAGCGTCGTCGGCCGCGCCGGCGCCAGGTTCGGCTGCGGATTTGTCTTCGCCGGCCATGGCGGGTTTTTGGGGGTTGGTTGAGGGTGGTTTTTTGTTGTAGCACCCGCTGTTTTTGTAGGTTTTTTAGTTCATTTAGGTTTATTTAGGTGTGAATGCGCTGCGGCTGTTGTTGTTTAGCCCGCCGCTGCGCTGCGCATTATTTTTTGCCGGGGTAATGGATTTTTAGCGGTTTTTTGGAATGATTTGATAATTTTTTAGTTTTGTGCGTCGTGTCTGCGAGTGAAGAATTTTTTCCTGTAACGGTAATGTTCACGTTAATGTTTTGTAATACTAAGCGTAGGCGGAATATTTGAAAAAAGAGTTCTACAAATATTTTAATTTATGTTCTATTTGGGAGACAAATTTTGAAACTTCAAAACTTCAAAACGAGGAACAATTTCGACATTTTACATGGTGTGAAGGTGGCAGTAAACAAAGGTAAAGAAGCACACCACTACATCCTCAGTTAATGGGACTACCTATATTAAATACCTGGTACTACCAGGCTGGTAGCAATCCCAAGCCCTGTAAAGTGTAAAGTAAAGTGTCAAATGTAAAGTCAAATGCAAAGTAAACTGTCAATTGTCATGCAAAGTTCAGTAATAAAATCTTTTCTTTTTTGTTTTGATTGACACTTTACTTTGCATTTGACTTTACATTTGACACTTTACTTTACACTTTACGGGGCTTGGGATTGCCCCCAGGGGCAGTCCCGCACGCTGCAAAGTGTCATACTTTATTAAAATCTTTGACATTTTACACAGTTTGTTTGGGCTTGGGACTGCCCCCTGTGTACACTTTGGAACTTTGTAAAGTTAATTGAAACATGAGCATGTTCTGGAAGCTCAATATTTGTGAACAGTAACGGCGATACCAATATGTAACCATTACGGTGAAAAACTACTCAATTTCACGCTTTCTATTCACGTGGTATACGGTAGAATACATTTCCACTCAAAGCACAGTGTCCAGTAAACACAAGACAACACGTAAATAAAGCGGCTGTCCCAATCAGCAATGGGCAAATTTGGTCATGAACTGCGTGTTTGTACATGTAGTTTCGACTGCCCCACCGTATTGCGGCCGCGCACACTAACTAGTACACCGACGAAATTTGGGAAACTCGTGGACCCGTTTTGAAACCCATTTTGGTTTACCACAATGAATGATTTTTGAACTCCGTCAACAGTAGTTGACAGACTCCTCATTCTGGTCAACTCAAATGCGCTCAAAACAGATTTGTGAGTTGCCCAAATTTCGGTGGTGTACTAACTATTTAGTGTGCGCAGCGCGATTGCGGTGCACTTCAGGATTGGGGTGGCTACTGCAGTGCAACGCTTCCAGGCGTATCGTATCCGGGGACCTATTTGGTTGTGTGTCAAGTGACTTTTTTGGGGGATTAGTTTCTTGGCTCCTTTTAAAGTGTGATTTTTGATAATTATGAACACTTAAGTGACGGGTGGAGTTTCTTTTGTCCAGTTAACATTTTTGGTGCTAATTGGAGGCTATTCAGTGAAAGTTGTCACTTGACAGGCTGCGGAAATAGGTCTCATGAACTTACAGTTGAAACAGGCGAATAAGTTGAAAGAAAAATGTAAGTGGAATTCAAGTAACAAGTAAACTTATCACTATGTAGAGTGTGCATACGCCACTTCAAAGTTTACGTAACCACGTTACCACTGATAACTTTACTTGTCACTTGTTTACTTATAGAATCGTCCCCAGATGGTGCAGTTTGACGGACCACCAGGGAACGGTCAGTCTTAAAAACCCGCTTGGTTTGAATTAATATTTGTGCTTTTTCCCACACTCGAACACATGCTGAGAAATTACAAATTGAATCTTGAAGACCACCAATAAAGAACTACCGTATTTCCTCGATTTACCCCCCCCCCCCTTGAATTGACCCCCCTCGAAATACCCCCGTCTGGAATTATGTACATGGTGTATGCAGTGTACATGATGTCTAAATTGGTCGCAGTTTGCATCGCAGCTACACATGTACTAATTTGTGTAGCGACAGACGTTGATATGTCCAATCCAAATATACCCTACTTGGACACGTTGATTACCTGTTTTGTGTATATAAAAGCGTACTCTTTACTATGAATTTCGTTAAAATTTCTGACGAAATAATAACCCCCCCCCCTCGAATAACCCCCCCCCCTCGAAATACCCCCCTCAAAATTTCCACTCTGAAAAAATAAACCCCCTGGGGTTTTTTCGAGGAAATTCGGTAGGTTTGACATTGTGAGTAAAAGGTCACAAAACACAGTTTATGTTAAGCAAAACGGTCCATGCTATTTTGGAAAGGTCGCAATTCCGATTCAATTTTCGTTAAACAGACCTACCGTATTTCCTCGAAATACCCCCAGGGGGTTTATTTTTCAGAGTGAGAATTTCGAGGGGGGGGGGGGATTATTATTTCGGCAGAAATTTTTTGAACACCCAGAACTAATAACGTACGCAGACGTAGAAAAATGCAACAAAAAACACCATGTATAAGAGTCTATATAAGTATGTAGGTAGATGATATAAACCATGTTCTAACGTAACACAATCATTGTTTTTAACGTGTGTTCTGCGTTTCCCAGAGCTTTTGTCACCTACGTTCCCTATACAGAATTGGGGGGGGGGGGGGGTATTTCGAGGGGGTAATTCGAGGCCATACGGTATTTATTGGTTAAGAATTGTTAGAACCATATGTTTTGGAGTTTGACCTTGGCAATTGGCAATTTCCAATTAACAATTGCCCTGTTTAAGTTTCAAAGTAGAACCAGTACAATAAAAGAATAAGTAAAATATCATTACCACTACAATAAAAAAACAATAAATTATCATCTAATTTATCAAACAGTTACAACATTGTAAAATAATGACCTAAATTCACTGATGGAATGGAATGAATCAATTATGCTTCACTCAAAAATGTACCTGCACATAGCCTGTTTTTGAGGAAACCCCTTTTTTGTATGCTTCAAAACCAATAAAGAGATACCATTACGTACCTACCTACGTAAAAAAACCCCAAAACACATAAGTGTGTTTCTCAGGAGAAAACAACCTTCACACATAATAGTAGGTCAGCCACATAATCAATGGCTTTGGCTCTTACTTTCAGCTGGGCAGAAATTGGGCAGCGTGCAGTTTTGCAGTTTGAGCGACGTCCCATCTCACTTCTAACAGGGGGGGACACTTTGCCCCCCCCCCGACAGTCCAAAGTCCGCCCGGACACATTGTGGATGAAAGCTGGGACTATTCGGTGTTGTGACATTTTGGGGGTGGCGGATTTTTTGGGTATTGAAAGTTGAGGGGGTTTTGTTGTCTTTGCTGTTTTTTTTCGGAAAATTTCTTTTTTTGAAATCTTACTGTTAAAAAACTTCGAAAGTATAATGTGGCTGAACACACTAGTTTACTAACACAAGTAAACTCAATTTGGATGCCCAAAAATCAGCTCTGAACGTATTTGAGTTTACCAGAATACGTTTCTCTAGATCCTCGTCAACTGTAGTTTACAGATATCTCATTTTGGTAAACTCAAATGCGTTCAAAGCTGATTTATGAGCACCCAAAATGAGTTTACTTGTGTTAGTAAACTAGTGTGTGCAGCCACTATAGACTACCTTTCCGGAGCGCGGGAGCTAGCTCCAAAAGACGCCACTTCACAAACAATCCACCCAAAAACAACCCCCAAAATTCCCCCCACACACTCCCCCGCAACACCGTTCCAAGAGCAGCGGGCAGCGAGGGTTGGCTTGATAGAGATGTGCGCCCCTTGGGCGGTGGCACACGCGACGCTGCAGCGAATGGAACATTGTCCCCTGGCCCGGGCCCGCCGCCAATCGCGCGCCCAGCCGACCAGACGAGCGCCGGGTTGTCAATGGGGTTTGGGGGGTCTTTTTTTTTGGGGGGGGGTATGCTTGGAGGACTGGGCCTGGGGGTAGGCCAGAGCCCTGTAAAGTTTCAAATGTCATGTCAGTCAAAGCAAAAAAAATTTGATTGCTGCACTTTGCATGACAATTGACACTTTGCGTGGAATTTTACATGACATTTGTCGCTTTACTTTACATTTTGCAGGGCTCGGGATTTCCAAAATGCCATTGGCTTTATACACGTGAATTTTCGTGTGTGCGACACATTTTGCCAATGTTTTACTGAGTTATTTGAAGAGGTATTTTTCCTATTGAATGTGTACCCGGGGACGGCGATTATTCAAGTGAGAGTAGGTTATCAGAGATAATACGGCACTACTTAACGTCAACGGTGCCAATGCTATACTAACGTCTCATCAATGTTCATCACAATAAAGCAACCAAACCCACAAATATTCTCACAATACCTCTCAATAAACCGCCATGACGCCTTAACTGACGCCACACACTATCACCCCCCCCCCCAATATACGGCACACGCAGCTCGCAGGGGGGGGGGCACTATCTCTCGGACACAAGGCATGTGCTCTAGCCGCGCGGCCGCTTCGGTTGGGATAGCGAGCATTTTGGTTGGTCGCTGCCGCCGCCGCGGCCCCGCCGCGCGGCTAGAATATTGCCGCTAGATAAATACGGTATAGGCTCGAATAACGCCCCCGGGGGGGTTATTTGGTGTGGGGAGTTTTTCAGACAGAGGTTTATGGCACGGGAGTAACCTAGGCATTTTGTTCGGGATTTTTCTGGGAATCATTAAAAGCATTTGTCGGTTTATTAGTATGAAGTCGAATGTGACAATGGGCGGTTATTCGGGGGGGGGGCGGCTTTTCAAATTGGTGGATTTTATCGAGGTAATACAGTATGGGTTCCCAGCTGTGGCCGCACAAACTTTACCTCGGTGTGTGTACATTTGTATGTATTTACCTAAGTGTGTGTATGTGTGTGCGGAAATTTCCATGCTGCAGCATGCAATCGTTTTTGGGACGCAGTTGGGGGGGTAAGCTGGCGGAATTGTGGGGTGATTGAGTTGAGGTCCGCATGGGTTGCTTTTAATTTTCAATAGTTGTTCATAATGGTGAAATATTTAGGTTTTGCAGCCCTCCAAGTTGTCGATGTAGATGTATTTACACATTTTTGTTTTACTGCACCAACACGCACAGGCAGACACACACGCACACACACACAAAGTCATTGATAAATTAAAACTACGCCCATTCAGACATTCAGTGCTTTGCAAACAGGGCAACATTTCACTGGTCACTAACGATGGCAAATGAAAATTAGCAAATTTTTCGATTTTTAGAACTTGTGAAAATGTGAATCTTTCCAGCACTAGATAAACACATAAAAAACTATTTGTTTCTGAAATTCAAATTCAAAAAATTCAATAAGTGTTTTCAATGTGCGTTTTTTTGTATCCACGCAGGAGGGTCGCCACGCCATTCACCAATCATACAGATGTGGGTATTCAAAATTGACAAAAAAATTCTAAAATGCAATAATCGAAACTGCTTTTTGGTAAAAATTCAAAAGTCATTTGAGAAAAAACACACGTAAAAATGAAAACAATTTTTCCGGAGTGTTTGCCATCGTTACTGGTCACTGCACTGGCTCCTACATTTTCAATGACTTTACGCCATAAAACGTGCAGGAGGAAACGGCCAATAAGCAATGCACGCCATCCTGATCACGCTGCATCGCGTTGATTTCTTGCTACAGAATTGGCGCGGCGCCAAAAATTTACCACGCTCATTGTCCGGTAATATACGCGATTGATACATACAAAAAATATAATGGCATATAAATAACTTTGAAATGTATAAGATTCCAGTAACAGGAATGTCATTTTTTAGAATGAAAATAAAAACGAGAAAGCATCAGTTTTATTTAGATTGGAAATCCGTTATAATATGATATGATGAGATAAATTTGGGGAATTTCAAGATTTTGCATGTTTAGTGATGTGCGTGTGATGTTAAGGCAAGGGTTACACGAATTTGTCCGTTTCTCTAGTTCTTGTACACAGGTATTCATTGGCATTTTGCCAAATCACAGTTTTAAGTGATCCAAAACTGTGAATACAACACTTTAATGTAAATGAATTTTTTTTTCAACAATGACAAAAACAAAAATTGATCATTCACAAATATTAAACAGACCTAATTTCAGTAGCTCAGAGGGCAGCACAATAAATACAATGGGATCTCAAGCTGGGTAAAGGTAGATAAATTTTATGACTAAACCAAGACAAGATGACAGTTGAATGTATTGCTGCTTGATTAGGCCTGTAAAATAGAGGGTTATAAAGCTGTACAAACTGCTTAAAAACAAATGTATGTGGTGAATACCGTATTTCCTCGAAATCCCCCCCCCCGAAATCCCCCCCCCCTCGTTTGACCCCCCCCCTCGTTTGACCCCCCCCCCCCCCTCTCGAGACCACTATGAAACAATCACTCCCCCCTCGAAATCCGCCCCCCCCAAATTGAGTGTAAAGTGAACGTACATGACAAATACTGCAGTTTATGTTCTGCGTAGTGCAGAACACACGTTAAAACAATGTCGGAATCACGTTAGAACAGTGTTTATACCATCTACGTAGTACGTACTAATATTAGTCTACAGGAGTCTATACATGTCAGTTATTGATGCATTTTTCTACCCCAGCGCACATCACAAACAACGACTTTGTACTAGGATTTCAAAAAAGTTCTTGTGAAATAATAACCCCCCTCGTTTACCCCCCCCCCCCTCTCGGGAGCACTATGAAACAATCACCCCCGGGGGGTATTTCGAGGAAATACGGTATGTAGGGGGGCACTCCCGTACCCTGTAAAGGATAAAATCAAGTGTCAAATGTCAAGTAAATGTTAGACAAATGTGTAAAGTGTAAAATTGTTCAGTGATAATTTTTTTTCGACACTACCTGGTTTTTGACATTTCTCAGGGTTTGGGAGTGGCACCAGCTCAAAAGAATACAATACGTAAATACTAGATCGTTCTGAATGGTATAGTAGTTTTAAAATAATTAGTTTGTGTTATTTCCACCATGTGAGGGTTCCGATCGCCAGACATACCTAATCCCGCAAATGTAAGAAAGCGATAAGGAAAACTTTTAGTGGTTAGTGAAGTACGTGAACCTATCTGCTTGCGGGCTTGGTTTTAACCCAGAAAAAAGTTTCAGGCGAGCAGCTAGATGCAGATTTTCTACCAATTACGCTTTCATGTTCCCGTTTTAAGATTTCCGTTTTCCATTTAAGGCACCCTAAACTAAACTGTGTCAGCAGAATTTTCGTCACGACATTTTGTCGTTCTCAGAAAACGCAGGTCGACTAGCGCGATTTTTCTGGCACTTTTCCATCTCTAGTTTAACCGCGTACATAAATAAAAATGTAATATTTATGCGCATATTTTTGTGAAGCTTGACCTCATCCCATTCATCAGCCTGCAGCAATTTATCTCCACCTATACAATTTCGAGAGAACTGCGTGCAAAGGATGCCTAATGCAAAAGATAGGGGCACAATCACAGCCTCATTTTTTGCCCGATTCGTGTGTGTTTTTGCACACAATGCAGTCACTATTTATTAGTACAAAATGCCCTTTACAAACATGTTACAATCTTGACAAACAGGGTTAGTAGATGGCAAAGTTGCTTCCCAAGAATGCAATTGCACATGTATAGGGGGTGAACGTGAGTTTTTAGGGGCTGAGTTTTCAATTCAGGGTTGAGTTGATGGGTGTTTATAAATTAGGGTTGAGTTGACAGAAGTTTAAAAATAAGGGGCTGTTGACACAAGTTTACAAATTAGAGGCTGAGTTTATGGGAGTTGAGTTGATGGGTGTTTGCCAAATTTGGGGCTGAGTTTATGGGAGTTAACAATAACATTACCATAATCCTTCAGTGAGGCCCCCGGGGCTAAAAAAATATAAATTGTGATATGATGCATTTGTGGGTTACTGATTACAATGATTTGAAATATGCACTCCATTCTGACAGTACATTACCATAACCCTGAAATTGAATCCCTGGGGCCAACTTTCAAATTGTGAAATGATGCATTGTGGGTTTCTAATTGCACTGATTTGATATATAATGCACTCCATTTTGACACTACATAACCCTGAAAACTACATGACCATAACCCTGAAAATGAACCTCTGGAACCAAAAACTTTCAATTTGTGAAATCATTCATTCTTGGGTTTCTGATTGCACTGATTTGATATATGCACTCCATTTTGACACTACATTACCATAACCCTAAAAATGAACCCATGGGGCCAAATACTTTCAATTTGAGAAATAATGCATTTTCGGGTTTCTGATAGCACTAATTTAAAATATGCACTTCATTTTGACACTACATTACCATAACCCTAAAAATGAACCCCCTGGGCCAAAAACTTTCAAATCATAAAATGATGGATTTGTGGGTTTCTGAGTGTAACGATTTCAAATATGCCCAGGGCTTCAAAAATTAGAAATTGTGAAATGATTCAATGTGGGTTTCTGATTACACTGATTTGAACTATGCACTCCATTTTGACACTACATAACCCTGAAAACTACATAACCATAACCCTGAAAATGAACCTCTGGAGCCAAAAACTTTCAATTTGTGAAATCATTCATTTTTGGGTTTCTGATTGCACTCATTTGAAATATGCATTTCATTTTGACACTACATTACCATAACCCTGAAAATGAACCCCCTGGGCTGAAAACTTTCAAATCATAAAATGATGCATTTGTGGGTTTCTGATTGTAGCAATTTCATATATGCACTCCATTTTGACACTAAATTACTCAAACCCTGAAATTGAACCCCTAGACCAAAAAATTTCAAATTGTGAAATGATGCCTTTTGCAGGTTTCTAATTGCACTGATTCGAAATGACTCAATTTCAACTCTACATTACTGTAAGCCTTAAATTGAAAATTGAAAATAAATTAGAAATTGTGAAATGATGCATTTCTGGCTTTTTGATTGCCTTGATTTGAAATATGCACTTCATTTTGACACTACATTACCATAACCCTGAAAATGAACCCCCAGGGCTAAAAAATTTCAAATCATAAAATGATGTGTTTGTGGGTTTCTGATTGTAGCAATTTCAAATATACACTCAATTTTTACACCACATTACTAAAACCCTGATAATGAACCCCTGGGCCCAAAAACTTTCAATTTGTGAAATGATGCATTTGTGGGTTTTTTATTGCAGTGATTTGAGATGTGCACTCCATTTCTACTCTACATAACCATAACCTTTAAGTCTAACCCCTGGGGCTAAAAAATTGAAGATTGTGAATTGATGCATTTGTGGATTGATGCTAGAGTTTATTTCAAATATTCATTCTATTTTGACACTACATTACCATAAACCTGAAAATGAGTTTACAGGAGTTTCCAAATTAGGGACTGAGTTTATGGGAGTTTCCAAATTAGGGGCTGAGTTTACAGGAGTTTCCAAACTAGGGGCTGTGTTTACAGGATTTAGAGGGGGTCCCCATGGGGTGCCATTTTTGGGGGGTCTCCAGGGGGTGCCATTTTTTGGAGGCACATATGGGGGTGCCATTTCAAGGGGGTCCCAATGGGATGCCATTTTTTGGGTGGTCCCCAGTGGTGCCGTTTTTTGTTGGTCCTTAGGGGGGTGCTATATTTTTTTGTGGGGGGGGGGGTCCATAGGGGGTGCCATTTTGGGGGGGGGGTCCCCAGGGGGTGCCATTTTTGAAGAGTCCCCAGGGGGAGCCAACTTTGGGTGGGTCCCCAGGGGGTGCCATTTTTGTGGCGGTTCCTAGGGGGTGCCATGTTTGGGGGGTCCCCAGGGGGTGCCATTTTTGGGGGGTCCCTAGGGGGTGCTATTTTTGGGGGGTCCCTAAGGGGTGCCATTTTTTGGTGGTCCTCAGGGGGTGCCATATTTGTGGGGCCCTAAGGGGTCCCATTTTTGGGCGATTCCCAGGGGGTGCCACTTTTGGGGGGTTCCCTGGGTGATGCCATTTGGAGGGGGGTCCCCACTGGGGTGTCAGTTTTTGCAAGCCTCTGAGTAGTGGGTACCTATAGCAGGATTCTCTCCAACCTTCAGTTGGGTTTTGTGGTTCTCTACAATTTATACCACAAGGATTTACAAACACAAAAAGAACAGCAAAGCACAAATGTAACAAATTTAAGATAACAACAAATTTTGACACCTTGCAAAAACCACACTATCATATCACAAAACCTATACCACACAAAATGCACACTGCCCAACCATTTTACAGAAGTTTACAAAAAATCCATTCCAAAACATTGCATCTTTGGTATTGGTCTTGTTATTGTTGGTACATTACATACCGCATTTCAAAACACATGCCTAGCATGTGGGCAAACTTAACTAAACTATCATATTTCCTCCAATGGTATTAATTGTAGAGAACCACAAAACCCGACCGAAGGTCGGAGAGAATCCTGCTAGTTTAGTAACAAGCTAGCGGCCTAAAGCGGCATTCTTAATGAGCAGCTATTTTCATTGCTGGATTCTATTCGTTCATTATTCATGCAATACTCCGCTGACAGCACAGTATGCATCGGCGCATACTTATGTTTTACTCACCAATGTGATACTTATGCACCCACTTTCACAAAAAAAGTATTTAGAGATAAGAAGGCGGAGTACAGTACATAATCATATAATAATATAAATCATATAACATGACATAATTGACATAATATAGTAATGTAAAATTTAAAAAATTATGCTAAAATTCATAACTAAGTAATTAACAAAAGATAATGGAATGATATTTGGACACAATATAAATTGATAATTGCTAGCACTACCTTACTTTAAAGTACAGCACTGTATTATCCATACTGATGTAATCAATTTTACAGTATGTAAAACTTTTGTAATTTTCAGTGGAGCTTTAATATGGCTTTTACACAAAAATTAGCCAATGTGGCACTTATGCACAGAATACAAAAGGCGGAGTCGCCTCGCTGTCGGAACGGTTTGTACTTTTTTGCAGTGATGGCAGTTTTATTTCAGTTGGAACACGTTCCAATGCACAACAAACTTGTTGCACAGGTAGTGATGGAATGGAGCCATAGTGCTGGCACCATTTGAGGCTATTGCGGCATTCATCACCAGCATTGTCTCCTGCACTTGTTGTGCAAAAAACTGTGTGACAGAAAGTGTGTTGTGCACGAGTGGTGCAATGGCACAACACCCTTTGGCACCCTTAAATGGTCAGCGCCATGGCGCCATTCCATCACTACCTGCGCAACAAACTTGTGTCATGCAAAAAACTGCATGACACAAGTTTGTTGTGCGTTGGGAATTGTCGTGAGCCGTTTTATTTACGATGACGTCATTATGGAGTGTTTCAGCCAGAACAGTGTGTAGCATGCTGTCCGCCCACACAGTATAGCAACTAGGTATCTTATTGTCCAAATCAGGGAAAATAAATCTAAGGCAACATTCCGGACACATTTTTTGATCTGAAAAAGTGGCCCAACATGCCCGGTTTGTCGCTTAAATGATGCAGTCCAGTTATTTACGCATGTGCATTCATGCGTTAACTTGAGATATGTGCACTGTGCCGTGCATGAACATGAAGATTGAAGTGATTTTGTATGTTGAAGATTTTTTTGTAGCATCATCACAGCGCAAAAAATACGCTGAACGTACATTCGTCGGTTGAAGGAAGATAACAAAATAGAACGAACGATTTCTTGTGCGAAAATTTCGTTGTGAAATGGTTATTTTGCGAATGGTAGGTTCGCAATTGCGAATTGTACAGCTGGCAAGTTGCGGATGCACTTAGGTAGATTACAAATTTCGTCAAGATATGAATGTGTAGTATGGCATCTATTCGTGGAATGTAAATATGTGTGTTCCGAAACGCATATTCGCACGTATTAAATTAGTTTTAGTGGTGATGTAGCATAGATCAGATGTTAGCACTTATTTACTGTTAGCACTTATTTAGGAGTCTGCATCATCTCGCATCACATGTATTTCACATCAAGCATGAAGTGCTCCAGTTCACATCAGGAACTGCTTCATTTCACATCAAATTCTCACATCAAACTTCTGCCTCATTTCGCAGAATATACTGCATCATCTCGCATCAATCAGTGCCCCGTTTCACAGTAAAACTTTCACATCAAAAATGCATCGATTCACATCATCAAATTGAGCACCAATTAACATGACAGCACTGCCGCATCTTTTGCAACAGATTTACCTCATTTTTCATTTTGCATTATGAGATTAACATCACTGCATACGCACAACTAAGCGGCACACTTTGCGGATTTGCCGCCCACACCCCTGCAAAAATTTTGAGTGCTCTTTTTGAATGAGACCACGTTTGATCTAAGTACTTGAGTAACAGATGTAGCTCTGTGGTTGTGGGAAACAGGTGTAATTAATGGCATGCAGTAACTATCAGAGGCAAAATTTGCCTCATGATATCTATTGCATCAGGTTTCCACCATCAGTTTGAAAAATGAATAAATATTTTGGTTCAATTCATGATGATGGTGTTGAAAATGGTTTCTCATTGAGGAATAAGCCTTTGATATATGTCGAAAGTTGTTCAAAGATTAGAGTTGTTCAAAGTACTGAACTTTTTCACCAGTATATGTAACTGTATGCCCAGATTTTTAGTATTGTCATACTTCATTTGAGTACTTACCACAGCTGTATTAATACATATCAAATGTTGTATTGTTTTTATTTATTTACCAGAGTTGTAAAAAGTACATACACTATTATGCACTGTACTCACTCACACTTGATTATTTACCTAAGTGGCATTCACATTGTCATCACATCAGAACAGATATCTTACGTTACACATTATGCATGCTTGATGTGAAGTGAAGCACTCAGCCCTGTTGCAAAAAATGGCTGAAATGAAAAATGTGAATCAATGCACTTTTTGATGTGAAAGTTGTACTGTGAAATGGAGCAGTAGTTGATGCGAATCGAGGCACCTTTTCATGCGAAGTAGTGCACTTCTGTGATGCGAAATTTTTGTTGTGAACTGAGGCACTATTTGATGCGAAATATAGCACTAACGCCTGATGCGAAACAACGTTGATGCGAAATGGTCTGGACTCCTTATTTAGAACTTGCCAAATGAAAAGTGTCAAGTAAACTACGAAAAGTTAACAGGTCCCCTGCTCGTTCGCTTGACAACAACTTGAAACTTGAATTAATTGCATCTCTCCGGGAATTCGACACGTGATGCGTAATTGTGGGATTATAAACATGTGGGGAAGCCAGTACAATAACAGTGAGTCGTACATAAAGTGTTAAATATCAAGTGACAACCAAATAAAATGGAACACACTCAAAGTGAAGACACTTTCACGCTAGTATATCCGATGGGAAACTTCAATGAAATAGACAAAAGCGGCGATAGCAGTCGCATCACACTTCATTCAGTCGCACGTCCATTCAGCGGCAATTTCTGCAGCCGTCGCGGCTGCACTACGCCAAAGCAGCACGAATTCTCTTGCGGTGTGCCGCTGGCGCGGTGGCAAGACAAATTGGGGAAGTTTCATGACACCCGGGTTTGTGGTTTGTGAGAAGTGGAGAGAACACTTTGATGGAGATTTGTTTTACCGAATTTACTTTTGCCACTTTTTGGGAAATCGGCACAGTGAAATGCAAATCTGAGGCATGTGTCTTCCAGTTTGCAAAAAAAAATTAAAACGGCCGCGGTGCAAAAATGCGCAGCCACGTTCGGACATCTACGAACCAAAATACTACCGTAACAAATGCTCAACATCGAAAAGCACTCCAACAATTAAAAACCATCCAAATATACAAAAATAAAAATAAAACCACTTAAAATGAATCTAAAATTCCTGAAAACTTGAAGAAAAAAAACAATGCAACCTAACTCGCCCCAAACAACCCCCCCCCCCCAAAACAAAACCCCTTGCCACCGCCCCACTACAGAGCAGACTTCAGACTGCAGTCAGTAAGTCGGCGGTGTGCAGTCGGGCGGCAGTGTCCGCTGCAGCTGTGCCGCCTCGCCGGTGGAACTTTGGTCGCCGCGCGGCTGCATCCATGCGTCAATGGACGCTTCACCAGAGTCTCGTGCATGAGAAAATCGGCTCCGCTGGACCGCTAGACCACTGGCTTAACTGCCTGGGGCTTGGGTCTCTTTTGGGTGATGGGTTGTTGTTGTTGTTGTTTTTTTGGTGGGCTGGTTGTTGGGGAAGTTTTTGATGGGTGTTGTAGTGACAAGTTTTAAATGTGGAAAGTGTCAAGTGTGGAAGAAAATGTCAAATTATAAATGTGAAAGTTCCTGTCAAACGTGAGGAATGGCTTTAAATGTTCTTTTGAACATTTTACCATGAATCTGAGACTTTCATTTGAAATATTTAAATATCTACGACGATCTTACACTGAACTCTGAAACGCGGCAGCCTAAAGTTCGAGTCACAGAAAAACCCCGCACTCAAAAAACGCTCCTAAAATTTCACAAAACACACACACTTTCACAGTTCCACAATTTTCATGTGAAAATGAAAATGAAAATAAGACCATCCGATCGAGGGCAGGGGGGGGGGGCTGGGCGGCGAGCGCGCGCAGGTCCGGGCACTTTCACTCACTTGTGCAAGCAAGCAGCGCCCGCTTACAGCCCGCTCCCCTCTAGTGCGAGCGTGTCTTGCATTCACTGACTAAAACTGCCCCGTGCGGAGATGGTCGTTGGGTTTGGGGGGTCTTTTTTTTTGGGGGGGGGGGTGATACGGCATTGATGCCAGGGCCGAGATTTGATGTGCCCGACACGTTTTTCGGGCGGTCTCGGTAGGGTGGCAGACGGTACGGCTTTGCGGTAAACGATACGGTATGGTAATTTTTATATTTTGCGGTGAACGGTACGGTAAAATTTAAAAAGTGCTGTACCGTATGGTAAATTCTGCCACCCTAACCCTAGGTTTGATCTGAGTAATCGTGCCGACTTTACTTTATCGGTCCCCACTTCTTTAAGCTGCTTGCTTTCCCTCCAGAACTCCACCTATAATTTTGCTTCCAAAAATTCCTTCCGGTATGTCAGGTCTATAGTTAGGAGGTATGGTTCTGCAATTGTTGTGTTGAGTGATAAGAAAAGTTGAGGGTTACAAATTAACTGACAATTCTTGAGTGATAAGAAAAGTTGAGGGTTACAAATTAACGGACAATTCTTGATCACTTATAAGTAAACCTACACTTCTCAAACCAATCACAAACTAATTACTTCACAGCGTCAAGTGTCAAATGTCAAGTGACAGGCTACTTGACCCATTAAATTCATTACATAAAGCTCATCAGTAAAGTCACATACAAATATGCACACTTCAGTCCCCCTTTTCAACACACATGTAGCTCAGATAAGAGCATACGCGGAGTGCATAAATATAATGTTCACGAGAGGTAAAATGCAGCTATCAGAGACAACTGCCCTTACCTGAGCGAAATGTACCCTTTCCTTTTACTTTGTACAGTGCCAAGGGACGGTGGCAATGTTTGATTAAAGATTTTGAATTTAAAAAAATGATTTTGTGGGTTGAAGTTTGGAAACTGTCAAACGATGAAATTTGAAACTTGAAAACTTGAACTGAATCGAATAAATAAGTATTTATTTTAATTGAATTAATGTTAGAGGTGAACGTTAAAGCCAAAGGTTCATTCTCGAATATTTGAATTTCAGCGTATCAGATAAACGGAATTTTTCAGAAAAATTCATTACTACGACCCATACCATAATTACTTTTCCGTTCCAAAACTTAACGCATACCCTACTGCCTTTTGCAGTCTCGAAATTTCATAAAATAAGAAAAATAAAAATAAAACATTTTACAAGTCCGATTTCCATCGCAACTGACCACGCAAAGATGCAAGATGCATGAAACCTCTCAGCTGTATGTTATGTCAGCTCGTTTTTGCCTTTTACCCGTAATATTATTTGCCTGTCAATTTTGTAGAAGGCTCGGTTAAAAATCTCTAACCGTGTGCATGGTATTTAAATGTGTTTAAATATGTATAAATGTGAATAGGTTTACCAAAATACGCACAAATTCAAATTAATTGATGAATGAATATTTTATTAAGTTCGGGGGATCGATTTGGAAGGCACCTATATTTATTTGGTATTTTAAATACTGGAGACAAAAATTGTTATTTTATACAAAAACAAAGAGAACAAAAAGCATGTGCTGTAAAAATCCAGCGGCCGCAGAAACTCGCATGACTAAATCTGTTCAGTGTCAAGTGTCAGATTTTAGACTAGGTAAGTTTCAAATTTCAGGATAATGTTTAATGCAGATCATCCAAACTTTCACCTGACACTCAATTTGCATCTTTTCCCAAGACTTTTTGATGCAAATTTGGAACTTTGTCATCACTTTTGCCACTTCGCACAGCACTGCACTGTACAGCAAAAAACACGCTATGCGCCGATGTTTGGCAGAATTTTGGTGACGTAAAATGTGCCGAAACTTTCGCAACATGGCACCATTCCATCACTACTAAGGTGGCAGAATTTACCGTACCGTACGGCATTTTTGAAAAATTTACCGTACCGTAACGCACCGTACCGTATTTTCGTAAAAGTTACCGTACCCTCCTGCGTACCGTACTTTGCAGATTTACCGTACCGTAAATACCGTGTACCGCAAATCCGTACGGTCTGCCACCCTACCAGAAGCGTAGTGGCGCCGTCAGTTATCCATGATATTTAACCGCTCTTGAAATGACTGAAAATGAAGGATAAAACTATAGCGGCACGGACTCGCCGCAGTGCAATGATTTTTTACTCCTTATTGACGCTGCTTCATATTTCGTTCCAGAATGGCGAAAAGCTGCGCGCCTGATCACCGTGAAGTCGCTCCTCACCGTGAAATTTCGTGAAGTTTTTTTTTGCGCCGCACAGTAAATTCCAGGCATCGCGAAAATCGGCTCAAATTCGAAAACGATTCAAAAACAATCCACAAAAAAACTACTCGACAGTCAAAAAGCCCACGCGCGTCACGCCAGCTCAAACTGAGCATTAAAGCACATCTAAGAGACACTACGGTAAGGGCGTAATAGCTAGTTGGGTGTTTATTACTGGGGCAGTTTCATGTTGACTGGGCCGGCCCGGGGGCCCGTGCAGGCGACCGTGGCCCATTATCTCTGCCCGTCCATGAGCGGTGTGCACCCACCCAAATGCTTCTGCTGTCAGACGGACCTAACTTGAGTGTGTGCCCGCCCGGCTGTATATTTATATATCCTTTTGAGCGCGCTGGGCATGCCCATCGAAGTTAGAAGGATCTCCGTTTCGTATGACACCCGCGTGCGTTTTACATACTGTGACATACCGTATTACCTGGGATTAACCCCCCTTGAAATACCCCCTAAAATTTTGCTGGGGAAATAATAACCCCCTTGAAATACCCCCACCCAAATTGGGCATAAAGAGAACATAACCAACCAGTACTGCACTTTGTGATCAGTATGATGCAGTTGAATATATGAACCATGTTGAAACCAATGACTGAGTGATGTAAGGGCAGAGTTTATGCACATATACAGTTATATACATCTATTAACACACGTATGTCCATATGATTGTTTGATTTTGCCATGTCTGAGTATGCGGAATATCATAAAAATTTCTGGCGAAATAATAGACCCACCTTGAATTAACCCCCCACTGAAGATTTGCTGGTGAAATAATAAACCCCCTGGGGCCAGATTTAATACTCCCTACAGATTTGTAGGGTAGGGCGTACGCCCGATAGATTTTTTAAAGTTCAGCCGCATCGACGCACATGCCCCGAGAGCAAGGCGGTTTATAAAATATGCGAAACCATCCCTTAAGGTCGCCGATATTGCAATATGACGTGTATCGCTTCGATTTTGGCCCGGAAATCACGATTTCGTCATTTATTGGCCGTCTGTCAATTCGCTTTTTATTTTATTTTGTCGGGCGGGTTACTTGCTCAAATCACGCTTTTGTGTAGTCAGGTGGTCACTTTTTTAGTGTTCACTGTCTGCAACCGCAACCATGAGGGCAGCGACAAGAAAGAAATGCATGCACGAGCGTACAAAAGCGCGACTTATGCGAGTAACCTGCCCGACAAAATAAAATAAAAAGCGAAATGGCAGACGGTCGAGAAATGACGAAATAGTGATTTCCGGGCCAAAATTGAAGCGATATACGTTATATTGCAATATCGGCAACCTTAAGGGATGGTTTCGTATATTTTGTGAACCGCCTTGCTCTCGGTGCATGTGCGTCGATGCGGCTGAACGTTAAAAAATCTATTGGGCGTACGCCCTACCCTAGAAATCTGTAGGGAGTATTAAATCTGGCCCCTGGGGGTATTTTGAGGCAATATGATGATGCTCCCTCCAATGATGCTGATCACACACTTGAAACTGTCTGCATGGCATAAATTTTCATCAGACAAATGAATGCAGGATTAACCCATTCACAGCAAAAAATGGGTGTGTGATGAATCATGAAGCATCTTGAAGTGTCATCATGATGACACTTCCTGATGCTTCATGAAGCTGGTGGCGCTTCCCGGCGCTTCATAAAATTTGCCATGAAGGCACTTCACTCACATCACAGACACATGTGTCACCACACTGCACAATCACAGCAAAAAATGGGTTCGTGATGCGTGTGGAAGCGGGCTGGTTGCGCGTGAAGCGGCGCGCTTCCACACGCTTCCACACGCTTCCACGAACATCATGAAATTTCAGGTGAAGCGTCTTCCACAACCTTCCACACGCTTCACCATGTGCTTCATGTGCTTCCAAAATTGTGGAAGACACTTCACGACGCTAGCGCTTCCACAGGCTTCACTTACATATACATTTGCACATCAGCTCTTTGTTAAAAAGCGTGAAGTGTCTTCACACAGATTTTCGTGATGCGTGTGGAAGCGCTAGCGTGCTTGGTGAAGCGTTGGGAAGCGTCGGCGTGAAGACACTTCACGACGCTTCACCGCGCATCCACACACCCATCTTTGCTGTGAATGTTTGGGTAAGTGTCTTCCATGTGTCAGTGTTGGGAAGCGCGCTTCACGCAATTGCCAGCTTCATGAAGCTAGGCGAGATGAGTGGAAGACACTTCACAGAAAACTTTGTGAAGTGTGTGGAAGTGAGTGGAAGTGTCTTTACAGAGCGCGTTTCCACACTTCATGAACCCATTTTTTGCTGTGATTGAAATTCAATCCCCATTCTGATCAATCCTTTGAAATGAAAATGTATCTGGTATGTATTATTTACGCCAAAGGTCCATATCAACACCGTATGTTAGATTCACGCTTCGCGCACGCGAACACGGCACGGACAGGAAGGCCTTACTTCGTTCTATCATTGGATTCGGCGCCTGCGAGTGCGGCGGCTTGCATTTGAGCGGCGCATGTCCGCGCGGGCACTCGTTTTACTCAAATATATCGATCCCCACGCACTGGCGCTGGCAATGGCGCCAGCGCCAGGGTCTGTGGGCATTGCACTAACGCCAACGCCTGTGGGCTTTTTTGGCGCTTGGCGCTGATACCACTAACGGAATGGAATCAGGCGTTCGTTTCTCATGCTGTATCATAATTGGCCATGTGAACAGCGACAAATTTTTAACAAAATTTCAAATTATTCGAAACATGGCTGCAATGCAAGAAAATTTGATATTAAGTGTAATGTACGCAAGATTCTGGAAGGTCTCGATTCCTCGAAGGATCCTGACAATTTCTAAAATTCATGACCCCATGAACATAAACACCATGGCGCCATTGGCGCGCGCGCCAGAGAAACTGTGGCGCCTTCTCCCCACTATCAGCCACTCGAAACTGCCGCGCAGTGCGCACGCGTAATAGAGCACGGGTGCGCGCAGTGCGCTGCCGCCCCAATCCCCGCTGCCGTCGAGCCCAGGGGCCGATTATACACCCCGTCGAGTGAAAGTGACGTGAAGGGTTGCCTTTTTTTGGGACTGTGGAATTTGTGTGTGGAAATTGTTAAATTTCAGGCATTTTTGAGGTTGGAGGAATTGATTTTTCACGGTTTTTATATTCGGGGGTTTTCCCAAATCCCAAGTATAACTAGTGTCTCACAACGAAGAAATGAAGAAACCCATGAATGTTAGAAACATTTGCCAAAAATACACACTAACTACACAGGTATTCCAGGTATTTATTTATTTTTTTACATTTTTCAAAAATACCATGGGTACCAGCGAAAATGTGAAGGTTCAGCTAATACTTTGACGTAAAAAGTGTTTTTTAAACGTTCAATAAAAACGTTTTGACAACTCCGCTTAATACCGGCAGATTTTAATCTGCAGTCTTTTTAAAAAAAGACAGTTGAAGCCGAATCATCCAGATCCAGCTTTAGGAAACACCAACATCAAGATAATTTTTCACAAAAGATCGTTCACACTGACGAAAAAATCCACGCGAAGATATTAAAATGGTTCTGTCGCTGCACAGTGTACTAATGCTTGTGCGTACACTACCTAATTACCTAGTTAGAAAACTCATATTACGGCTTTGCACGCATTTGAGTTAACTGGAATGCGTTATTGTTAGTCTCCATCAACTGCAGTTGACAGACACCTCATTCTGGTAAACTCAAATGCGTTCACAGCCGATTTATGAGTTTACCAGTAAACTAGTTCGCGCAGCGCCAATTACAACTGTAAACACTGCCAGAGGGAACTACAGTATTAGGTAACACAGAAGAACTCCCCTTACCTGAAACGAAGGATGTGTAAAAAAAGAATGAAACAGATTAGGTAGGTATTTAGGGGAAATACCGACTCCGCAAGTTGGTGCATTTGATCAGCTAATTAATTCCGCAACTTTGGGTGTGGATTGAATCAGCTAATAAATTCCGCAGAGCAGCGGAAGATTGAGTCACGTAGCGGAATATTCGTCTGTAGGTGGGGTATCAATTTGTCCCAATGCAAAGCATAGGCGTAGGCACTCTGATCCAATTGACAGGTATAGATTGAGTCACGTCATCGATTAAATTTGGCCGTTGATTTTTTTTTGTAATGCACGCAGTACTTACACGCAATACTTATTCACGCACTTATTTGTATGCACCTTTTTTGCAGTACTTGCCCGCAATACTTATCCACTTATACGCACTTATTTGTATGCGCTTTTTTCTCAACTTTGTAAATATGTATGGAAACTAATACAGAATGAATGCCGTTGTACGCCTCACATGCACACGTTTAGTAGTATCAGCACACATCACAAATACACAGTTCAACATTCACTAATCCGTGACAGGATTAAGCACGGAATGCATAGATACCTGTTAGACGAATTGTCCCTTCTCTGACTCAATTGATGCACTTGAAACTAAATACATCGCTGACTCAATACGCGATTAGCGCAGTCCACACATGCGCTGACTGAATTGCCCGCGCAGTTACTCAATATTCCGTTTACTCGGTGCACACTTTTTCTGACTCAATTAATTAGCTGATTCAATTCGCGACTTACTCAAAAGATAGCCGGTCGGTATTTATATGTAGATGTTAATAAAAAAACATATTAATGATAAACTGAAGGCAGTGCCTGAATCAGAAAAATTACGATTTACATTTACATAATTTACAATTAATTTGTCATTACGTTACATTAACATGTTCAAAAATATGAATCACGCTGAATTAGGATGAAACGGAGGAGGTGCACTAAATATTTATTTGATGTAAATTCTTTCATCTGCCCGAACAAACTTTTCTTACAAACCGTGGCAGTATATTTATAGTGTCAATCTCGGGCCAGTTTCAGTGTTGATTAATTACCATATTACAAAATATTACAGCGCGTGATTGAAATCACATTGACTATATTCGATAAACAAATCCACGCGGAAAGTTTTCAGTAAACCATCATATCACAACAAAACATCGCGTGCCGGAATTGGAATTGTGTTATTTAACATCCTGTTTGTTTTACACCCCACAGCAAAAAAATAGGTGCGTGAACTGTGTGGAAGCGGGCTGGATGTGAGTGACAGCCTCTGTGAAGACACTTCCACACACTTCACCACACACCACGAAATTATTGGTCAAGTGTCTTCCACATACTTCACCTATAATCACAAAGTACAAAATTTTGTGAAACGCGCTTCCTGATGCTGACAAAGTGAAGACACTTCACAAAACATTTATGCAGCATTGTGATGCACATCTGTAATGTGAAGTGTCTTCACAACCAATTTCGTGAAGCCCAGGGAAGCATCAGCCAACTCTTCTCAGCATTGGGTAGTGTTGCCATGAAAACACTTCACAACACTTCACAAAGCATCACACACCAAATCTTTGATGTGTCCGTGTGTAGTTAGATGCTGCCTGCAATTTTATCAAATTTATACATACTTCAAGTTCAAGTTTCGAGTTTATTGAAGGCATGAAAAAATGGAACTTCACACAGGCTAGAATGTACCCAACGCTACCGTTTTTCGAGTTCTGCCTTATGTCCAGCCAGTAATCAATGCGCACATATGTCGACTCAATTATTTGGTGATCGGTGAGTGTTAGCTAAATATGTTGTGAGTATACTTACTTTGTTGTGATGATTATTGATAAGCATTTTGGTTGTAGTTAATTACTAAACAATGTGAGGATCTGGGGGAATTCAATGTTAATATAATTTATAGTTTCCTCATTTATTTTACTTCCATATGATATGGAAATAACAGCAACTACTACAAAAATTACTATAAAAAATTACCGCAAAATGGTGGGAGTTTCAAACTCTCAAAAGTGTAACTTGTATGAATTGTGCAAGCAAAATGAGTTTGGCTGTATTGGGTCAACTTTTTGTTTTCCATTTTCATTTTCCAGATGACAAATTTTAACTTTTCCATTTTAAGCAGCCAAAATAACGATACAGAGCCAAACTGTAATAAAAAAATATGTCATTTAGGATTACAAACGCTGTGGTAAGTGTATTAAAAATGAGCAGAAGCCTACAAAGCGAGCCGCGTGAACTTTGTGACACACTTTGTTAGTTTAGTTGATTTCATGGACATCACCAAAGGCGTTCTTCTCGTTTTTCCAATCAACCAACCATGTTATCAGTGATCACGTATTTATAACTTGTCACGTATTAGAATTTGGTCTTCTGAACCCGACATAACGGGATTAGAAAGTCTTGCGTTTGCTTTCGAAACAAGTTCTGCAAAGTCGTTACTGTTCCATGTTTTGTCGGTGACTCGGTAGGAGCGATATCTCAAAGGAAAACAATGAACATGAATTAGCAATAAATGATTTTTGAATCTGGGTATTCATGCAGTTGCAAAACTGTTTTTCATCTGCAAATCCATATTCTTTGTTTCAATCTACACTGTATGAAATAGCGATGGAAATACGCCTGGAAAAATGGCGCCAATGGGGTCATGGCGCCATTCAGAAGCAGGCGCTGTGGCGCCTTTCAAAATCAAGGCGCCACAATAACAGGCCATGGCGCGGCGCCCTTTGGCACCCTCAAATGGCGCCAGCGCCGTGGCGCCATTCCATCAGTAGAACAGCCCACAACAGTTCACACAATACCATACTAACCCGTTGCAGCACTCACGTGGAATTTAAACGAAGCAGCAATTGCAGCAATCGAACAGTGCAACGAATCGGGCCCTCCAAATAAACCGCCGATTATCGGGCCAATAAAATTTCTTCCCAGATCAAAACCGAAGCACTTATTTAATCATGTCGCTTCGAAGCAGTCCGGCTCCATCGAGCGGCCAGTGCTCGCCGGCGACGGCAAAGTGGGACCGGCCCCTGGTGCGGCTGCACGTGCACGTGGACGACGTGGGCGTTGTGCTGGTGACCGCCGGCGAGAATGACCTTCTTGCACAGGTCTGGGTTTTTTTTTGCATTTTGAGATGGTTTTGTTGTACGGTAGCCTGATTTTGGGTGTGGGGGGATTGTAAATGCTATTTGAGTCGGTGGATGGTTTCTTCTGTTTACAGTGAATTGGCTTCATATTTAGGTACTTTGCGTTTGGATACTCGACCACAAATTACACTTTGTCCTCTCAAAACCTTGGTTTCACTATTGAGTTATTTATCGCAGAAACTGTAAAAGCGTGAGTGACGAAAAACGCATATAAAACAATCTCTATCAAATTATCAAAACATTTCTTCTGTGCAAAGTACGCAGTCCGCAATAATGGCAATCACGAAGCACAAGTTACAATCCCTCAAATTCACAATGAATCGGGTTGCCCGACAAAAAACCGGTCGGGCAAAATTCAACCCGCTCCCAGGTGGCCGAAGGGGCGGTGCAGCGTATGCGCAAACTCAAGCCGCTCGCCATTGGCGCGGAAATGGCGCCAAAGGAACTCCGATTGGCGCCGCAGGGACCTCTGTTTGATTTTAGTGACCCCGTGGCCGGCTTACTGAGTAACGATGAACATTTGTATGTGGTTACAGGTGCATTTTTGGATTCTTACCTTCATTGAAGGAGCTGGCGCCACGGTTTTGGCGCTGGCGCCATTTTTGCATAATTTTGTACTGAAAACGTAAAAACTGATATGTCACTGGCACGCAGGCTTGACAAAAAGAACTTCAGATGCAACAAGTCCCAGACGTTCACCCAGCAATGAAATAAGTCCTATGACCAGTCCGAGGAGAAATACAATGCCTTCCAGAATGCGCACTACTAGCGCTTGCACTGAGGAGTGAGTTTTTTTTTTTTGGGGGGGGTGAATTTTGGAATAATTTTTCATTGAGATAGGTAATAGATATTCATTTTGATTTTTGAATGGAAATTCGATGGGGCAGTAGATTTCAACTTTACATCCAAAATCGATTCATAAAAGATATTTATCATAAATATTTTACGAAGTTTATCAAATCGGAGAGCGGTAAAAATAGCTACGAGCCTACGGTACTGCACATTCTCCCTCGGAAGATGTGTCTAATTCATGTCATTTTAAACCTTCTTTCGTTAAAAAAACTTTTACGCTTTCCCGAGTGAAAAAGGCATTTATTTTACGTAGGTTCATAAAAACTTCCATAAAAATTCGCCACCTTTAACAACTCCGCCCTACAGTAGTGTCCTAGTGCTCCCTAACAACACTCGGGATGCTGTAACTCTAAAGCGCGCCCTAGGCACAGGGCAGAACAGGGATATGCTAATCCTTACTGGTCAGAACCTGAACACAAAACTCCTGTATAAAGTTTCAAAGGGATTTTACACGCTGCAATTGAGCAATGAGGCAAAACAAAGGGTTGCCAGGGCTAGGAAATTGTTGGACGAAATTGTCGATGAAAATAGAGTGGTTTATGGCGTGACCACGGGTTTTGGCAATTTTGCCAATGTCGTTGTGTCGAAGGAGAAAATCATGTGAGTGGGGGTATTTTATCCGGGTTCAGAAATTTGCATGGGTGAGCTTGCAAATAAAGTTTCTTTTCTAAATTTACTCGATGATGTTTCTACGCGAAGAAATGTGAAAATACAGTTTTATTTGACACACCTTCGGGAGGCGAATGCCTTGAGTTCGCCCAAGTTTGCACACGCAAATAGGGCTTAAATATTCCTTTTTCAATTGAAATTCTACAGGCCATGCACAAAGTAACCATATCGTATCTGATCAAACTCCGCCCACCTCAATTACCCCCCCCCCCCCCGAAGCGAACTGCAACGGAACCTGATCCGTTCGCACGCGTGCGGCGTGGGCCAGCAGTTGACGCTAGGCAGGGTGCGCATGTTGTTGGCGCTGCGCATCAACGTCCTGGCCAAGGGCTACAGCGGCATCTCGCTAGACAACTTGCAGAGAATGATTGCGGCCTTTAATGGTGCGAAGGGGGGGTGTTTTTTTTGTGAAATCAAGGTTTGATTTGGTTTGGTTTTATTAAGTGGAGTGGAAATTATTGTCAATATGGGAATAGTTTTACACTTTCGTCTGATATGTACATACCATATTTCCTCAAAATACCCCCTTCCATCGAAATACTACCCTTCATTTCACCCCCCTCAGAATTTGCACTTCGAAAAATACCCCCCCCCCGTGGGTATTTCGAGGAAATACGGTATACATACCAATATAAGGTATACCTCTAATATAAGGTACCCTCTAATAAAAGGTATACCAAAACGCCGAAAAAAACTGACGAAAATAATATAAGGTATACCTTATATTAGAGGTAATACGGTAATACTCTGGATGACATGTATGTAAACTAAGCTGTCGATTGTATTTATCTAGAATTCGATAAAAAACCTTATCCTGAGAGTTGAGCACTTGACCTGACAGTGACTTTGACAGGACAGGCCTACCCAGCACCAGTCAAACTAAATTCCAAAGTAAATCCAACACAATCCACCTACAACCCTTTTGGCACACTTCCAACCTCCCCCCTCCCAGCATGCTGTCTCTCACTGGTGCCGCAGCAGGGCACGGTGGGCTGCAGCGGCGACCTGGCGCAGCTGGCGCACCTGGCGCTCGGGCTCATGGGCGAGGGCTACATGTGGTCGCCCAAGACCGGCTGGGCGGACGCGGCCGCCGTGCTGCAGGCTAACCACTTGCAACCCATTGGGCTCAGTGCCAAGGAGGGGATCGCTATGATCAATGGCACCCAGATGGTGACTAGTTTGGGTGCTGAAGGTCGGTTTTGGGTGAGGGTGGGCGGAGTTAGTGCTGGGTAGAACCTGTGGCAACTGTGGAGCCAGCACCTCTTATTAGGTACAAAGGCCTGCAAAAATTTTTTGCCAATATATTTTTGATATTAAATTTATGTGAGCGTCTATGGGTGCAAGAGGCGGCAACATTTGTGATTGCGCCAAAAATGTGCACACATTGTGGTGTGGAGTATGGGGGGAAGTAACTGTGGCTCCAGTGGCACTTGGCACTTATTCCCATCACCGAGTGCATCAAAAAGCAAGCGCGACTTTAAAGTACAAGCCACTTCCCACTTTAAAGTGCAACTTTATTTCCACCCACAGTAATCGAAAGGGCCGATTCGCTGGCGCGGCAAGCGGACGTAATCGCCGCTCTGACGCTCGACATTCTCAAAGGAACGACGAACGCATTCGATCCAGGTTGAAAACGATGCTAGCGGTGATTTTTAATTTCGTTTTTTAAATAAAAATGTGAATAAAAATGGTTATTTTTATTCAGATATCCATAGAATTCGGCCGCACCCCGGACAGATGGCTGTAGCCGAGCGACTGAGAAGTTTGCTGCACGACAAGGGAATGAATTCGTCTAAAATTGCTGGTAGGTTGGATTTCTGGTTTGAAAGTGTATCAAATATTGACCAATTTTGGATAGTAAAAATATGTATAACATTTTATCTCTCTGGAAAATTGAAAGATGATTTTTTGCGAGATTTAAAAAATATAAAACAAATGAGATTTTTGAAATGGTAATGGAGATAAGCGCCCGGTTTTCCATCTTTTTGAAATTTTGCTAGAAAACCAGTGTGTTGGCAAAAGGTGAAAAATGATTTTGTGATGAAATTAAAAAAGAAATATTTTTCAACTGGTTTAATGGGGTCAGGCCTAAATAGCATCTAATCCGCTTGGCATCTGGACCCGGATAGCATGGATTTCTGCCTGCTTGGCATCTAGACCTGCTTGGCATCTATCCAATGCTGGATGCCAAGCGGACTGTGGCATAGATGCCAAACGGGCGGGTAGGGCCAGGTGCCAAGCGGTCTAGATGCCATCCAGGCGGGCGGGCGGGTGGCGGGGGGAGGTATGTGTGAACTCAGGCGGCAAACACAAAGGGCAACGAAGAATGGAAGTACACATAACAATGGATGTCCCTTTGTGTTTGGCTTCTGAGCTCAATGTTTGACGCATACCCCCCCCCCCCCCCCCGCTGCCCACACCGATCGATTGCGAGTCATGATTAGGGTTGGCAAAATCTCAGAAAAAAATAAAAATAAAATGGAATATTCAAGAATAAAATAAAATAAAATAAAATGGAAAATTTAAGAATAAAAATAAAAATTGTATAAAAATTCGAATTTTTGTAAAAATTTTGTAAAATTGTATAAAAATTCGTATTTTTGTAAAATTGTATAAAAATTCATGTTTTTGTAAAATTTTGTCTCATTGCTTGAGTCTCTACCTGTTTATTCATGGATCTGGGGGCAGTCCCAAGCATTGTAAAGTGTCAAATGTCATGTAAAATGTCATGCAAAGTGCCAACTGTCATGACAAATGTAAAGTTAAGTGTAAATTGTCATGACATGTAAAAATTAAAGTATCAATTGTCAAGCAAATTGTGTTCAAATCTCATGTTTTATTTCGAAATCTTATGTTTTGTATCCAAATTATGTTGTTGTTGACTCCAAATCTTATGTGAACATTTGGATACAAAAAGATAAGATTTGGATATAAAACATACATACTATGGATACAAAAACACAAGATTTGCATACACATTTTACACTTTGCATGACATTTGTCATGACAATTGCATCTTTGCTTGAAATTTTACATGACACTTGACATTTTGCATGACAATTGATACTTTACTTTACATTTGTCATGACAATTGACACTTTGCATGACATTTTACAAGTGTGCCAAGCACACTCCAGTAGTCCTTCTACTGAAAATGCAAATCATTCTTATCAATAATTGTAACTTTACACTTGCAGCTAGCTAACAATAAATACATACTGCATGCAACTTTTGAAAGTAAGGGAAAAATTTGTCACAGGTTTTTCATGTATACGTCTAATTATAACATTTTTCTGGCCTTGCATGCATGTTTCTGATTTTTTGTAAAATTTCTGTACAATTTTTGTAAAATTTTTGTAAAATGTGTCATTTTATTTTATTAATGACTTTTGGGAATAAAATAAAATAAAATAAAATGAAACGAGAATAAAATAAAAATAAAATAAAATTTTTATACAATTTTTATACAATTTTACTAAAATGAATTTTTTATAAAACCAACCCTGGTCATGATGTTTTGATTGGGTTTGTTTGCGAGAGACGTCAGTGCAACATGCGTGAACGAATTAATTTATTAATGTCGACCATAAATATTGAACATTGACATCAACATTGACATTGACCGAAATCCTAAAAAGCCAATCCCGATCCCGAATTTTGGGAGTTATGTCATATTTTGTAAACCACCCAAAATATGTAAATTTTTAACATTTGAACTTGAAATGTAAATAAATTCCTAATGGTGCATCGGAAATGGAAATGAAAATATTTTTTGGACTTGTAAACTTATGAACTTATGAAATGAAACTCAAGTGGTCTGTGATGGATATGTGAACTTTCGATGTGAAACTTCTGTTTTTCATAGGGAATTTGAGATGGATATGTGAACTTTCAATATGAAAATTGTGATTTTACTGAAAATCGGAATGAACAAAATCTCAGGACTGAAATGGACTATAATGCTGAAATTTTTTCTCTAAAATGTGAAAAACTATACGTGGAGGTCAATTCCACGCTTAACTCGATTTTTCTAGATTTGGCGCTTGTGAACTTTTGGAACGGAAGTCCCCAATTCCAATACAAGAAAAAACGCGAATCGCGGTGTGCAATGCAATTGCCCATTTCCGGCTTCAAAGGCAGTTGCCGCATCACCGCAGTTTGCGGCTGGCCGCAAGAGCCGAGGCTGGGCAATTACATGCACCCAGTTTGTGTGCAATTATATAATTATAGTGGCCGCAGTTTGCGGCTAGATATAGTTAACTCATAGTAATTATGAGATTATAATGGCGTCGGTTCGCGGCTGGCGGTGAAAGCCGGAGTTGGGCAATTAAATGTGCCTAATTCACATGAAATTATAGGATTTGTAGTAGATTAGTGATTAGTAGATTTGTGCAGTTTGCATTGGCGATAGTCCAATGCAGTGCAATTATTAGATAAGTGTGCACGCGTTTTTGCAGCTGGCAATATTCCAATGTGGTGCGCATGCACGCATCCACGTGTGTTTGCACGTGCACCACACAAATAGATACAGAACTTTAAAATCAGTTCCGTTCTGTGTGCACGTGTAACGTCGAGACTACCTATCAAATCAATTAATTTGAAATGCAAAATATAAAAGGCATGGCATCAATAATAAGCATAATGATATGCACATTCAAAGCCTAATCTCAGCTGCGGGGGGGGGGGGGATCAGATGCATACATGTACCGTCTCGTGGGTGTGTGGGGGGGGGGGTTCAGCCTGCTTGGCATCTACACCCACACGGCATGGAGACTGCATGGCATGTGCCGGCATGTAGCCCGCTTGGCATCTATGGGACGATAGATGCCAAGCAGGTCTAGATGCCAAGCAGGCAGAAATCCATGCTATCCAGGTCCAGATGCCATGCAGGTTTAGATGCCGAGCAGTGCAGACTCGTTTAATGTCACTTCTGTATTTACACTTACCTAGTTACAAAACCAACTTACACTCTACACTCTGATTCCCCCCCCCCCCTAGAATCGCACCGTTTCTGCAGCCGGGTGCAGGACGCGTACACGCTGCGCTGCGTGCCGCAGGTGCACGGCGTGGTGCACGACACGATCGCCTTCGCCAGGACCGTCATCGACGTGGAGCTCAACGCCGCCACCGACAACCCGCTCGTGTTCGCTGATAGGTGGGTAATGTGTTCTGTGTGGTATTGGTGATGGGTAGGGTGTCAACAAAAACTTTTTGGCGGAAAACGGAAACGGAAACGGAAAATTTTTGGCACTTGCCGGAAAACGGAAACGGAAAATTTTTGACACTTGCCGGAAAACGGAAAACGGAAAAATAAAAGGCCGGAAAACGGAAACGGAAAAATTTGCTGAAAGTATGCCGGAAACGGGAAAAATTTGCTGAAATTATGCCGGAAACGGAAAAAATTTGCTGAAATTTTGCCGGAAATGGAATAAAATTTGCTGAAATTTATCTGGAAATAAAATTTTTTGCAGAAATCTCACTAGAAATAGAAAAAATTCACATAATTGAGAACCTGCATGCATGTTTACCAGTTTCGCTACAACAGAAAACATAAAATTGAGCTAGAAAGTGGAAAAAAGTTGGAAAAAAGACAATTGAACCGGAAAATTGAAAAAAGCCGGAAAAACTAAAAATTTAGCCGGAAAACGGAAAATGAGCCGGAAAAACGGAAACAGAAAAAAAATTTAGCTGCCGGAAAACGGAAACGGAACCGGAAAAAAATTTGCCTGCGGAAAGCGGAAACGGAAAATGGAAAACGGAAAGTTGACACCCTAGTGATGGGTGGGGGGGGGGGGGGCTTTGGCTGCTTTTTCGGTTTGTTTTTTTAAATTTAATTTTCAATTTGCAATTTTGCGATGCATACCTATGTGGAATTTTGCGACATTTACGACATTTCACACTAATGGGAGACGCAAAATGCGTGTGTAATTTTTTTGACAGTCAAACTTGGCGCATTCTTACATAATAAGCAGAAAATACTTTCGCAATACTTTCAATTTGTGGATTCCCGAAAAACATGTTTCAAATGAGTAGAAAGTTGCTAAATAGGGGACTTTTTGCATATTGCGTAAAAAAATTTTGGAAAAAATAAAAAACTAAATTCCTAAAAAGGCACAAATTTGAACACACTCTAAAAAACACAAAAATAACTTCCAGAGTTTCCACCCACTTATCCCACCCATCGCAGGGGCGAGATCAAAAGCGGCGGCAATTTCCACGGAGAATACCCAGCTAAAGTGCTCGATTTCGTCACGATAGCCGTGCACGAGTTGGCGCAAATGTCCGAGCGACGATTTGAGAGATTGAATAATCCCGCCCTGAGCGGGTTGCCCGATTTTTTGGCCAAGGATGGAGGGGTCAATTCGGGACTGATGATGGTGCAGGTCACTGCGGCTAGTCTGGGTTGGTGTTGCATTGGCTGATCGGCACACAGTAGTTTTCAAATCATAGATCAGCTTCGAACGTGTTTGAGTTTACTGGGATAAGGTGGAATAAGGCGCCAATTGGGATCAATATAATTCATTTTGGTAAAAATTTCACTCATGCGTTCAAGGTGGATCTATGAGTTTTCGAAATTTCGGTTGAAAACTAGTATGAATAGGTAGGCTAGGTACATGGTGCGTATGTGTGTATTTATCATAAATGGTGGAATAGTTCCCCTGGGGAATTACTTTTCGTTAGGCTTTTGGAGGAGGGTTATTTATGGGGAAGAATTTTCAACCATTTTCCTATAAATCTGTTGTAAGAACAATGTTTATGTGGACAAAGAGATTCTGATACTTTTCTGCAAATTCAACAAGGCCATTTTATCATAAACTGAAAAGCATTTGCAAAAAGAAGTGAAAAGTAAATATGGCCAATTGACACATATTTATAAGTATACTCGGCGTACATGATACTCTGCCATCGCACTAATTTATGCATCGTGTTGGAAGCGTGCCAATAGTATTAAATCATGCGATTTCCGTAAATAGATGAAAAAATTCATCGATGTGAATATGTTTATGAATAACATTATAACAACAATCAGTTGTGTCATCTTTTTATGAAACTCGCACGCGTTAACTATCGTTGGCACACTTCCAGCGGGAACCACGCGTGCAAGGTGTAAAGTAACCGGAGTATACACGTTACATTTACGTATTGACATATTTTATTTCTACGCTTGTAGATAGGGAAGAAACATTCCGCATTTGCACTCAAAAATCTCACCAGACGTAGCTTTTTTGCATGTCTTTGTTTTTTTTTGCGTCTGGATTCGTTGTTTTAGAAATATGCGCAGCATTATTCCAGCCATCACAGTATGGGGGAATATTCGAGGGTAATTATTTGTTCTTCACTCAGCTGGCAGGAGGATAAAAATCGAGGGGGAACTAGGGTTGGAAAAAAAACGTTTTTTTAACTCGATGTTTTTTTTTAAAAAACAACGTTTTTTAAAATAAAAAACAACGTTTTTTAAAAATAAAAAACGTTTTTTTAAAAGCTCCCAGATATGACCTTGTGTCAACATTAGTGATGTAAAAAGCGCCAGAGTTTCGGCGCCAAGCGCCAAAAGCGCCATGGCGCTTTTCCCATCGCGGCGCCAAGCGCCAATGGCGCCACACGATTTTAGCGCCAAGCGCCAAAAGCGCCATGGCGCTTTTCCAGACGGTAGCGCCAAGCGCCAATGGCGCCAGAGGACAATGGCGCCAAGCGCCAATAGCGCCAGCGCCAAAAATTTCTTGGCCGTTTTTTCATCACCATGTACATGGTCCGGCTGAAAAGTCCCCGGGCAGTGCTCACCATTCGCGCTAGGGGTAAGCTACGGTCATAAAACTTTAACACGTTAATATATCAGGTATTTTGAGTTTTCACTCAAAATTTCACCCCTCTAGCTCCACCCACTGCGGAACTGTGGGGGTTACAATTTCGGTCATTTTGTACTGATGTACAAATGGTGCTCTAGCTCGATGCTGCTTTAAGTTGTGATCATGAAACTTTGGCTAATGTAAGCCATCAGTGTTGGTAATGTGTTGATAATATTCAACACTTTCATCAACATAATTGCTATTAAGGTAAAATTAATATGCAGATCAGGGTGATGTGCAAGAAACGTGGGAACTGTGATGGATGTTTTTGGTGATCATCTGAGATCATGTTGTATTGCAGTGATTTTTATGTTGTTTTGTAATGTGCAGTAAATTAATTTTGTGGATAAAATTTCCCTATGTTGATTATTAACGTGTAGTGGACACATTGCCTGTGTTCAACAGCAGTGAGTAGACTCCAAGGGGGACTATTTTGGGAAGGAGAGACAGAATGATGAATTTGGTAGTGAGAGTAGTGACAGTAATGACAATATGGACTAGGCTTATGATATCATAGCTAATGTTGGTTAGTGCTGGCACATTGCCAACACTGGTGGCTCACACTAGCCAAAGTTTCATGATCACAACTTAAAGCAGCATTGAACTAGAGAACCATTTGTACATCAGTACAAAATGACCGAAATTGTAACCCCCACAGTTCCGCAGTGGGTGGAGCGAGAGGGGTGAAATTTTGGGTGAAAACTCAAAACACCTGATATGTTAACGTGTTAAAATTTTATGACCGTAGCTTACCCCTAGCGCAAATGGTGAGCACTGCCCGGGGACTTTTCAGCCGGACCATGTACATCTAAATACACAAAGATGTTCCCTACTTGATGAATGAAGCTGCGTGAAAATTTGTGCAAAAAAAGTACCCATGTACCCAGTACCCAGTACCAAAGTACCCAGAATGCAAGTACCGTACATCCTCAAATAAGACCCCAGGGAGTTATTATTTCATCCGAAGTTTTGGAGGGGGTATTCAAGGGGGTGTTATTCTAGGGGGAGTTATTTTTTTCTCCGAACATGCACTTTATTCTTTGTATGCATTCCATAAACTCATGTAATCCAGGTATTTGATAGTTCAACAACAATAAAAACACGGTATCCATTGAAAAATTCATTGAGACTTCATTGACATTCAAATACACATTGCGGATATAGGTACATATCAAATACCCATATGGGGGAGTTATTCAAGGGGGGGGGGGTATTTTTCCTCACTTGGCTAACATGTGAAGTTATTCAGGGGTGTTATTCAAGGAGATCATATTTAAGGACATAGGGTAAATAAAAGAGTAATGTGATGAAGCAGGGTTTTTTTACTCAGATCTGATAAGCATCCTAAAATGAATGTCAGAAAAATAAATGTGGTATGATCGATAGATTGTAAAGTGTACATTCAGCATGCACTATTGGTAGTTTTACTCTGAATGCAGAAAGTTTCAGTAGGTGACTTTTTCGAAGCAAGTGAAATTTTGCTATTATATACCTAAAATCCATGAAATTTTGGTGTGTGAACCATAATTGTTAGGTGATGGGAAAATTGGATGGAATAAAAAAACAATCATCTCATATTTTGATGGCATATTTGATGTACGTATCGAAAACGTACACAAACAGTATGGCGCTTTTTTGGCGCTTTTTAAAGTGGGAGCGCCAAGCGCCAATGGCGCCACGGCTTTATAGCGCCAAGCGCCAAAAGCGCCATGGCGCTTTTGGAGGTGTGGGCGCCGAGCGCCAATGGCGCCACGGCAAAAAGGCGCCAAGCGCCAAAAGCGCCATGGCGCTTTTTTGTTTGGCGCTAGCGCCAGGCGCCAGCGCCATGGCGCTTTTACATCACTAGTCAACATATATAGGTATATCAGACAGTGGCAATACTCTGTGATGTTATATATGACCATATAATGTCTGTGGAGCCATGGGATAGCATTATAAGTGGTGATTTGTGTCAAAAATATCCATTTTTCATCGACATATCGTTTGTATATCGCCTTATAAAGTTGAATGTTTGTGACTTCAGGTAAAGTTTGGCACAGAATAGTGATCAAACAAAGTTATAAAAGGAGGTTGTTACTTTGGGAGTGATGTTACACACTGTGGAGGTACATGGAAGTACATTACCTCAATATTATATACTACATCAACATATGATGGCTTATCAACCTATGGTAGCACATAGAAATGGATACTTTGATACTAAAAATGCCACAAAACCAATGAAAACAACCACAAATGTCAATTTGCGTGTGAAATTGCGCGCTTGCGCGCAAAAATTTTGCAAAATACCCAGTGCTTAGTACTAAAAATTTCGGCCGATGTTTTTAAAAAAACAAAAACATTTCGGACGTCATGTTAAAAAAAAAAACGTTTAAAAAAAACGTTTAAAAAAAAAAACGTTTTAAAAAAAACATCGGCCAACCCTAGGGGGAACTAAGCATGGATGTACAGTAGGTATTTTGAATTAACTTTTACTTAATGCACATTTTAACTGTAAATGCAAGTGGTTATAATACAACATTGTGACATACTTTAGATAAAAATTCAATTCAATTCTTCATATACCACTCAGTCTTTGCGAGGCAGAAGGGTACACAGTACAAAAATACAAAAGTAATATAACATGAAAAGTGCCACACTAAACTAGCATGTAAACCATCATACTTCGTAAAGTAGGGCATAAATACTTACAACTCCCCCCACAACCTTGTTTAACCCCCCCCCCCTGTGCAGTATCAGAGAACAAAGTATTGGTGCACCCCTCATCAGCTGACAGCATACCCACCAGCGCAAATCAGGAAGATCACGTTTCTATGGGCGGTTTTGCAGCCAGAAAAGCACTCATGGTTTTGGATAATGTGGAAAATGGTTGGGTTTTGTGGCTTTTTGTATTCATTTGGAACATTGAGATATCAGAAAAATAATTAACTATTTGTTTGGAATGCTGTTTTGAACACCTTCTAAATTGGTAATGCATTATGCAAGGTCAATCCTAGTGAAGGAATGACGCTATGACGCTGGCCCCTTTTGAATGATAATTAGCAAAAATGGTTGGGGATGGCATCTTTCAAACACTGAAAAATTGAAGTTGATCAATACAATTGAATGTGAATGCAATTCCAAGTAAATTCAGTAACAAGTGAATAGAATTCAAGTAGGTATATAACAGTAAACAAAACTCCAATTTCTTCCCAGTGCTAGCAATGGAGCTGATGGCAGCCTGCCAAGGAATGGAATTCCTCAAGCCACTGACTTCCACTGCGCCACTGCAGAAAGTATACAACCTCGTGAGGCATGTTTCTCCGTGAGTCAGATTTAATTATTGGGCAGGGGAAGTTTTAATTAGAAGAAATGGTGCGTTTTTTTTCTTCCAGCTGAGTTTTTTATTTTGAAGAAATAATGTTTCCTGTATGGTATTGGTTTATCTTTACAAACAAACAACTTAGGAAACTTGAAAAATATTGTTATTCCCTGTATTCAGTCAGTTTTTCTTTAACTTTCCATACACATGGAATACCAAAACTTTCTTTCAAATTACCTACGTTTTAAAATTTTCAACCCAAAAACGTAAATCCACAAAAATATTTCTAAAAAAATAAACAGTAACCTAAAAATTGAAACCCACAACCATGGTTGGTTTTAGTAAAATTCTTTTTACTAAAATTGTATTTTATTTTTATTAAAATTGTATTTTATTTTAATTTTATTCATGTTTCAGTTTATTTTTTTTAATTTTATTCTGAAATGTCATTAATAAAATAAAATGACACCATTTTACAAAAATTTTACAAATATTTTACAAAATTTTTACAAAAAATCTAAAATCTTGGATGCAAGGCCATAAAACAATGTGCACGCTAAAAGCGTACAGATGAATACAAAAAAATTTTTATGTAGACTTGTGACATTGGTTTATGTAGGTATCTTGAATTTTGACCCTCACAGGGGCCAGATAGATCTGCAGCTAATTTGCTCCTCCCGAGCAGGGTTGGTTTTATAAAAATCATTTGTATACAAATTGTATAAAAATTGTATAAAAATGTATTTTATTTTTATTTTATTCTTGTTTCATTTTATTTTATTTTATTTTATTCCAAAATAATAATAAAATAATAAAATGGACCATTTTACAAAAATTTTACAAAAATTTTACAGAAATTTTACAAAAAATCAGAATCTTGTATGCAAGGTCAGAAAAATGTGATAATTAGACCTAAACATGAAAAACGTGTGACACATTTTTCCATTACTTTGCAAAAGTTGCATGCAGTAGGTATTGTTAGCTAGTTGCAAGTGTTAAGTTACAATTATCAATAAGAATGGTTTGCATTATCAGTAGAAGGGCGCATTTGTAAAACATCATGCAAAATGTCAATTGTCCTGACAACTGTAGTAAAGAGTCAATTGGCATCTCAAATGTCAAGCAAAGTATAATTGTCATGACAAATGTCGTGCAGAGTGTAAATCTTGTATCTGAATCTTATGTTTTGGTATCCAAACCTTATATTTTGATATCCAAATCTTATGTTTTTGTATCCAAATGTTCGCATAAGATTTGGTTACAAAAACAACAAGATTTGGATACAAAAGATAAGATTTGGATACAATTTGCTTTACATTTTCCACTTTAATTTATATCTGTCATGGCAATTGACACTTTACTTAACATTTTCGTGAAAATTAACACTTTCCATTCCATTTCATATGATATTTTGACACTTTACATGGCTTGGGACTGCCCCAGCTCCGCGAATGAACAGGTTGAACTATAAGCAACAGAAAAAATTTTTACAAAAAATATGAATTTTTATACAATTTTTACAAAAATATGAATTTGTATACAATTTTACAAAAATTTTACAAAAATTCGAATTTTTATACAATTTTTATTTTTATTTTGAAATTTTCCATTTTATTTTATTTTATTTTATTCTTCATTTTTCCATTTTATTTTTATTTTATTTTTATTCTTTTCTGAGATTTTGCCAACCCTGCTCCCGAGGGAAGATAGCTAATAATTGCGGGGCTTGCGGGGTTAATATATAGGCTTTTTCATGGTATGGAACAAAGTAAATGGGAAAAAATCACATAGATTAGTTATTTTTAAGGTAACAATATATTAAAAAATATGAAAATTTGCGATTTTGAGCAAAAATCACAACAATGAAAGCATCAGTTCTGCAAATTGGCAGCTAGAATCTTGAACAAGAGGATAGAAAACTTTTTATAGAATTTTACAGACACTCGAGTTTTTGTAAAATTTTACTAAAATTGTACAAAAATTTGAATTTTTGTACAATTTTACTAAAATTTTACAAAAATTCAAATTTTAGTAAAATTGTATTTTTATTTTATTAATTTTCCATTTTATTTTATTTTATTTTATTCTCCAATTTTCTATTTTATTTGTATTTTATTTTTATTTTTTTCTGAGATTTTGCCAACCCTGCCCACAACTACATCACTGACTTCAAAACCCCCATTACAGCGCCATTGAAAAAGACCGCTATTTTGCACCAGACATCGCATCAATAGCCCGCCTACTACGCGAGCAAAAAGTTTGGCAGTGTGTCAAACAACATTTGGATGAGTGCCAAATGACTGGACTCGAAAATTGGGAAGATTTTGACACGGCTCCAGGCAGTCCCACGACAACTTTCTTACAAAATAACGCCAATGTGGAAGGTGACGATGTCATAAATGGTGATAGTGAGACAAATTCAAATGTGAATGGTGGTGAAGCTTGTTGTAGTGCTAGTAAGAAGCCTAAGGTTGATTAGTAAGGTGGGATTAGCATTGGAAAATGAGTGATTTTAAGAAAAATTAAATAAATAAAACCGCAGAAAATTTCTCATCAAGAAAAAAAATTTGAGAAAGAAACTGAAAAATATAAATAAATATAAATATAAACTTTTTTCTATTTTTGGTATTAAAAATTAAGTCAATCTAAAAACAAACCATGGACGAAATACCTATAAAATAAGAAAATCTTATATTTTCTGATCTTTTTTATGTAAATCTCCCATAGATTTTTTCAATGCTATACATCTGGTAGAGGACATACAATTTATTTATATGCATCGTTTTTATACGAATATATATTTAAAATTCGTCTGACGAAACGTCTGGTTTGCCACATGACATATACTCCGCGGACCTCACGATATGCATTTTTCTAAATGAAACACTCCATTATGACGTCATCATCAATAAAATAAAAATTGTTTCACGAACGAAAAAAGAAGGG
Source organism: Sphaerolaimus hirsutus (assembly GCA_964036195.1). Lineage (NCBI taxonomy): Eukaryota > Metazoa > Nematoda > Chromadorea > Monhysterida > Sphaerolaimidae > Sphaerolaimus > Sphaerolaimus hirsutus. Next base: position 6,075,392 of record OZ038452.1, on the reverse strand, counting down.
AAAAATACCCAGGAAAAAATCGTCGCTTGTACGCGACCGCCTTTTTGTGAAAGTACGTGCATAAGTATCCTTCTGGCTAATCATCGACAAATACATAAGTATTTTTGGACGAATACTTAGCGGTCTGCCGAGCCAACCATTGCATTTGCTTCGATAATTTATTGGTTGATTATTGGAGAAATGCCATTCAAAAACAACTTTTATGAACAATTCAACGCTTTTTTGCTATATTTTTGATGTTGTTATTTTTACTTTATTGCTGACTTAGTCACATATTTACGTAATGGGGGAGATTTTGGTGACAATTTTTTTTTGAATTGCAATTTTATTTTCGAAATATTGTATATTGTGACGGTCATGATATAACTACCCATTCATATTGTCAATGATTTTTGTGTACAAATATTTTCAATCATTCACTGTTTGAAACATTTGTTACCATCAATACCTAAAAATGTTTCATCACGAGTTTTATTTAGCAAAAGAGCGAAGTCAAATTTCATCCCATTGGACATTCAAATTACTGTGTAAAATGACAAAGATTTTAATGAAGTATGACACTTTGCAGCGTGCGGGACTGCCCCTGGGGGCAATCCCAAGCCCTGTAAAGTGTAAAGTAAAGTGTCAGATGTAAAGTCAAATGCAAAGTAAAGTAAGTGTCCATCAAAACATCACAGAAAAAGTTTTATTACTGAACTTTGCATGACAATTGTCACTTGACTTTGCATTTGAGTTTACATTTGACACTTTACTTTGCCATTGACTTTAGGTGGCAATCCCAAGCCCTGTAAAGTGTAAAGTAAAGTGTCAAATGTAAATTAAAGTGCCAAATATAAAGTAAAGTGTCAATTGTGTATCCAAATCTTATTTTTCATGTCCAAATCTTATGTTTTTGTATCCAAATTTTATGTCGAAAAATAAGATTTGGATACAAAACCATAAGATTTAGATACGAAAAAACATTTTGGATACATAATTGAAACTTTACCTTACATTTGGCACTTTACTTAACTTTGACATTTGACTTTGCATTTGATTTTACATTCGACACTTTACTTTACACTTTGGGACTGCCCGGTTGCAGGGATTCCGCAACATAACTTATCGTTTTACTTGTCCACATGCGGATTTCTCGACACCAGCTTCACCCTTTTGTCCAGTTTCTGAGCGCACTGTTTTTATATTTTCATTATATTTACTTTCCGTGATATACCGTATTACCTCGAAATACCCCCAGGGGGTTTATTATTTCGCCAGCAAAATTTTAGGGGGGGGGAATAATTCAAGGGGTTTTATTCGAGGGGGGGGGGTCTATTTTTTCGCCAGAAATTTTCGGAAATTCCCCATACTCAGACATAGAAAAATCAAACAATTACATAGATAGATATGTGGTTATAGGCATATATAACTGTTTATACACATAAACCTTACCCTAACATCACTCAATCATCAGTTTTAACGTGTGTTCTGCATTGTACAGATCACAAACTGCGGTATTTGTCATGTACGTTCCCTTTACACTCAATTTTAGGGGGGGGGGTATTTCGAGGGGTGGTTTATTATTTCCTCAGCCAAATTTTAGGGCGTATTTCGAGGGGGGGGTTAATTCAAGGGGGGGGATAATTCGAGGTAATACGGTAATCAAAAAAACGGGGGAGTTATTCCAGTGAGCAGGCTTACTCAATAATTTGCGAAGCAAAGTTATTTTTGAAAGAATATCCGCATTAGCATAATGGAGTAAATATTGCTACCAGCTTCCAAAGTATTGTAAAAAAATATTTTTTTATCTATCACTATTCTACACACCGATCAGGGGGCAGTTCCGCAAAATGAGATATGAGAAGTGAAATGGCAAAGCGAAGTAAAAGCGCAAAGGCGAGATGAAACGGCAAGTGAATTGGCAAAAGCGAAGTAAAAAATAAAAATAAAAGGTAATTTCTCTTTGCTTTCGCCATTTCACTTGCCGTTTCACTTCGCCTTTGCCATTTCACTTCTCACTTTTCATTTTGCGGAACTGGCACCAGATTACCTATTTATAAGATGTCAAAGGTTAACGTAAACAATGAAAGACGCACATTAGTTATTGACGCGGAGAAACAGTGTTTTTATAATAAAATAGAAACAGCATCATTTCGAATCGATATACGTACATAAAAAAGCGCAAAGTGCAAACATCTCAGCGCGCATATTTTTCAAGCTTTAAAGCCATATGACTTCCTCAAAATGTCGAAATGGCACAAGTGACACCAAGATTTGGCTCGTAAAACTAAGTTACGACGGAACTTTGCGAGCGAAAAGTTATAAAAAATGACACTTTAATCCCGAACAACATTTCCACATATTTCTGCCCGCCGGCATTTCCGACCACGGATCCACAAAAATCAACAAAAAATAGTTAAAAACCGACACACTCCGGAATTTCCGGTTCGAGTGAGTAAATCCAGGAAAATTAGAAAATGGGTTTTTGAAAGTCGTCTTTTTCTTCGATGGGGCCGACGCAAGTACGCGTTCTTACGCTTGAATCCGATTTCGATGGAGAACACAATTTGTATAGATTGAGGAAAGGTTGGCGCCAGTTTGCTACATTCTTTTCTCACTGTGATATTCAGGAATTGCGCTGATTTTTGACTTGGACTTTCGTAATACTTGGGTTGGAAACGTGCCGGAAAAGTTTTCAATGTTTGAATTTTGATTTTAAATTTGTGCGTGTTTTTGATGCGCCAATTTATCAGTTTACCGGAAAATAAATTGTGCTCAAAATTTGTAACTTCAAATGAAGAAACTTAAAAATGATTTTGGTTAATCTTGAATTTCAAAATCAAATTATTGTAAAATTCTTGTCTTAATCAGTATTCAATCTCATAAACAAACCAGATTAGCATTGTGATCTTTATTGGTTCTCTCTTAACCCCCCCCCAAATGTACAGTCATTCACAATAAATTATATTGAGACAATTTAGTTTGGAGACACATGATCAAAAGGTTCCCAAGCACCACACAAGGCTTGGGTTTTGCTCTAAGGTATTCATATCCTAAATGATAGTTAATCGTCCCAGCCCAAGTGCCGTGATCCAATATTATGAAGATCATATACAAAATGCCTCGAAATTTGCCGCCAACTGCAATCATTACTACATTCCCATCAACACAACTCCATTAAAAACCCCTCAACCCCCAACCCCCAGGATGGAAGCTTCGCTTCACCCTCGGCGCCACCCTAATGGGGCGCACCCTATCCGTGTGGAGTACGCACCCCGAGCAGACGGGGGAGGGCAGCCCGCCTCCCCCGCCCTACAGAACCATGCACAAGCTGCCCTGGGTGCAGGGGTCCAGCGTGCGTCACGACGACCTGTCCGCGTACGCGGAGCTCGGCCTGTCCGTGGCCGGCGCGTTCAAGTTCCAAGTTAGGGATGATAGGGAGGAGGAGTTGGTTGGGGGGAATTTCGGGGTGGAATTGTGGAGAGGGATAGGGGTGGACAAGGGGGTTACACACCGAATCGCCCAGCTATCTGCTTATTTATTTATTTTTTATTTCTGTGCAGAAAAAAGTTTTATCGAGTTTTAGGGTTCAAACTAGGGTTGGAAAAAAAACGTTTTTTTTTAACTCGATGTTTTTTTAAAAAAAAACAACGTTTTTTTTAAAAGCTCCCAGATATGACCTAGTGTCAACATATATAGGTATATCAGACACTGGCAATACTCTGTGATGTTAAATATGACCATATAATGGCTGTGGAGCCATGGGATAGCATTATAAGTAGTGATTTGTGTCAAAAATATCCATTTTTCGTTGACATATCGTTCGTATATCGCCTTATAGTCGAATGTTCGTGACTTCAGGTAAAGTTTGGCACGGAATGGTGATCAAACAAGGTTATAAAAGGAGGTTGTTACTTTGGGAGTGAAGTTACACACTGTGGAGGTACATGGAAGCACATTACCTCAATATTATATATTACAGCAACATATGTCGGCTTATTCACCCATGGTAGAACATAGAAATGGATGTTTTGATACTAAAAATGCAACAAAACCAATGAAAACAACCACCAATGTCAATTTGTGTGTGAAATTGCGTGCTTGCGCGCAAAAATTTTGCAAAATACCTAGTGCTTAGTACTAAAAATTTTGGCCGGTGTTTTAAAAAAAACAACATTTCGGACGTCATGTTTAAAAAAAAAAACGTTTTTAAAAATAAAAAAAACGTTTAAAAAAAACATCGGCCAACCCTAGTTCAAACAAGACTTTCCGAGACCGAAACGGGACCCAACTGTTGAAACTGAAACTGGAATTGTTTTCTTCAATAAAAATAAAGGTTTCCAACAAAAGCATGAACACAAACGATGGACAGATTGAAAACAGCTTGGATCGACCCTGTGCCCGTGGTCATGTAAATCCACTGACCATGTAGACCCGGCGGACATGTAGTGGATTCCTTTCACCCGTTTTAACCCCCCCCCCCCCCCGCAGTGCCAGCAAGCAGGTGGTCGTGCAGGGGCACTTCCAAGTGGCGCCCGACTTGCACGTGGGCAGCCCCGCGGACACGCTGCCCCTGGACGCCATCACCTGCCTCACCCACCTCACCAAGCTGCTAGGACCCTTCTCGCAGTGGCATGGTATTTCGGGGGGGGGGGGGGGTTGATTTTGGGTGATATTTTTGGGGGGGGGGGTAATTTGCGTGGCTGATGATTGGAAGTGTATGGATTTTGTGGTGACTGGTGACATGTTGGGCTGGGGACTTGTTTATAGAATTTGTGTCTCTGTTTCGCGGGAGTCACGTTTTGCAGCAATTTTGGATGGACAATTTAGTTTTTGGGCAATTTTTAGCTTCAATAAATGATTTAAATTGGTATATTTGTGGAATGTGGCTCAACACACTAGTTTACGGCAAAAATTTGGGAAACTGTTTCACACATTTGAGTTTACCAGAATGAGCATCTTTTGATCCCTGTCAACACGTGCGGAATCCGTGACTCTCAAGGACGTACGCAGGGGGGGGGCGGGGGGGGGCGGCCGCCCCCCCCCCCCGTTCCCGGGCCGGACATAAAAAATTGCCAGAAATGGCACTTTTCTAAAGCGATTTTGTAGGCACTTCTAAAATTTTTTTGCGCGCAAGCGCGCAAATAACCACCCGATGATTACTATGTCTTTTTCCGGAATCTAACAGCGTTAGAAAGGTACTCAACATGATTCTTGTACGAAATATAGGTATACAAAGATACCTATATAGTAGACGTTGGCGCCAACGCCAGCGCCAATACTGCCATGGCGTTGGCGCCTACAAATGGCGCCAGCGCCATGGCACAATTTCTTTACTATAGGGCCAAAATTTAGGGGGGGGCGCCGCCCCCCCCCCCCGTTCTCCGGGCTCCGTATACAATCCGCCCCCCCCCCCCGCTCAAAAATCCTGCGTACGTCCCTGGTGACTCTTTATTACGAAAACTCAAATACTATCAAAGCTGACTTATTAATTATTTTATCTCATTTAGGGTTTTGCATCACAAATCAATGATTTTTCAGTTTCCAAAATTTCTGCCGTCACCCGGCGCGCGTGGGTCCAAACCAATATACCCCATTCCCCCCTCGTTCCAGACCGGCTGCGCGTAGCCAAAGAGTGCGGCTACAACATGCTGCACTTGACGCCCGTGCAGCAGTTGGGCATTTCCAACAGCTCCTACTCCATCGCCGATCACTTGAAGCTGAATAGGTCCATGGCTGAAAATGTGTGTTTTGGTTGATTGATTTGGTTGATTTGGGAGTTGAGTTGATGTCGAATGAATTTCACTGTTTGACTGATTGTCGCCGTTTCCGAAAACATCAAAGCGAGCCGAGTGAATTTCCTGTTTCATTGGCAAAATTATCCTCGTGCTTAAAAACTGCACAATTTCGAAAAAAACCCTCAAATTGAAAAACCCATTCCAAACTCAAAGCCCAAACATGAAAAACAATAATTTCGCCCCTGTACTCAGGAGAACGAGGAAGCTCCCACGTACGAAGCAATGGGCAAATTTGTGGAGAAAATGTCAGTGGAATGGAAAATGCTGACGATTTGCGATGTTGTATGGAATCATGTTGCCCAGAACTGCCCCGCGCTAAAGGTTTCAGAGATTGTTTTGATATTTATTTATTTTAATTTTATTTGTTTGTAAAAATGTATGTGAATCCAATGTGCCTGCGCAGTGCGCACACTAGTTTTCACACGAAATTTTGAAAACTGACAAATCAGCTTAGAACGCATTTGAGTGTTCTACAGTGAGGTGGCCGTCAACTGAAGTTGACGGGGATTAAAAATACACATTGTGGGAAACTCAAACACGTTTAAGCTCATTACGAGTTTTCGAAATTTTCTTGTGAAAACTAGTGTGCGCAGGACCAAAATATTTTTGTCTCATTTCTACTTTTGTGGTCCATCGATCGCAATGTCGAATAGCTGTTATTAAAGGAATTCCCGACCAAATTTTAGAAATTTTCAACATAAAACAAAAATTGCCAGCAGCAAATTTAAAGTAGCCAAGTGTCCAACACGCAGGAATGTCCCGATTTCGGGTACAATCTGCGCAACTCGCCCTACATGAGGCCCGCCTTCGTGCTCGACCGCGCCCTGCACTACTTCGGCGCCGAGGTGAACATGTTCACGGGATTATTTTGAACGGTTGTGGTTGGAATCACTATATGCCTTTTCCCAAAGTTGATGTTTGGGGTTTTTTTTACAAAATTTTCTTTTTCGATGATAGATAACGGTTATACTGTTTATAAATCTATGTTGTAGCTGTCTATATGTTATATTGCTAGAAGTTGCTATGTCGACATTCGACACGGATCTAAATATTCCAATCCGACCTAGGTATATAATTACTTCATTATCAATCTTTCATTATACGTAATTCCAATTTTTAGGTCGCTGCTAACAAATATGCGGCGCGTGGATTGCCGGCCGCCATCAGTCAATACGGCCATTTGGACGTTTGTCGTGTTTTTTTCTCAATTTTTTAAATATATTTTGCTGCTCTGGGGGTTCGTGAGTTCGCGATTTTTTTTGTGAAGCTCGTTTTCATTTATCTACCTACTCAAAGAAAAATACTGTTTTTGTTCTGAGGAATTGTCTTCGAGAAATGTAAATAATAATTTTGTGCACACTTAAGTAACTATTATTGGGGAACTTTGCACGAATTTTTGAACGTTTGCAGGCGCTGTGCGAGGTGCTCCGTTCCGACGTGTTCCCGAAATTGCGGCTGCATGAATATTTCCAAGTTGATGTTGCGCAGCTGGTCAAAGTTTTCCTGGAGCACATCCAAAGTGAGTGTTTTTTTCTTCAAAATTATGGATTTTTTTTTGTTTTGTATGTTACGCCTATTTACATCCTGTCTCATCCGCGGATGCAAAACTACCCCGGAAAATTTTGTGAGACTACCCCAATCCTTACTAAACCCCATAAAACCCCCATATTTTTCCAGGATTAGGCCACCCTAGCGAGGGGGTCCACGATGGGAAAAGTTTGACGATAAAAATTGACCCTGAAAGGCGTCGCTTCAATTCAACCGTGGATATGCAGCTAGCGCTTTCGCTTTTCAACGTGCCCAGGTTATTTTTGTGTTCCCTTTTTGCATGAATTCTCGTATACTGTGAACGTGGGATGCTAAAATTTTCGCCGCTAAAAACAGAACTATTTTGTGAAGTTTGCACGCTTGCGTCCAAACAATTGCAGAACACCACATTAATTGTCATCAAGAAATTAAAAAAATTCAGGGTCAATCTGAGTAAAATTTACCGCATTTTTTGATTTCAATGATTGCAGTACGCGGTATGGTACGATAAATTTCGGAAAATGCGGCATTCGGTGCGGTACGGTACCGTAAATTTGTGAAAGTGCGGTAAACGGTACGGTACAGTAAAGTCTTCCACCCTAACTTCAACCACTTCCACCAAAACAAAACAAACCAAAAAATCCCCCCCAGACCCGACTGCGGCACCGAGTCGGATCGCTCAGTAGCGTGCATGGCCGCCTTCACGGACTGCCTGAACAAGTTAAACAGCCGCGCCGCCGATCTTTGTGCAGGGTGGATCATGGAAGCTGTGGGGGCCCTCAGGGGTCATGTTGAGTATGAGAGGGTCGCCCCCCATGGACCTAAGATTGACGATTTCAGTGCTAAGCATCCCTTGTTTACTAGGTTGGATTTTAATGGATTTTTTGTGGATTTTTTTTGACACTTTTGAGTGGGTCAGAGAGAAAAGGGGTTTCTTGTGAATAATTCACCTTTGTCGATCGATGCCCCAGCGAAGATTTTTTTGTAGGTTTAATCGATCAAATGGTATCGATCAAGAGAACATGATCAAATCGATTGACAAATGAGCAACTCGTCTCAAGGGCCGCAATTTTTGCAGGACAGTAAATACTCTCCCAAAAACGTGTCCAATTTTTATTCCATATTTTCAATCATGTTTTGTCCACCGACAACACTGTCAAAATATTTAAATTCCCTCTCAACTTGATTTGTCCACATTGACCGCTTCTATCTGCACTACCAGAACACAACCATCACCCCCAATTACCCCCCCCCCCAGCTACTTCATGTGCCCCAACCCGACTGGCAGCTGGTCGGGGGACGAGCAGTTGGCCTACACGAACGTGGGCGCCCATTGCGTTGCCTTCAACGGATGGGTTATGGGCGACGACCCCCTGAGGAACTTTGCCGAGGAGCCTGCTGATGTGAGAGTGGGGGGGGGTAATTTGAGGGGGAAGCACGCAACGCTGGGTGAAAGGGAATCGATCGCGACAATTGTCGTGATTTCCCGATCCTAAAAAATGAAAAATGTGGATAAAATGACTTGTTTGTGCTGAGAAATGTGAATGGAAGGAGTGCATTTCATGCCATTTCTCTGGCACCCGGTTCCGTTTTTTAAACTTTTGTGAAGGATAAGAAGAAACCCCTAATTCAAAACTTTTTTGGCCAATATGCCGATCCGGATATTCAAAAAACCTTTTGAACGTTTGAACACGTTTGAAAAAACGTTTGAACTGTAAAATTCTTTTCTAAAAAACACCTATCCCGTTCACCAAAAAACCCCTACCATAAATCAACATTCCCCCCAAAAACAGGTCTACCTCCGGCGAGGCCTAATCTGCTGGGGCGACTGCGTAAAACTGCGCTACGGAAAATCGCGCGACACCTGCCCTAAACTGTGGGACTACATGACCGAGTACACGAGGAAAACCGCGGCCGCCTTTCACGGCTTGAGATTGGACAACTGCCATTCGACCCCACTGCATGTGGCTGAGGTGGGCGGGGCTTGGGGGTGGAACAAATCGGGGGTGGCATTTTAGGGTGGCGGGGGGTTCATTTTACGAGGGGGTCATTTCCGGGCCGATTTGGATTGTTCAACACTTGAAATTTTGAACCGGTTTTTAACACACTTTTTCTGGTGGACCCCCCGTTAATGCCACCCTTGATTTTTATATGGGCTGGGGGGTTGCTGTCGAGGGGGGTTTGCAGGGGTTGTGATGGAATATTGCGTTTTTTTTATTTGATTGGTTTTAATTGTAGAATTTTGGTAGGTTGTTGAATAAGACGGTGATCAAATTACACAAAACTTAGAAATATCATTTAACAGTTTCAATTTTTATAAAACTTCGCGCAGGCGAAGCGCCACAGCCAAGAAAATCGCGCACTTTAAAAACACCGTCCCCAAATCTGTCTCATTTGCACAAAACAAAACCAAGCAACATAGTAATTTTCACTCTGCCGCTTAGCACCTGCTGTCGGAGGCGCGCGCGGTGCGGCCGGAACTGTACGTGGTGGCGGAGTTGTTCACGGGCAGCGAGGCCTTGGACAACATTTTCGTCAACCATCTGGGCATTACCTCACTCATTAGAGGTTACTTTTTTACATGACTTTTTACACTGTCCATTAAATTTTACAGGGTGTAGTGATGGAAAAGCCATGGAACAGTAGCCATGGAGGCATGTCCATGGTGTAGTACAGGAAAAATGGCGCCATGGCGCCATTCAAAATAATGGCGCCGGGCGCCAGAGAAAATGGCGCCAATGGCGTTACGGCGCCATCTGAAAAAATGGCGCCGGGCGCCAAAATGGCGCCAACGATAAAAGTCACTATTTAAGCACGTATATCATAACAGAAGCTTTTTTAGAACATCAATATGTTACCGTACATCTAGGGTGGCAGACGGTACGGCCTTGCGGTAAACCGTACAGTACGGTAAATTTCCCATTTTGCGGTAAACGGTACGGTGGTAAACGGTACGGTAAATCTGAAAAGTGCGGTACACGGTACGGTACGGTACGGTACGGTAAATTTCCAATGTCAGAAATGTATCAATGCAGAACTATGTAGGGGCTTATTTATTGTGTAGAAGGAAGAAATGGAGAAAAAGTTGCAAAAAGTGGGTGAAAAATTGCTAAAAGTAGCTGAAAATAGTTGAAAATGAGTATATGACCATACATCAAACCTATCACTGCAACAAAAAAGCTCAGAATAGAAAGTAAATACATTGAGGGTGATGTTTCACACCTTGAGAGCGTCTTGAAGCGCATGGCTTCATTTTATAAAGCACATTATACCAAAGTTAATCATGAATTATAGCAATTATGCATGCAGATATGGAAGGGCTTCAAACAGGAAAACAATGTTGTGAAAGTTGCGCGCTTGCGTGCAAATTTTTTTCAGAAAATCACATTAATATGCATCAATAAACTTACATATTTAAGGTCAATCTGAGAAAAATTTACCGCATTTTCGGCGGTAAATGAGTGCGGTACGCGGTACGGTACGGTAAATTTAGGAAAATGCGGTACGCAGTACGGTACGGTAAATTTCTAAAAGTGCGGTAAACGGTACGGTACGGTAAATTTCCCAAAAATGCGGTACGGTACGTTACGGTACGGTAAATTCTGCCACCCTACGTACATCCTCCAAATACCCCTTGAATCAACCCCCTTCGAAATACCCCCAGGTCTGAGCGATCTGGGGAAAAAATTACCCACACTCAACACCGTCCATCTGTAATAAGGTACATATTTACATACATCATGTTTGCAATGGACATGATGTTTTTATGGCTGCCAATTTACATCGCAGCTATACCGTATTACCTCGAAATACCCATAGGGGGTTTATTTTTCAGAGTGCAAATTTCGAGGGGGCCGTTATTCGAGGGGTGGTTGTATTATTTCCCCAAATATTTTTGAGACAATCGTATCATAGTAAAGATGGGCTTTTACATACCCAAAACTGGTATAATAATAAAAGTGACAAAACATGATATATTTAGATGTATCAACGTAGATGGCTACACAAACTGGCCTTGTGTGGCTGTGATGCAAATAGGCATCGACTACATTGTGTACATGATGTACCTTATTCCAGATGGGGGTATTTCAAGGGAGGTGGGTAATTTTTTACTGAACTCAAAAAAACCTGGGGGTATTTCGAGGGGGTATTTCTAGGAAATACGGTACATTGACTGCTTTGTGTAACGGTCTACGATAAGATGTCCAAAAATGTCCTATTTCGTCACGTTTATTCGCGGAATTTTAGCGCCATTTCTGGCGCCATCCAAAACAATGGCGCCGGGCGCCAAATTGGCGCCAGCGAAAATGGCGCCAAGCGCCAAGGGCGCCATGGCGCCATTCGAAAAATGGCGCCAGGCGCCATATGACGTCAGAGAAAAGGGCGCCAAGCGCCCTGGCGCCATTCCATGACTAACAGGGTGTAACTACATTTGTCAAATCTATGTATGTAAAGTGTACGGCAACATTTTCTTCTACTTTTTCTATTTCTTCGTTTCACACGACGTTTGACAAATTTGTCTGACATTATACATTACATTTGACAAATTGTGCTATATTTGTGCGACATTTTACGCTATTCTATTTTCAGTACCTCCGCCCAAAAAACCACCAACAACCAAAAAATCCCCCAAAAATGAATAACCCAAAATGCCCTCTTATCACAGAGGCTCAAACTGCCCCCGACGCGCACGAAGAAGGCAGACTGGTGTACAAATACGGTGGGGAGCCAGTGGGGGCTTTTATGGAAAGGTCGCGGCGCCCTTTGGAGCCTATGATTGCACATGCACTTTTCATGGATTTGACCCATGATAATAAGTGCCCAGTTGAGGTAGGTATATTTCTGTTTTATTTGTGGGGGGTCTTATTTATCTGGTTTTCTGGAAAAGCTTTTTGAAAGAAACAAATCAAAGATATGTAACCACTTGTTGATGAAAAATAACTTCCTCCCTGAGTTTTCAGAATGCTGGAAGAAATATTCGCGTAAGAATTAATTTTCTAAGGTGGCGCTGATAAATACGTACATACATTTTTGCGTTTTAATTTGCAAAATTAAATTCTATCCTAGCTACATCAAGTTATAGTTTTTGCATTTTACTGCATAGAAATAAATATAACATATTGCAGTATTGTTGACAGGATGGGAAGTCATTACTGCGGTAATTACATTTTTTAAACACTTTTTAAAAACACCTCAAAATCTAAAACAAAAACAACACCCAGACACGCACCGCCCTGGACGTGCTACCTTCCGCTGGAGTAGTGGCGTCCGCCTGCTGCGCCACCGGCAGCACCCGCGGTTACGATGAACTAGTGCCCTATCATGTGAGTTTCTCTGTTGATTTTGAGGGGGTCTCCAAGGGGGTGCCGGATATGGCTGGGGTGGGGGTTGTTGAGGAGGTGGTGGAGGATGTTGTTGAGATTGATGAAAATTGAGATTGATGAAAATTGATATTGTATCAAATTTGAATTCGAGCATTTTTTTGTAAAATTTAAAAATATCTGTGTAGGCATTGAAGAGTTCTAATCATGCAACATTTAGTTATTTTTTTTATGTGAATTGCTTATTAAAATGACTATTGCTTAATTTAGTGATCACACAAAGCGTTCCAAGAATGAATGATTTTTTTAGAAAATATAATTAAATCTATATGAAAAAAACATACAGAATGTTTTAAAAATATTTTTACATTTCCTTATATCAGAGAAAAATATATTGCGGTATTTTTGGAATACTAATCACAGCCAAACCTCAATTGTCATTCTAAGGTGAATGTGGTGACGGAAACGCGTCTTTACACAATGTGGACTGACGATACGCTGAAAAGCCGCCAGCCGGGCTACGTGGGCCGTTTGTCGGGCATCGTGTCGGGCAAGCGCACCCTGAACGACCTGCACAAAATGCTCGCCAGACAGGGATACACTCAGGTGCGTGCAGGGCATCCGATTTTTGGATGTGATTTGGTTGAAAATTGTAGTTTTTCTGAAAACAAGAACTTTTTTAAAGATCTATACAGAAAAGGTACAAAATGTTTTTGCCCTGGCCGGCGCTCGAACCCGGGACCTTTCACTATGCGTGTGGATGCTCTAACGACTGAGCTACCAGGAAGCCACATCTTCAACGCTCTAACTATACAATGTTGTTGTAAGATGCAGAAGCACCTACCGTATTACCTCGAAATACCCCCAGGGGTTTATTATTTCGCCAGCAAAATTTGAGGGGGGATAATTCGAGGGGTGTCTATTTTTTCGCCAGAAATTTTCGGAAATTCCCCATACTCGGACGTAGAAAAATCAAACAATTACATAGATTACTATATGTGTTTATAGGCATACATAACTGTGTATACACATAAACCCTGCCCCAACGTCACTCAATCACAGTTTTAACGTGTGTTCTGTATCGTACAGATGACAAACTGCGGTATTTGTTATGTACGTTCTCTTTACACTCAATTTTAGGGGGGGTATTTCGAGGGGGGGGGGGTATTATTTCCTCAGCCGAATTTTAGGGGGGGGGGTATTTCGATGGGGGTCAATTCAAGGGGGGGGGTTATATCTGCATGCTAATCGAGTATCGGAGAGTTAGACTGCAAAATGTCGCGGTATCGTGTCGATTATCAGTTATGTCGGGCACGTTTTTTATACCGAATTGCAAAAAGATATGTGCCAACGGGAAACGTGACAAATATAGAGAAAATACCGAGATCGATATTGCAATCGCATGCATACTCAAAATCCTCTTGCGTCTAGATCCACTCCACCCACACCCAAAATTCCGCCCGCCAGGTGTTCGTTGACCAGATGACTCCTGACATAGTAGCCGTGACGCGTCACAACCCCGTCACACTGCAAACTGTGCTAATCGTGTCGCGCTGCTGCTTCGACGACAGCCGGCGGCACGACCATTCCGTGCGTGGAGGTTCCCATTTAATTTGGAGTGGAGATGATATTTTTTGTTGGATTGATGGTTGAGGGAATGTTGATACTGAATTGAATATTTGAGCTGGAACTTTTGAGGTTTTTGAACGATGTCAAATTTTGTTGTGGGACATTCTTTCGTGTCCGTTGTCAATCAGTTTCGAAAAATGTTGATCTCCGTCAACTGACTCCTCATTCCGGTGAACTCAAATGCGTTAAAATCTGATAAATCATTGTCCGAATTTCCGCCGTAAACTGTGTGCGGTCGAATATCGACGTAACAAGGTAGCTGTAACGTCGCCCACGGTAAAGCCCTCAAAATCGAAAATCGTCACCATTTTCCCTTCAAAAATCAACATCGCAAGTCACATATCCGCGACCCACCAGGTGCCGCACATCCACGTGAGCGGCGTGGTGGAGGAGGTCATGTTCGAGTTGAACACCGCCGAGGCGCTCGCTAGTCGACGATTTTCACGCGCCCAGAAAGATGACCCCTTTGCGCCATATATTCACGGCTTGCATGATTATACTGTGAATGTGAGGTGCAATTTTAAGTGGGTTTTGAGGGTTTTTGTTTTTTTTGGTTGTTTTGTGGGGTTGAACTTTTGCATGTGATTTTTGCCTGAATAAGTAAGTGACACATTTCAGTCGAAGGTAGGGTTGGCCGATGTTTTTTTTAAACGTTTTTTTTAAAAAAACAACGTTTTTTAAATAAAAAAAACATGACGTCCGAAATGTTTAAAAAAAACAAAACATCGGCCGAAATTTTTAGTACTAAGCACTAGGTATTTTGCAAAATTTTTGCGCGCAAGCGCGCAATTTCACACACAAATTGACATTGGTGGTTGTTTTCATTGGTTTTGTTGCATTTTTAGTATCAAAACATCCATTTCTATGTGCTACCATGGGTGAATAAGCCGACATATGTTGCTGTAATATATAATATTGAGGTAATGTGCTTCCATGTACCTCCACATTGTGTAACTTCACTCCCAAAGTAACAACCTCCTTTTATAACCTTGTTTGATCACCATTCCGTGCCAAACTTTACCTGAAGTCACGAACATTCGACTATAAGGCGATATACGAACGATATGTCGACGAAAAATGGATATTTTTGACACAAATCACCACTTATAATGCTATCCCATGGCTCCACAGCCATTATATGATCATATTTAACATCACAGAGTATTGCCAGTGTCTGATATACCTATATATGTTGACACTAGGTCATATCTGGGAGCTTTAAAAAAACATCGAGTTAAAAAAAACGTTTTTTTTTCCAACCCTAGTCGAAGGTACACATTTCAGACTGCCTGCTAGGAAGCTGAAACAATTTTCATGATCTTTTTCGTGAAATTTGAACCTTTTGGGGGTTCGTTTAACACACCCTTTCAAAATCTGGCACAAAACCCCCTGAAAACTTATTTTTCCTTAGATTTGGTTCACTCGATAGGGGGTCAATTCCAGATGGGATTCGACGGATTACATCCGCGTGCGCGACGGGCAAACCAACGAGCAGATAATCGAAATGAATCACTTGCAGCCGGGCGCTGTGATCGCTTTCAAGTGAGCTTTGCTTTCTTTTGGGGCGTGTTAAGTGTCATTGAAGTTGCTAAAGTGGGGAAAGCGTATTTTTTTGAGGAGTGAGTCCTGAGTGTCAAAGTTGGGAGGTGTACGTCGTGTCCTGTACTGATCGATGTGTATTGATCGCTATGCAAAGGACGTTACGTGTATTCAATGACGTACGCAGGGGGGGGGGGGGCGGGGGGGGGCGGCCGGACAGAAAAATTTGCCAGAAATAACACTTTTCTGAGGCGAACTTGTGGGCACTTTAAAAAAATTTTTGCGCGCAAGCGCGCAAATCCCTACCCCATCCTTCAATATGTATTTTCAGGTGTCAAATTGCATTAGAAAAGTGTCCAACAGTGCCAAAAGCGGACCTAGTACCATATGGGCCTGTGCCTCTGTGCATGTTTACCCGCTGTGCATGTCAGGAGTATTCAAAACTTTGACCCTCCAGGGGGTTGGATAGATGGCTAATCGCTCCTCTGGAGGGATAGATAGCTATAAAATTTTTTTTGGGGGTTTGGGGGTTCGTTGGGGTTCATTGTATAGGCTTTTTCACAATGAGGAAAAAAGGTAGAAAAATCGCTCACAGTAGGTGAAAAATTACTAAAAATGGGTATATAAGCACATATACTACAAGAAATAGCTTAAAATAGACAATAAAACACATGAACTAGTGACTTTGAAGGTGAAAATGTATAAAATGGTATGAAAATGAGCGATTTTGTGTGAAAATTAGGGTCTACATGCACAGCGGGTAAACATGCACAGAGAGCCTCAGTCTTACCCAGGGACGTATCCAGGATTTTCGAGCGGGGGGGGGGCTGTTTGTTTACGGAGCCTCGCGAACGGGGGGGGGGCTCAGCGCTCAGCCCCTTCCCCTAAAATTTTGCCTACAGAGTGACGGAATGGCGCCATGGCGCTGACGCCATTCGTAGGCGCCACGCCATGGCACCATTGACGTTGGCGCTGGCACCATCGGCAAACACCCGCTGTATATGTATGTAAATATACATATTTACTTAGCGGCGGGAACACCTAGCTGCCATTTTCAGCGATATTCATGTGCAAAGCTCGATCCGCTGAAAATACCTTAAGTGCAATGTAAGATTGCGCGCTTGCGCGCAAAAAATTTTATGGTTACCTTCCAAATTCCACCCCAAAATCGCATTTTCCTGGACTTTTCTGGTCTCACCCCGGGAAGGGGGGGGGCTGCAGCCCCCCCGCTCACCCTGGATACGTCCTTGGTCGTACCATATATAGGTATTAATAGATACCTTTATGCAGGGACGTACGCAGGATTTTTGAGCGGGGGGGGCGGATTGTATACGGAGCCCGGCGAACGGGGGGGGCGGCGCCCCCCCCCCCCCTAAAATTTGGCCCTATACTAAAGGAATGGAGCCATGGCGCTGGCGCCATTTGTAGGCGCCAGCGCCATGGCAGTATTGGCGTTGGCGCTGGCGCCAACGTATACTATATAGGTATCTATTAAGACCTATATATAGCTCTATGAACACGTTGGGCACTTTTATAATGCTGTTTAGACTCCTGAAATGATACATTCAACAACGGGGTGAAGTTTGCGCGCTTGCGCGCAAAATTTTTTCGGTTGTACCTACAAAATCGCTTTACAAAAGTGCCATTCCTGGCAAATTTTTATGACCGGCCCGGGAACGGGGGGGGGGGCGGCCGCCCCCCCCGCCCCCCCCTGCGTACGTCCTTGCCTTTATGGTAGACGTTGGCGCCAGTGCCATGGCTCCATTCCTTTACTGTAGGCCAAATTTTAGGGGGGGGGGCGCCGCCCCCCCCTTCGCCGGGCTCCGTATACAATCCGCCCTCCTGCTCAAAAATCCTGCGTACGTCCCTGCGTGTATTGATCGCTATGCAAATACGGTAGTGGGAATTTTTTTCGGGATAGATAGCGACAAAATCGGGTGAAAATGTGGAAATTTGTAGGTCGCACTCCCAGCCCCGCGCAGAACCCCTGACGTGCGTATCCAGACACTCAGATATTCTGGGACATTTAGTCTGTCTTGGACACACTGTTCTCACATAGGGCTAAATCATTAAACAGATTTTGTATATATGCATAACTTTTTACACATTTTTATCGCCATCAGAATCGGTCTGTCGCAAAAAGTGTCAACTGCGATGTCCGCACTGCGTTCTAAATTGGCCACATTTGGCTTCCGCTTGCAGTCGCTGCAGGGGGAGGACTTGGCACCCACCCCCGTGCCTGGGGGTTGGTGATTTTTTTCCTCAGAACTTGTGTTTTCAATTTTTCAGTGTCATTGTCGATTTTGTTTTGAGATGGGTAGTTGTGTGTAATGTTTAATATGTTTTTTAGGAAATTTGACTATTGAGGGTTTTTTAGCGTTATTTTAGTTTGAGCGGGGCCAGTTTATCATAGGTAAAAACTTCACATAGATTGAAATATCCGTAAAATATCAGATATATTTCTGTAAGCATATCGTAAATAGATCGACATACAATGCACTTATTTGGTGCTATACAACCCCCAAACACTACCCCCTACATTCATTGGAGACCCCCTACATCCATCACAATATTTGTCTCATTTTGTCCAGTTTCCGCCCTGCGACCGATCGTGGACAAAATGAGTCTAGTCGATTTGAACAAAGCGCTATTTCGCTGCGAGCCAGAAGAGGTCGACGATGGGGGCGGAGCCTATTCTGTGCCCGGCTGGGGAAAATTTGTCTATTGTGGATTGCAAGGTTTGCACATTTTATGCATTGATTATGTAACGATTTTTCCTTTTTACTTACGTTTGGTGCGGATATGGACAGTTACCGAAAGTCGACACCAAATCTTTGTCGATATTTGTGAAGGTCGATGTCGATGCACAATCGACAGCCGTGACACCATCTTAACTTCGCTCACATTCATTCGCCCTGGACAGGTCTGCAGCCGGACTTGACGCGCATCCGCCGCAGCAACGACTTGGGCCACCCGCTGTGCGGCAACGTGCGCTCCGGCGACTGGCTCGCCGGCTACATAGCGCACAGGCTCAAGGCCGATCCGGCTACCAACCAGGTGAGCGTGTTTTTTGTGAGGTGGTGCGTTTGAAATTATTTGCAACTGGATGGGTTACTTATTTGTACTTTTAGAGGAGTTGTACTGAAGTGTGTCAGTGTGTAGTCACTAGGGTTCAAACGGGACCAGTTTTTTCGGACCGGGACCGGGACCAGAAATTTTCTAATGTCGGGACCGCGACTGGGGGGTCGGACCGGGACCGGGGCTGGCTTTTTTAAATTGTCGGGACCGGGACCGCCCCAATCCCGACTTTTTGCCGAATTATGTACCGGGACCGCGGTCCCGTTTGAACCCTAGTAGTCACGCCACTATAAACAGGCATTTGAGTATTGTTACCTGTGCCCTGACGGCACGGGTTACACATAAATCTACTATAGCCTAGCTGTATCAAAAGGTAAGTTATCAATTATTTTCACAATATTTACGTGCTGTAGCTATTATGGGCAGTATCTATTATTGGATTTATCTCATTTTGGGCAGAGTTTTCCAGAGAGCTTTAATTATATTTAGAAGAATTAATAAAAATCTGTCATATTTTATAAACATTTTTTTTCTGCATTTTTTAAGGGATATTGATTTATATTATATTTTTTAGATATTTTGTCAGGTTATATTCAATTTTATTTTCTGAAAAACACTCATTTCTTGGATCGCTAAGTGAAGTTCATGTCAAAACCTATGTATCCCTAGATTTTGTCACCAATTTGCAACCAAAACTCCGCCCACCAGCCATTACCTACTCGCAGCTGGGCGTGTGGTACTCGGAGGTGTTTTCCAGTCTGCCCGACGTGCCGCACTACCTGAAACCGAGCGCTTTTGACGCCATTTTGGCTGGCAGCTACTTGGTGATTAGGAGCGCCCTTTTGGAGAAAATGTCCACGTGAGTTCTTGTAGCCAAATTTGATTTGATTCGAAATTTAATCCGATGATCGTTCCGATGAATTTTATCGTATCCAAATCTTATATATCTGTATCTAAATCTTACGTTTTGACATGAGATATGGATACGAAAACCTGGATACGATAAATTAAAATTTGGATACACATGACACTTAACAGTGTCTTTTACATGACATTTTACAGGGTCTTTTACATGACACATGACCCTTTACAGGGTCTGGGCACCGATCCCGATCCCGAAAAGTCAACCCTATTTGATCCCCTTCTCAGCATGGTGAACGAGGGCAGCGAGTGGGTCAAAGCGCTGGCCCTCTCCACGGTCGCCTTCCTGGGCCGTTCGCGCAGCACCCCCCTGCCCCCCTTGGACGCGGCGGTGTTGTCGCAGGGCGCGAGTCTGTCGGCCGGCCTGCCGCACTTCGCCACGGGCATCTGGCGCAACTGGGGCAGGGATACCTTCATTGCCCTGCCCGGGTGTTTGTTGTTGACGGGAAGGTTTGAGGAGGCTAGGTGAGGTGGGGGTGTTTTTTTTCTACACTTTTTTTCTGTGACGACTCCGACAACATGAAAAAGTCAATAAAGTCAAATAAAAAGTCCCATATTCATTAGATAAAATGGCCAAGTATACATACCACCTAGGCGTATATGCATGTCAAATTGCAGATGAATCTTGCTTTTCGTTCGAGAGGTAAAGACGTTTGAAAAAAATTTGCGATTGTCGGAGCCCGACAGATGGCGACAATGGCAAAAAAAATTCAAACGTCTATAACTGAAACGCCTATGTGGTATGTATACTTGGCCATTTTATCTAATGAATATGGAACTTTTTACTTGAGTTATTGAACTTTTTCATGCTGTCGGAGTCGTCACAGAAAAAGGTGTAAAAGGGGCCTTAGTTTGGGGTGTTGTTGGAGACGTCGTGCACCCCCCAACAATTACCTCCAGGGAGATAATCTTCGTTTACGCGGGCATGCTCCGTCACGGGCTCATACCGAACCTTTTGGGCGACGGAAAGTGCAGCCGATACAATTGCCGCGACGCCGTGTGGTTCTGGCTGCACGCCATCAAGCTGTACTGCGAGCTCGGCCCGCCCGACGCCTACGACATTCTGCACTTGCCCGTGCGACGCATGTTCGCCGAGGATGACCAGGTGGCAGCCCCAGACCCTGTAAAAGACCATGTAAAATGTCATGTGTTATGTAAAAGACCATGTAAAGTGTCATGTGTATTCATATCTTATTCTATAGTATCCAAATCTTGTTTGTCTTTGTATTCAAATTTTTAGTTTGGTCATAAGATTTGGCTACAAAAACGTATGATTTGGATACTAGCGGACAAGATTTGGATACACATGACACTTTACATGGTCTATTACATGACACATGACATTTTACAGGGTCTTTTACAGGGTCTGGGACTGGCACCAGGTTTATGGATGTCCAGAGAGTGCCCAGCCGCTGCACGCCACCATGCAGGAGGCACTCGATAAGCACTTTCAGGGCATCGCGTTTAGAGAGAGGAATGCGGGACATGGAATCGATGAGCACATGACTGATGAAGGTTGTTTTTTGGGATTGTTTTTGGCGATTTTTTGTTGTTTTATGCCGATAGGGATATTGTTAGCGTATTCTTATTTAATTTTGAAGGGCATTGTTGCATTGCAGGCAATTTCAGCGACACTCACTATCATCAAAAAATAAATAATCACTTTCAATTTATTTAGATAATTATTTCCATCTTTAACTGTATTTTAGATCTTGACATTTTTACACACTAAAGCCGGGTGCGCAGGCTTCAACGTGCGCGCGTACATTCACAAGGAGTGGGGCTTCGTCATGGGCGGCAACAAGCACAACTGCGGCACGTGGATGGACAAAATGGGATCTTCCCCTAGGGTCGGTTTTTTGTCCTATTTACTCTAACCAGCTGTAGCGATGAAACTAAATGGGGCACCGAGCACAGAAAATTTGGATTCCGCCCGCGTTCGAATGATTTTTGGCAAAGTGTGATGAACTCGTAACTATTTACAACTGCGTTCGAACGTTTTTAGTTATGAAAAAAGGCACCCATACAGATTTTTGAAAAGTTCGAACGATTAGAGTTTCGATTTAGTTTTTTGGTTCTAGTTATACTATGGGAAAAATCGTTCGAACGCGGACCCCAAATTTTCCCTGTGCAGTGCGCCAATGTCAGATTTATGTGTTAGCATTCGATTTTCGTAAAGATAAGAAGTGCTCGATTATTTTATATATGTTCCGGGATCTTTCCAAAATCTCTATATAACATTTCCCACATATTTATTCTCACAACTCATCACACTACACCATGACCACATCCCATCCAACCGTATCCCACCCATATCCTACCGTTACCTCCTACCGTAACCCTCTACCGTAACCCTCTACCGTAACCCTCTACCGTAACCGTATTTACCTCGGTGTCGCAGGCGGGCAACCGGGGCGTGCCGGCCACGCCGCGCGACGGCGCCGCAGTGGAGCTGCAAGGGCTCGCCTACGCGGTCGCCCGCTGGCTGCACATCGCGCACGAGCACGGCATGTACCCTTATGAGGGCATGCATGGTTGGTTTGGGCTGTTTGACGACTGTTTGGTGGGTAAATAGACATTTGTTTTGGCTTTTTTTTGTTTGGGGTTATGGTTGATGTTTTTTTACCATACTGATATGTGGGAAGCACTCGATATTTGGCTTTTGGAACGATGTTACAGTATTACCTTAAATAAGTCCCCCGAGAGTTATTTTTTCGTCAGAAATTTTTGAAGGGGGGTTATTCGAGGATATACGGTATATTGATTTTGTTGATGCTGTAAATGTTTGTTTTCGATTATCCATTTTCGATATGACAAGTGTATGACAATTAATATTATCGCCCGAACATTTTCAACGCTTATATACCTTTCTTCTTTTGTAGACAAGAGTAACAACACGTGGACTTGGTCGCAGTGGGCGGATAAAATCCAGGCCAACTTTGAGCTGCGATTTTTCGTGCCCAAAACTGTGGATGAACTGCCTCAAATAGAGCACAATGAGAGTAAATTCGTGCACAGGTACGCACTGGAAAAAAACAAACATTTTACGTTCTGCAGCTTAAGATAAGTCGTGGTTTAGCTAAGCTTTAGATGAGCTTCAGCCCCCAGTAGGGTGGTTGAATTTACCGTACCGTTAACAGAAAAATAAAAAATTGACCGTACCGTACCGTTAACAACAATACCGTTTACGGCAATGCAAGTGCCTTCAGGTCCCTCCCACCGAAACCCAGGCCGCACAACTGCATGAAATTATTTATTTTTTAGGCGCGGAATTATCAAAGACAGCTATGGTGCCAGTGAAACTTGGGCAGATTTTCAATTGCGACCGAACATGGCTATCACACTTGCAGTGGTGCGTTTATATTTTGCCGTCCTGACTAGTGATAGAAAAAGCGCCAGGACCGTGGCGCTAAGCGCCAAAAGTCCCGTGGTGCTTTTCCGAACCCTGGCGCCGGCGCCGTGGTTCTTTCCAGCACTAGTTCTGGCGTTTGCGAGTGCAAAAGTTCATTTTTTAAATCATTTTTCAGCAGAGTGATATGAGGTGATGTTCCACGATGATTCAATATAGAACGAAAACAATACTTCCATCTACCACGAACATATCATGCAATGGAAATAGAATTTAATGTATCCAAATTTCCACCAAGGCGCCCGAGTTGGTGACCCCCAAGAACGCGTGGCACGCGCTGTGCGTCGCCGACGACGTGCTCATGGGCAAGATCGGCGTGAAGACACTCGACCCGAGGTTCGTGTGCCCCGCGGGACAGTCCCGCACAGTGGGACATGTTGGGTTGAATGTAAAGTGTTGGAAACACATTGTCAAGTGTCGAGGAAATTGTAAAGTGTTGAGTGAAGTTTTCTGCTTTTTGATAGGCTTTTGCATGACACTTGACAAATTCTATCCGGCGTTTTACGCTTTACATGACATTTTTCCGGGTGGATGGCTGGCCCCCGATTTTGTGCGTGTTCTCAGTCGCGCACGTCGGCTTGCAACTTACAAAATAATGCAAATTGACTTGTCTTGCGCAGAGACAGCAGATACAATGGTTTCTACAACAACAACGATCAAAGCGACAATTTCTTCACTGCCAATGGATTCAACTACCACAATGGACCGGTGCGTTTTTTGCGTGAAAATTTCCAAAATGGTGTCCAAAATGGCGAGGACTCCGTGCGCATGTAAATAAACTCGGTGCCGATGTAGACCCGGTGCCCATCTAGCACTAACCCGGTGCCAATGTAGACTCGGTGCGCATGTAGAGCCCCTTAGATGGGCACCGGGTAACATGCGCACCGGGTAACATGCGCACCGGGCTGTAGCGCTACATGGGCACTGGGCGGGTTGCCAGCGGGAATCGTGGATGACATTGTACCAGTGTCACGTGGTGGATGGCATTGTGCCAGTGTTGCATAAACGTATTTGCGTTTAACCGAGATACCCGGGTATTCGGGTATTGATACTTCCAAAAATACCATTGTTTTGTTACGTTTTCCTGCCACAATTACCCGTTATCCTGACATTTACATTGCAAGTCCAGCACATTCACTTCCCCTCCCGAACGCAATGGGTCCCGCGCAGGAGTGGGTGTGGGTGTGCGGCTACCTTCTGCGGGCTCGTCTCGCCGTGGCCAGCCGTCTGCGGGACCAACGGCTGATGGAGCGCACCGTGCGGGACGTGAAGCGAGTCATGGCCAGGCACAGGGTGCATCTGGTGCACTCGCCCTGGCGCAGCTTGCCCGAACTTACTAATGAGGTGGGGGTTTTTTTTTGGGGGGGGGAGGGGGAACACCACCCACCTCAAAATTAGTGTTCCAAAAATCTCGGCACATTTATATTTTTGAAAATATAAGAAAATACCTATAAAAATTTTTTTTTATTAATATTGCCTCCAAGTTGTGGGGTGTTTTTATATTTTTATGAGAAAAAAATAAAATAAAATATTTGTATTTTTATTCATTATTTATTTATATTAGGTTGTAAACTAAATAACCTTAATTTTTTGCGATTTCACATTCATGCGTCCCATTTTGTTGTACATTTGCGGAAGTTAATGCTGTTCTAGTATGTTGGGGTTTGGGGTTGGGGCTATGACGAAAAATTTTTGTTTCCTCAAATAATCCCCCAGTCCCGAGATAAAGGGTGTCTATAAAAAGGTGGTCGTGTTGAATGGCCGATCTGGATGTTGGACGGATATTTGAAGCTCCATACATCAGCCAATTCTGGGCCGATCAACGCTTAAAATGATCAGTAAAACTTGCGGATTCCAGTTTTGCGGTCGGGTAGTGATGTAAGTTGAGCAAATCTTCTCCCATCAGAGATGCGTAAAGGATATGCATATGGAGAAGTTGCATTCCCGCCGCTTTATGCGGTTACCTTTTCCTATAGTTAGGAGGCTAAATTTCAAAGTGCTATAACGTTTGATTGGAAAGATATATTTAAAAAAATTTTGCGTCAGATGAATTCTCTTTATCTAAAGTTTATGATAGCATGGTCAGAAACACAAATTTCTGGTGTTGAAAAACCGGGTCAAATCAGCATACGAAATTCAAACATCACTAATCTGACCACCAGGGACGTATCCAGGATTTTTGAGCGGGGGGGGGCTGCTTGTTTACGGAGGCCGGCGAGGGGGGGGGGGCTCAACCCCCCCCCCCCCTAAAATTTTAGCTACATAGTGACGGAATGGCGCCATGGCGCCGGCGCCATTAGTAGGCGCCACGCCATGGCGCCATTGGCGTTGGCGCCAGCGCCATTGGCGTTGGCGCCAGCGCCATGGAACGCTGTATATGTATGTAAATATACATATAAAACAGCAAAAAGCACAACTTTGAGTGTATTTATGACGATTTGCAGCGACATGTAGCAAAGCTGATGATAATACCTTATCTCTGGTGAAGAATGCGCGCTTGCGCGCAAAATTTTTTACGCCGACGTTAAAAAAGTCGCATTTTCCGGTCACTTTCTGGTCTCACCCCGGAAAGGGGGGGGGGCTGCAGCCCCCCCCGCCCCCCCCCCCCCTGGATACGGCCCTGCTGACCACAAAAATGGTATCTGTGGGTTTTGCCGATCATTTTAAGTGTTAACTGATTCAAATCGGCCTGGAAATGGCCGATTTATGGAGCTTCAAAGTCAACGTCCAGATCAGCTATTCAAAATGACCATCTTTTTATAGACCCCCATTATCTCGGGACTGGGGGATTTTTCGAGGAAACAAAAAGATTTCGTCATAGCCCCAACTCCAAACTCCAACATACTCAAACGGCATTAATATCCGCCAATGTACAACAGAATGGGACGCATGAATGTGAAATCGCAAAAAATTAAGGTTATTTAGTTTACAACCTAATACTATGTTTTTCCACAGAAATTTTATTTTATATTTTATTTTTGACAGATTTTCTGAGCATTATTTTATCATTTGCCGTATTTCCTCGAAATACCCCCGGGGGGTTTATTTTTTCAGAGTGAGAATTTTGAGGGGGGGTTAAACGAGGGGGGGTTTATTATTTCGCCAGAAATTTTTTGAAATCCCAGTACTAAAATGTCGTCTGAAACGTACGCAGACGTCGAAAAATGCAACAAAAATCGCCATTTATAAGACTCTATAGACATTTATAAGTGTGTAGACGTACAAACACTGTTCTCACATAACAGAGTCATCGTTTTTAACGTGTGTTCTGCATTGCCGGGATGACAAACCGCAGCCTTTGTCATTTACGTTCTCTATACACTAAATTTGGGGGGGGTATTTCGAGGGGGGGGGTTTATAAGTTCATAGTGTCCATTTTGAGGGGGCTATTTCGAGGAAATACGGTATATTTTATGAAAAACACCAATTTTTGGGTATTTTATGAAAAACACAAATTATTGGAACTCTAGTCGCATTTTAAGCTCTATGTTCTAAATATGAATATCTACTTAAACCCCGATCCCGTTCAACACGAACACCTGCACGCAGAACGGCGCCGCGTGCGCCGGCTCTTGCGAAGCCCAGGCCTGGTCCGTCGGCTGCATCCTCGAGGTGCTCTACGACATGAAAAGCGCCGACACTGATGGCCACTGATCTTTGCGCTGGTGGTCACTTTGGTTATCTTTAGGCTACCGTATTTCCTTGAAAAAAACACCTTTTTTCACTTGGTGGAATGTTCTCAGTTGGATGTAGAAAAGTTGTGGGATGAACGATTTGAAAAAGTTGACCTGGTGGCACTATCGCACCCTGTGACGTGTAAAGTAAAGTGTCAATGGTCATGTATCATGTGTTATACGAATTTGAAAATGTGAAAAAGTTCAGTAATAAAATCTTCCCTTTTTATTTTTGCTGACATCTTACATAAAATTTGACACTTTACACTTTACATCGTGCTGGGCTGCCCGCCAGTTCACAATAAGATTTTTACTTATGTTTTTTTTTGGAAATATGGCGGAAAAACTTGTGGTATAAACATAATGTTGTGTGAAAGTGAATTGGCCGGAAGTTACGCTTGGCTTTATCAATGGTGGCGGGCTTATGGAATTGAATCTTGCGGTTACTGATTTTACCCTTACCTTAAACATGGCGGCATGTGCATTTTATACAAGAACACTGAGCCGGGAATATAAATATCATTTAAATAGCCTTTGATATGAACATCAATAATTTTTAAGTGCACATACTGCCTATATTTATAGTCAGATTTTTTGCTAAATATTTATGTTTACTCGGTCAGGGTATCAATGCCCTGCTTTATTCACTCGAAACATTTGATCCGATTTTATTGCTGCCATCGTGTGACATTGTCTTTTTGGCTATGCATAGATATATTTATTTTAGGGCATTTTCTATTTACCCAAACTTTAGTCAAGAGTAGGGTTGCCGAGCGATTTTTTTTGCAGCGATTTTATTTTTAAACACGCACAGTGGAATTCGATTGACAAAAATCGCTAGAAAATTTTTCATATTTGCACCTACCAAATATACCGCACATCCTCGAATAACTTCCCCCTTGAATAACTCCCCCCTCCAAAACGTCTGAGGAAAAAATAACTCCCCTGGGGTCTTATTCGAGGATTTAGGGTAGGTTCTTTCTAGTTTCATCTCGACACCTTTCATCTTGGAGATAATTTCGAAGAAAAATAGGTGTAATTTGAAAGAAGATAGGTTTTATTCAGGAAAAGTCAATTTTTCTTCTGGAAGCTTGAAAAAATCGATATTTCACTAACCCTACTTAGCGTTGCATAGTTTTGAATCAATTGTTGAATCCTAGTCACAGAAAGTCGAAATATTTAGGTTTCTAATGGTGATAACTTAGAAGACCGGTGCTTTTTATGCCGACTACACTTTATATGGCAATCTACCATAATTCCATGATGTAATATGTATTTTGGCATTTTATTTGGATGGCTTATGGTAGAGTTCCGTGTAAACTGAGTAGTCTTGAGACATATTTACACATAAATATATTCTATTAAATGGTTGGTAACTTCGTTTGCTTCCAAGTGTTGTCTACACAAATATCTAGTTTGGTCTTAATATAGTGCCATATGTATTTACCTTTTGTGCAATTTATGCCCATTTTGATGGGTTTGTGAATTGTAATAAACAGCGAGAGATTTTCAATAATCGGGACCGAAGCAAGGAAATGTAGTTGTGTGTTGCATGAACATCGGTATACCCGGCGGACCCATACTTACTTCACACATAGTATGAAAACCTACCATAACCCATCTGAATAATGAATCAAAACTCTTACATTTTTCATCATAATATTTCGTTTTTACTATGAAATAATTAATTGCGACATTTACCAAAAAAATTTATTCATAAAATTTTGGTAAGTTTTCATACTAGGTGTGCTGTCCGCCGAGTATAGGTATTTTTAAAAAAAGGAAAAAATTTCTATGGTCACTAATGCTCCCTTGTATCACCGTCTTTTTGATAAAGTTTTAAAACCCTAGTCAGTTAGCCCATTGAATGGTGCCACACACACGGGATGTCAACTCAAGTTTAGTTCAATTTCAATTTCGACTACCTCCGCATGCACTTGAAAATCGTACCTAAATTGAACTCAAATCAAGTTGACAGACACCGAACCAGTTGACATCCAGTGTGTGTGGCGCCAACACTCCACCCTTATCATAGTGCAAACTCCTCAAAGATCATATTAGTTGCATCTGCAGTATCGGGGACTATGACATTCGGGGAGGAGCAGTGCACAGCTGCCATGACGCACAGCTGCGTGCCGGGGCTGTAGCTGACGCAGTGGCAGAACGGCTCCCAGCGGCACTTCCTGCACGTGGGCCGGTGTTGTGAGGAAAGTAGTGATGTGTGGAACATGTTGGTGAGGTGGCTGGGGAACACGGCGGTGCCTACGAAACTTTTGTGCATTTCCGACGTTCTGCTGAAAAAGTTGAACATTGTCAATTTTTAGAATAAATTTGAACCATACCAGAAAAAGTTCACACTTTCTTTATTAAAAGATGCGAGAATATTATGACTCACCTTACACTTTTCAGAAATCCCCCCCCCCCGAAAACGGCGCTTAAAAATTTCTAGCAGTTATCACGGTATACGATGGTTGCGCACAAAACTGTTGACCTATTTTAATACCTATCTAAATATTTCAATGAAAACAATATTTGAAATACCTGACACATTCCATTGCGCTGGGCTCACTGCTTGTCGATATAGTGAGTGCCGCATCTGTCCGATAACCCACTTTTATCCGTCTGAGCCAGAAAGTTAACACCGGACCGGATATACTCGATCATGACGCCATCATTAATATAATCAAAATTGTTCCAAAAAAAAAACGCTTCATAAAGACAAACACTTGTTGTTTTTGTATGCTACTCAGCCTTTTTCTTGTTTGAAAATTTATTTTTGTGAAAGTGCGCTCAATGAGCGATTTCCACTTTTCATCCCTTACGGTTTAAATGCATGCTCACGGTTTTCAACCTGAACTCTAGCTTTACTTCCACTTTACTGAACTTTACTTCACTTTACTGAACTGGTGCCTGTTCCGCAAGTGGACAAGTTAAGAGTTAAAACATGAGTTGAGTAAAATGACAAATGGCAAGTTAAGAGTAAAGTTAAATGATAAATGATGAGTTAAGAGACCAGAGTAAAGTTAAATGACAAATGATTAGTTAAGAGATAATAGTTAAGTTAAGAGTCAAGCAAGTGTATCCAAATCTTATTTTTTTCGTATCCAAATCTTTTTTTTTTGTATCCAAGTCTTATGTCGAAAAAAAAAATTGGATACAAAAACATAAGATCTGGATACGAAAAAATAAGATTTGAATACACTTGCTTGACTCTTAACTTTACTTTTATCTCTTTAACTAATCATTTGTCATTTAACTTTACTCTTAAATTTACTCTTGTCTCTTAACTCATCATTTAGCATTTCACTTTACTCTTAACTTGCCATTTGTCTATTTACTCAACTCTTAAGTTTAACTCTTAACTTTTCCACTTGCGGAACTGGCCCCTGAACTTTACTTTCCACTGAACATCCACTTTACTAGCTAAGTATGACACTTTACTTGCTGCTGTAGTGTGCCAATTTTCCTCCAAACTATGTCAATTTACTTGCTGTGAGTAAGCCACTTTTCAAGCCAAGCTTAAGTGTTTTGTGCTACTTTACTAGCTAAGTAAGTACCGTATTACCGCGACATACCCCCGGGGGGTTTATGATTTCGCCAGCAAATTTTCAGGGGGGGGGGGGGTTAATCCGAATTAATACGGTATGATGATTTACATGCTAGTTGTTTACATGCAATTTCATTTATAGTTTTATGCCACCACGCTTGCCTGAAACTTCTGGTTGTTGCAAAAATCATTGGATCTGAAAATTATTCGCATTAAAATTTTCAATGTGAACTGAGTATTAACATAAATTATAAAAAATGACTAGCCATGTTGCTTCCGTTTGCGATATTCGCAAACTGCATGATTCATGGGAATCGATGTCAGATAATCATTCATGTGACCAGTGGCTGGCCCTGCATTTTCAACAGTAAGGATGTACATATTTACTCGGGCAAAGCGATTTGGAGCCAATTCCGCAAAAAGCGAAGTGAAAAGTGAAGTGAAAAGCGAAGTGAAATTTTGAAGTGAAGTTTTTTTGAATAGGGTAATTTTTTCAATTCCAAAGCTCTCACGAAGTGAAAAATCGGTAAATTTCCCACTAAACAATTCCAAGCGTCATCAGAAACAATGCTTTTAAAGTCAGAATGCATCCTTTGCATTTTTATTGTTTTTGTGCTTCTCATTTATGCTTCTTCACTTTTCACGTCGCTTTTCACTTACATTTCTCCTACACTTTTTACTACACTTTACGGAACGGTTCATACAGTGCGCAGAGTTGCAAAAGCGTATTTACGCTTACCCGAAATACCCGGGTAAATGGGTATTTATACTTACGCTTACGCTTACGCTTTCATAAAATACCCGTACGCTTTATTACGCTTTCCCAGCTGAATTACCCGAGTACTAAAAGCGTAAAAAAGCTTTTCACACAGTACCAAAAATACTGCGTACCAAAAAAGTGACTGCGTGTGTGCAATAATGCACTGGAAAAAGCGGTAATGACTCTGCCTTAGTGAACTCTGCCTGCGGCAATGACTAAGTGTTTCTGCCGATGAATTGCCAATGAATTGAATGAATCTAAGGGCAGACTACCAAATGGGCGTCAAAAAAATTTCGCTGGGAGCTTGATTTTGTAAGAATCCTCTGAACAAAGACTCTGTTAAGAAAATTTTACGCTTACGCTTTTTTTACGCTTTCCCAGGTATTTTAAAAATACCTTACGCTTTGAGTATCCATACTCAAAATTTGGAAAGTGTATTTACGCTTACGCTTACGCTTTCCAAAAATACCGGTATTTTAACAACTCTGACAGTGCGCGCACATATTGTGCCCACACACACTAGTTTTCACCGTGACTTCGTGTGAAAACTGAAATTTTTTCAAATGCAAATTAATGAACACGGTTGAATGATTTCATTGAATTTCAATTTGAATTCAAATTAATGAAAGTAAAAATTTGAAAATTTTACGACTAAAACACATATAGCGTACAATAAGAGTAGGCTGAATGTCGCCATGTCGCCATTTCAGTTTTCACACGAGTCACGGTGAAAACTAGTGTGTGTAGGGCCATTTCGACGCGCATCGCCGCTCTGCGTAGACTCCGCCCACTTTTGTGTTAACGGCCGCGCGGGACGTCCCCCGAAAATCACGCGTATTCCGTCAGGCACGCGTTGTTTTGTGTGTGGGCTCAATGATGACGATGAGAGTTCAATTGGGAAAAAAAGTTGCTGTCTATTGGGAACGCACATATTTTTGAGCCCTTTTTGCCAGATTTAAGACACACTCGCACAAATTCCGGCTTGACACATGCTTATTTTTGTTTTTAGACAATCACAAGTTTGTAATTTGTATTTGAAAAACATCATTAATAGAGGAGCGCGCGAGCGTCAAATTTCGCGTGCGGTTTAGAAATCTTTAGGCGGGCGCGAGTGGGCGGAGTCACAGTGGCACATGCGCCCACTGCGCAAAGGAATTTGTGCGTCCACTGTAGAAATAACTATGTTCACTATGACTGAATTACGTGCACAACGTACTTATGACTGTTAACGGGTAGTTTGCAATTTGGCCATATCCATCATACCTGTGAATGTTTACACAGTTGTGGAATACATTTTAAAGATAAATTATATGACACTTTGCTCTTCTATTTGCTCGAAAAGTTCCATCTTTAAAAATCGCCCCACTTATGGAAAATGTACTGATGGGCTCCACTTATAAAAATAATAAAAAATAAAAAAATAAAAAACCATGTAAGGCGGTGTTTACAGTACATTTAGTGACGACGCGATCATTTTTTTTAAAGTGTCATATCTCAATGGAAAAGTTCCGTAATTTCGTGAAAAGGCGGTGAACTATAGATACTATAGGAATATACATGCATGCAAAGTTTCAGGTGATTTCTTTTTGTCGTTCGTAAGTTATAGGCTTTTTAAAAAAAATCGTCGTCGCAAATTTGTCGCGGTTTGCGACGACAAATTTTTTGTTAAAGCATATAACTTACGAACGACAAGAAGAAATCACCTGAAACTTTGCATGCATGTTTTATATTCCTATAGTATCTATAGTTCACTGCCTTTTCACGAAAATACGGAACTTTTTCATTGAGAGATGACACTTTAAAAAAATGGTCGCGTCGTCACTAAATGTACTGTAAACACCGCCTAAAGAATTTCAAAATTCAAAAACTCATTCTAGAAAAACACTTAAGTTTGCCATCGTTAACCCTTGGCTGGCAGATTTGTCAGGTATTTTATCATCTCAAACAAATCTATAGCAACCACCAGGTCAAAAGTGATGCAGGATTTAACTGACCACACAAAAAAGGACCATGAAATATCCAAGTCGATTAACTTGTCAGTGCTGTTGTAGTAGTATGCGTAAGTCACACCAGCAGCTGAACTTGACAGATCAGTCTTCAAAGTGTTCAATTCACTTTACTTGATAATATCTGCAGTCAAGTCAAGTGAAAATTGCACCTTTCTAAGGCAGGTCCAGCAATTGCCAGTGGAAGGCAATATCGTGGCATACAGTAGATCATACAAATCTGGTCTGAAGGGACACACCAGATGGCCCCAATATTTCTCTGACAGCCACTGCAAAAGTGAAGGTACAAATAGGGATGGCCAGCGCTTTTTTTCAAGCGCTTTTTTTATTAAAAAAACGCTGCTTTAAAAAAAGCGCAATGGTCCCAGCGGTGCAAAGGCAAATTTTTTTGTACATATGCACTAGGTATTTTGTAATTTTTTTTGCGCGCAACCGCGCAAGATCACATGCAGATTACCACTGGTGGTTGTTCCTGCATGCTATCATATAATAATAAGCCGTGATATGTTAGTGTAGTATATAATGTCCAGTCAATGTTCTTCCACATACTTCTACAGTCGGAAACATCAGTCTCGATGTATTAGCCTTCTTTTATAACCTTATTAAAGCACTATTTCATGCCTAATTGCAGTTGAACTCACGACCATTTGACAAAAAGCAATTTACATAACGAGTCAACATAAAAAGTGGATTTTTTGGCATATAACCCCACCTATAATGCTATCCCATGGCTCCACAGCCATTCTATGGCCATATATCATCACAAGTACTGCTACTTGTATGATATACCTGTATATATATATTGACTCTTGGGAGCTTTCTGGGTAATGTCTTGACATTTTTTGAAAAAAGCGAAAAAATCGTGTTATTTTTTAAAAAGAGCACTTTTTTGAAAAAAGCGGGGCCGTTAAAAAAGCGCTTTTTATCCATCCCTAAGTACAAATATATCAAACAATGTTTTTCAATATTGAAAAGTAAGGACAATTTTGAAAGCATCAAAATGTTTTTGAATTTTGTTCCATTATTGCATCAATATCAGGGTCAAGAGGGAAACGTACATAGTCCCTGCAAGTAATGTCATGATGTGTGGGATATTCAAATTCCCCAGGAATGGCCACATAGCAGGATCCCATATGGAAGATTGATTTCTCACTTGTCTGTTTACACAGCTGCTCTAATTCATAAGTCAATGATTGGCATTTGGTGACTAGGATTAGGTAAAGTATCAGTAATTTCAATTTGTTTGCCCACATATTTGCTTCTTTTCAGCTCTTTGGGAGTGGGTCCTTGTGACACTTTGTGGTAAAAATACTTATTGTTCATTATTAGTGATGTGAAAGCGCCATGGCGCTGGCGCCAAAGCAAAACGCGCCATGGCGCTTCTAGTGCTTGGCGGTAATTTGCTGTGGCGCCATTGGCGCTTGGCGCCATGCCCATGGAGAGCGTCATGGCGCTTTTGGCGCTTGGCGCTATTTTCCTGGCGATAGTTCCTGGCGACCGGCGCCAGGAACAAAATGCCTGGCGCTGGCGCTTGGCGCCATTTTGCTCTGGCGCTAGGGATCGGAAAAGCGCCATGGCGCCATTTATCATGCTTATCATATTTAGCATGATTTGTCATACTTTTAGAGGGTATTTAGTTTTATAGGAGGTTTTATAGTGATGTGGCCAATCACTTTTGCATAAAAACACCACATTGGCTCAGTAAACTCAGCACAATTTCATCACTAGTATCAAGTCGAGTTCACTAGTAAGTAGGTAAGTGACAATTATCCAGTAACCAATATATTCCGTTATGTGCTTCTGCCCAGTTATAGGTTAAATTATTCATAAATTTACATACAAAAAATATAGGTGCTCCCTTCTGGCAATTGCCTCTTTTCTTGTTTCTTGCCTACCTGTTGAATTGGGCCTGACAAATCCTTTGTAAAAATGCACTCCCCAAAGATGGCACGGCACTCACTTAATATAATGTCTTTGTGTGTATATTTTGATCATTTTGTCATGGTTGCTAGCTTTTAGCGTTGGCTGGCACTAATATGCAAAGATCTTATGTAGATAAATTTTATATTACCTAAACAGGCCCCACATTACCAATGCAATATATTTTACTTAACAGATGTGGATAAAAAAGTAAATTTACAAAAATAGAAGAAAGGAAGGAGTGGAATCCGAGAAAGTAAACAGACAAGGTATTGTTTCGTGGCAACACAATACAAATTATCAGTTCATGAAACGTAATTCATTGTAAACGAAATGTAATACATATAATAATACATATATAATGTAATACAAAAACGGTAATTAATAGTTTGTATTACCGTATTTCCTCGAAATACCCCCAACCTCGAAATACCCCCGTCTCGAAATACCCCCCCCCCCAAAAAAAATTGAATGTACAGAAAACATAAATGCATGACAAAACTGCGGTTTGTGATTCGAGCAATGAAAAACACGTTAAAAACAGTGAATTGTTACGTTAGAACAGTGTTAATGCCATCTAGGTACATACTTAAATAAGTCAATAGACTCTTATACATAGCGGTTATTGTTGCATTTTTCTACGTCTGTGTACGTTACAGACGACAATTTAGTACCCCCCTCGTTTAACCCCCCTCAATATTCTCACTATTAATAGTTACTAACTCCCCGGTACTCTTGTCCTAGCATATACAATGTGTGACCAGTCGACAACCCCCTGTTAAAAATTTAATTTAAAAAAATCTGACTGAAAGTCCATTCCATGGGAGATTTAATTATGGTACTGTCTTTTGCAACACTTCTTTGCTGCTTTGAATAGGTGGCGAAACGTTGACATTCACATGGGTAAAACCAACGATGGCAAAAACACGCATATTAAGTAAGGAAACTCATTGAGTTTCCGTGTTTTTGTTGAATACGGAGACCAGGAAACTCAACAATTTCTTTGTTGGAAAACAGTGGTAAATTTTACCACAAAATTTATTACAGTGTTGATCTATCCCTTAATTGTGTCCAAACCTCAACATGCATGATCCACCGTTTCCAGGGTTCTCAACCTTTCGATGAAATTCCAATGTAAAATCGGTTGGAAACATAAAGTTGGAGACATGTATTATCATACACTTTTATGAAATCAATTTCTCGGTAAACTTTTATTCTTGAATTTTACGTTGAGCTGTAATTGCATCTCATACAACCCGGCTGAAACCTCACAATCCACAACGATCCAAGGCGAGATGATGCTTAAACGGAACGAACTTTCCCGACAGCCCAATATATTTTTATTTTTTTTGGCGTGGTTCCTAGCTTTTAGCGTTGGCACTACCTAATATGTAATTAACGTATTTCCTCAAAATACCCCCCCCCCCCCTTGAATTAACTCCCCCTCGAAGTACCCCCAGGTGTTTTCGAACTGAGAAAAAAATACCCCCCCCTCGAAATACCCCCCTGGAGCTAATGGAGTAAACTGGCAGTCTCGTCTCGTTTTGAGGCAAAACACGTTGACGTAATGTTGAGGGAATGTAACTCATATTGTGAACGAAATGTGATATAATTCATGATATGCTTTGTGTAACGATCTAAGATAAAATGTCCAAAAATGTCCTATTTAATCACATTTATTCGCTGAATTTTGGCGCCATTTCTAGCGCCATCCAAAACAATGGCGCCGGGCGCCAAATTGGCGCCAGCGAAAATGGTGCCAAGCGCCAAGGGCGCCATGGCGCCATTCGAAATAATGGCGCCAGGCGCCAGAGAAAAGGGCGCCAAGCGCCAATGGCGCCATGGCGCTAGCGCCCTTTGGCGCCATTAAAGGGCGCCAGCGCCATGGCGCCATTCCATCACTAAACATGATATAGAATTTTTGAACACGTTTCTCAAAAATTACTTCTAAAACACACAGTACACAATTCTGAAAAGTTCATAAGAGGAATACTGGAGACTTTGAACCTACTAGAGTCAAGTTCATGTCCTCGTCGTTTCCCAGTAAACAGAATGTGGTAATGACATCTTTTGTTTTTCTGTAAAGTGTCCATGGAGAGGACGCAATAATCGAATTAACACACGGTAGACATAACTACCCATTCTACTATAATCCACGATAACATAACCCTCTTTGGACACTTTCCGGAAAAGTCATTACCATAATTTGTTTACTGTGAAACGAAGTGGACATGAACTCGGCTCTATTTGGTTCAAATGCTCCTGTATTCTGC
>OZ038452.1:5419078-5437811 GCA_964036195.1 Sphaerolaimus hirsutus | reverse complement strand
ATGCAATTATTAGTTTGTAGAAATGAAAAGTTCATAAACTACTGTTTAAGCAGATCACTTTGAACTCATAAATACCGTAATTAGGAAATTCATAAATTAGCTTTGAACGTATTTGCGTTTACCCAAATTAGTTATTTTTAATTCCCATAAACTATAGTTGACGGCCACTCCATTCCGGTGAACTCAAATGCACCCAAAGCTGATATCTGAGTTTTCAAAGTTTTGGTTGAAAACTAGCGTGTGTGAGCCATAGTCGCCGCTGTGCCGCAGAGTGTGGCCGCAGAGTGTTGCCTCCAGGGTCATGCACTAAAGTTTCAACATTAATTAACTACATCTGGCTTTATCCGTTTTAATTAGGCCCACAGCGCAGGCACAGTTTTATATTCACTGTAAGCTGACATTTCGGCGGCTCTCCGGTGGCAATCCCAAAAGTCGAAAAAGTCCCAAATGTGTCAAAAGTCGTGTAAAACATTTTTCAGGGTACATGACTTTTGGCACTGTGCATGACATTTGCCATTTTCCAGGGCATTTTGCACAGGGGTCTCCTAGGGGGGGGGCTGCCCCCACCAAATCGGCCCGCTATCTATCTATCCCAGAGGCCGCTCAGCTATCTATTTATCCCGAAGGCAAATTTTTTGGCTACTATCCCCTAACCCCCCCCCCCCCCAATCGTCCAGCTATCTATCTATCTGGAGCGCTTTTTGAGAAATTTCACCCCGATATTCGCTCAAAATCACTAATTTGAGCTTTATAGTTTTTCACCTTCAAAATCACCTTTTTATAGTTTTTCACCTTCAAAATCGTGCTTTCCGGCTATCTACATGGTTATATACCTATTTTTAGCTATTTTAAACCTACTTTTGGCTACTTTTAACTGATTATCAGCGATTTTTTCCCCTTTCTGCCTTCTTAACCTTGAAAAAGCCTATATATTGTGCCCCGGCCAGCCCCCCCCCCAGCCCCCCCCCCAAGAAAAATTTTCAGCTATCTATCCCTCCGGAGGAGCGATTTGCTATCTATCCAGCCCCCGCGAGGGCCAAAATCTTGGATACCCCTGATTTTGCATGACTTTAGACACTGCATGACATTTGACATTTTACAATGTCTGCGACTGCCCCCTGCCCTGGCTGGACCCACGTGTTGAGAGAAACAGCATCTTGACTTCGTTGCGAATGCCGTCACAAATGGTACCTGCTGCTAAAATATTTTATGCACAGCATAATGACAAAAAAAGTGAATTTCACTCGTTTTATGTCTCCTAAATATGTTTGTCATGGACTTATCCTATGTTTGTCACTTTCTTTCTGTTAAAATGTCGCTTTCTATGTCCCCTTAAAATACGTTTTCTGTACTCGCGTACTTTCTAAAAGTACGCCTAAGTGAGCACATCTGTTTTTATCAAATCTGAACATATTTACTCAGTACTCGAGTATACACATTTTTGAGTACACGTAAATACGTTTTAACAACTATGCACTTTTTGACATGGGCAATGGTGCAATCAGTTTCGCTCTAGGCGCAGGGACACTTTGGAAGTTAAAGGTT
This sequence comes from Sphaerolaimus hirsutus, assembly GCA_964036195.1. Lineage (NCBI taxonomy): Eukaryota > Metazoa > Nematoda > Chromadorea > Monhysterida > Sphaerolaimidae > Sphaerolaimus > Sphaerolaimus hirsutus. The sequence continues at coordinate 5,436,266 of OZ038452.1, read as the reverse complement.
TTTGACTTTTATTTTCAAATGATATGATTTACTCCCTCCATAACATCGGTGGTTTTCAAAATCTCTTAGTATAGGTACTAACTCATAAGTAGGACATAACTCCTAGTATAGGTATTTGGTGGGCCATAAAGCTGTGGTCACAAAAACATGTTTTCTTGACTTGTGCCCACATTTTCGCCATTTTATGATCCTCTTTATTTAGCACAAAATAGTGATAAAATTAATATCCCCAATGTTCTAATAATTTTTAGAGCCGCATTTAAAAAGGCTCTAAATGTATGCTTATATTCCTAATTCAGCTAAGTGTTGTGATTTATAAGCATCATTTTTTTGCCTTTTTTGTTGCAACCAAAGAACTCTCTCTGCTGCGTCCGCCATTTTATCCTGATCTATTATCTACTTGTATAACAATTTAGTTTCGTGCATATTTTCTTTGATGAATGTGTCTGCTTGTTGCCGGTGCCATATTTTTGGGCATATATATTTGGGCAATGCTAAGTAAGATCTAAAAAACACTTTCTGTGTTTTGAGCCTTTTTAACTGAAAACCTGGGTTTTGCATTTTTATGCAAAAATGGACAACACGGTTTCATTTCTGTGTTTTCAGTGAAAAGTGTTTTGTATAATAACCAAGTTTTTACATTGAATCAGAGATACCAGTCTGAGTCTCAAAAACGTCTCATCCTGTTTGTACAAAAACACTTGTCAGACAATGGACAGTGGATTCTGACACACTCAATGTGCAGACTTAATATAAACACCTTCCCGGACCCGGTCAAGTAAGCCACCCATTTTTTTATTTCACTTCGGAAGCTATATCTCGGGGAATGGTGGGGTTATAGAGCTGAAACTTTGTGAATATATAGTTGTAACATCCCTCTACTCTGCATCAACGGGGGGAGGCATGGCGACTCACTACAGGGTGGGTCGCCCTGTATGCAACAATATTTGCCAGGATTTCAATATCCCAAACAAGTACACCACCCACTTGATTAGCTACACTAAATGGGCTGTATCTCCAGTTGCAGGGGTGGTAGAAAGCTAAAATTTTGGGGGGTACCTTGGCAACACCCACCCCTACTATACGCCAGTAGGGCAGCTCCCGACGACCCACTACAGTTTGTGCCGCTTTGTATAAAGTTGTTGTTTTTTAAAAAATGACTCAATGTTGGTTTACAAAGTTCAGTAGAAAATGGTCTAAGGTTCAAAGTTACGTAAACAACATGACCAAATAAATTTACTTATGTTGCCATTTTGGAGGTGATGTTGTTTACGTAACTTTGAACCTTAGACCCTTTTTTTACTGAACTTTGTAAACCAACTTTTAAAGTGTGGAACAAAAAATTGGTTCAAAGTGAATTTTTTGTCTGCCATTTATGGTGAGGGTGGCTAAACAAAGGAAAAACAATTTAATTAGCAGAATTAGGGTTAAAACCTGATTCAGTTTTTATAGAAGGTATGTTCTCAAAACAAATTTTTAATTTGTTTAGGTGATAAACTTGCTTGGGACACTTGAGTCGTTTTTTTAAAAACAACAACTTTATACAAAGCGGAACAAACTGTAGTGGGTCGTCGGGAGTTAAGGGGTGGGTGTTGCCAAGATACCCCCAAAATTTTAGCTTTCTACCACCCCCACAACTGGAGATACAGCCCCTTTAGTGTAGCTAATCAAGTGGGTGGTGTACTTGTTTGGGACACTGAAATCCTGGCAAAAAATTGTTGCATATAGGGCGACCCACCCTGTAGTGAGTCGCCATGCCTCCCCCCATTGATGCAGAGTAGAGGGATGTTACAACTATATATTCACAAAGTTTCAGCTCTATAACCCCACCATAGCCCGAGATATAGCTTCCGAAGTGAAATAAAAAATGGGTGGCTTACTTGACCGGGAAGGTGTTTAGTTTAGTCCTTGAATCCCATTTAAACACATTTTTGTGTTTTCTGTGTTTCTCTGTTTGCGTGTTCTCTTGTTAAAGACTGATTTGTGCTTTGAGTTTTCAACATTCTTGGTTTCCACGTTTCTGCATATGACAAAAACACAGAAACCCGATAAGTTTATGTGTTAAAATACCTATCCATCTTGTTGACATTATTTAATACCTTATATTGTACCTTTAATGTTCCCTTTGTTCGGAATTTACATAAATTTGTTTATTGTTAGGTAATGATGGCAACTAATGATGGCAAGAAATGGCAACGCTGTAATAAATAAACAATACCTATTCAAAATGCACCAGAAAAATTCAAAACTGCAATAATTAGATTCAAAAAATTCAAATAATTATCCAAAAGATTCAAAAATTTGAAAAGCAATAAAAAGATTCTAAAACTTCAAAAGTTAAGTTGAAAATGCGAAAAATATTTTCAAAAAGTCATTTAGGAAAAAACACTTTTTCCAGAGGCAGAGGGTTTGTCGTTGTTAGTATACTCGGCGGACAGCACCCCTAGTCTGAAAACCTACCATAATTTAATGAAGAAATCTTGTGATAAATTTCGTAATTAATCATTTGATAGTAAAAACGAAATATTATGATGAAAAACTGTATAATTTTTTGTTCATTATTCAGATGGGTTATGGTAGGTTTTTATACTAAGTGTGCTGTCCGCCGCGTATAATAGGTTAACCAATACAATTATCCATTCAATCTCCAGTGAACTTAAACGTTAATATTTACTGTGAAGTAGAGCAATGGCGAACAGTTAATTAATATTGTGAACTATTTCCAACTTTAGTGTTTACTGTTTTTATGTCTAGTTTGGTGAGAGGCGAAATGAGTTTATGAAAGGTTATACCATTCCCTGATTTTTCCACCTTTTTCTTTGAAATGTACATAACTATGTTAAAAATTATAAACCACAGAAGTGTCCCTGTCTTGTCGCATGATCTGCGTGCACATGAGCGCGTGCTATGTCTTTTTTTGAATGAAACATCATTATGACGTCATCATTATTTAAATCAACACAGTTTAAAAAAAGTTTCACAAAAAACATCTACCGCTTGCACATTTTCGCTTGTAAATACATGTACAGCTCAAGAGTATTTTCGGCTTTTTCCAAAATTTAACTTTTTGTGAAAGTGTGTGCCATAGTTGTTAAAATGCAATTACATTTACTTGAAAAATATGTACCTATACTTGTGTACTGGGTAAATACATTTATGTTTACTCTGGAGATAAAATCCCTCTACTCACCTTTACGCATACTTTTTGAACATTTGTGAGTACAGAAAACAAAACTAGGAATTAATGGGGTGGATGAAAAGCAAAAACAACTAGGTAAAATGAATTGAAATGGCCGTGAAAATGGTAGTGTAAATGATCAAAGTTGCGATGGTTAGGGAGAGTTAAGGATCACTCTTACTTTTACTTTTAATCACTTTTGTGTTTTCCTGGGTACAAAATTGTAAAAAATACTCGCTTGAATGTTTTTCCCGGGGTAAAAATACATGTATTTACATTTACTCACCTTTTATGCAGCATAAAAGTGAAAACATTTTGACTTTACGTTTTCTATACTCAAGGGTGAGTAAAACTAAATTATTTACGTTTACTTTTAACAACTCTGGTGCGTGCATCAGTATCCCGCTAGCGCGTTTTCGACTGAGACATAAGTAATTTTGGACGCATACTTTGCGGTCGGCCGAGTATATAAAGTGTCAAAGTAAGGCATCTGGGTCCCCGTCGCATATGGGTTCACTCGGGCAATTGTTATAGCCTATTTCTTCTTATAGAAGGGCAGGTCTCTAGTAGAAGGGCGTCTCCAATAAAAGGTACACTTTTTCGACTTACCGGTATTTTTTTACCTAATTTGGGCCACGAAATAAATAGAAGGGTGGTCTCCAATAGAAGGGCAGGTAAACAAGTTGACGAAAAAAGTACAAGGCGTCCTTCTATTAGAAGAAATACGGTAATACCTCGACGCTCATCCGAGCGCCGGGGGATCTCCTCGCATAAGATGTATTCATTCGTATTTATAGGGTGGCCCACGTCAGGCGCACGGTTTCAATTGGCTCCCAACACGTCAATTTTGAATGAAAACTGCTCAAATTTTGTATGGGAGTGGATAATTGTACCCCATTTGTTGTGTTAAGTGCACGGTTCCACAAAAATTCATGTCGGAACGTGAAGCAAAGTTTAATACGTGTTTGAGCGTGGCGCATTCAGGCAATCGCCATCCAAAGCACCAATTATTCATAAAAATAGCCCAGATTTGGCATGACAGTAGATAAATGTACCCTATTTAGTATGTTAAGCACACACATAAATATCACTCAATTTCCACATTTATCGCATCGTATGCAAAACAATGTTACTCCACAGGACCATCTACAATGGGACACATTCAAAAACGTAAATATGAAACTCTTTCACGTTCTGACACGAAATCTTGCGATATGAAACCGTGCACTTAACACAACAAATGGGGTACATTTATTTACCCCCATACCAAATTCGAGCGGTTTTCATTCAAATTCGATGTTTGGGGGCCAATCAAAACATTGCGCCTGACGTGGGCCACCCGGTATATTTATGTTTATGCCCTTTATCCGTTTATGCCCGGTTCGATTCCCGGTGGTCTTATGTAGAAACCCATATTTTTGTTGCACTTTGCTGACTGTTCGCTATCGGGAAAGAGCCCCCGAGTGTGAAATTGTTGATAATAAATTGATATTGTTGATATTTTACCTCTGGGAAAATATCCGCAGTTGAACGGTAATTCGTACATAGGTATACCTATTTCATTTCGATTGAAACGTAACTTTAGCGGAACGTTTCACTGGTCGGTATCTGTCTGAATTAATTTTCAGTCATGGCTAACTAGTAATGTCGCTGCACACACTAGTTTACTAACAGTAAACTAAGAATTTGGTAAACTCATTTATCAGCTTCTGAGCGCATCTGAGTTTACCGGAATGAGCTGTTCGTCAACTACAGTTGACGGAGATCATAAATAACATATTCCGGTAAACTCAGATTCACTCAGAATCTGAAAAATTAGTTTTCCAGATTCTTAGTTTACTGTTAGTAAACTAGTGTGTGCAGCGCCATTATACTGAAAATGCATCGTGTTTTATAAAAACTTCTATTAGAATGGGAAATTGCTTGCTAAATTGGCCATTTTGTTGGAGACGGTGATTTGGGCCTCATTTTGGGCGAGTTGTTATTCATTTCCAATGTTGGAATTTTCCAATTTCATGTTATGTGGGCGGTAAATACCGTATTTCCTCGAAATACCCCTCCCCTCTTGAATTAATTCTATCTCGAAATTTTGCAAAAACCAATGTTTATCATCATTGGCCACTTATGTTTGAAAAAATGGTTTTGCACACTTCACATGACTTTTTATCTGGTGCCACGATGAAAATCCTCGGGCTTCTGGCGCACCGCCAAACATATGTATCTGACAAATTGAATTTAGCCCCAAGGGCGTTTTAAATAAATATTGAAAACCGTGCGGTTCAATCTCATTTTCTTTTCGGGTACTTCTGAACAGGTCAAACCAACCTCGAACAATAATACACAAAACCGAATGAATTTTTATGGTGCAGTATAGGTATATATTGTGCCTACACTGTACACTAATTCAAAAATTTCAATTTCGAAAACTCATAAATCAGCTATAAGTGTGTTGGGATTCATGTCTATTGTTCAGTGAAACTACCTACTTCCATTCCATATCTGACAAAATATAGCTGTGTGATGGCAGCCATCCAGAGTTGTAAAAAGTACTGAACATTTTTCAAAGTTAACATAAAAGTAAAGTATTTTATTTTTACTCACCCCTGAGTACAGAAAACGTTTACGCTGCGTAAAAGGTGAGTAAATGTAAATACCAGTATTTTTTCTCAGGGAAAACGTAAAACCTAGAATTTTTACAATTTTGTACCTGTAAGGAAGATGTAAAAATTAGTAAATATAAAAGCGAGAGTAGTCTGTTTCAAAGTTTTCAGTAGAAAACTAGTGCGTGTAGACAAATTTAAACATAGGTAATAATTTTTCCACCACTATTCATCGATGTCTATGATATGATTATTTTTCCTTCGCTCAAAAAATAAACTTCAAATGCAAGTAAGTATTGTTGCAAGTTTCGTTTCTAGTTAGCTACCGTATATCCTCAACCCCCCCCCCCCCAGGGAGTTAATTATTTCGGCAGAAACTTTCTGTGGGATAATTCGAGAGGGATCTATGCGAGGGTGGATTATTCGGGGGTATTTTTTGTCAGAACTTACAGGAAACAATCAATTTGTTGCACTTAACGTATTTACACAGATGTGATTAATTTCATAATTTGTGCTCAATCCATAAAAATACTAGGCTGGAAGCTCTTTCCAAGTACAACTGAAAGGATTTCTAGAATAAGAAAGAATATTCTTTCCAACGTTATAACTCTTCATATTCAATGAATCAGTCGAGTCCTGGCCCACTTTTATCCGTTTACGTTTACGTTGTTCATTTTATTGCGTTTGTATTATTTGTTACGTTATTAACGTACACTACGCAGCATGCGGCTTCCACTACCGTATTTCCTCGAAATACCCCCCCCCCCCTCGAAATACCCCCCTCAAAATGGGCACTATGAATTTGTGGTCCAGGAAATGCATAACAGACGTTCAAAACACTTACGGTGTTACGTTAGAACATCGTTAATACCATCTACATCCTTATATAAGGCTGTAATAACTTATAAATGGTGGTTATTGTTGCATTTTTCACGTTTTTCTCCCAAAATTTTCACTCTGAAAAAATAAACCCCCGGGGGATAATTCGAGGAAATACGGTATTTACCGTATTTCCTCGAAATACCCCCGGGGGTGATTGTTTCATAGTGGTCCCGAGAGGGGGGGGGGGGGGGTAAACGAGGGGGGGTATTTCGAGGGGGGGGGGGGGTTATTATTTCACAAGAAATTTTTTGAAAATCAAGTACGAAATTGTCGTCTGAAACGTACGCAGACGTCGAAAAATGCAACAAAAACCGCCATTTATAAGGTTCTGTAGACTAATATTATCATGTAGATGGTAAATATGTACACTGTTCTAACGTGACACCGACATTGTTTCAACGTGTGTTCTGCAGTACACAGAACACAAACTACAGTTATTGTCATGTACGTTCTCTTTACACTCAATTTGGGGGGATATTTCGAGGGGGGGTGATTGTTTCATAGTGGGGGGGGGGGTCAAACGAGGGGGGGAGGGGTATTTCGAGGAAATACGGTACGTGAGTTACAATTTCTAAAAGGTAGTCTCCGCTCACTCAGACCTGCAGGTATTCAGAGGTAGGGTAATTTGAGGAAATATGGATTGCACGTGCACATCTACAGTATATTTTTCTGTTTATATACCTAGGAATTTATTCACATACCCACGGCATTACGACTCGAATTCATTTTTTTTCTCACGAAATATCAAAATAGCGGCCCGCACATTAGTTGACATTTGAATGATTGATGTGAAAACTGAAATGGCCACATGGCGACATCCGGCCTACTCCTTTTGTATGTTATATGTGTTTTAGTTTTCAAATTTTTACATTTTAACTTTCATTAATTTACATTCCAATTCAAATTATATAAAATCATTCAACCGTGTTCAATTATTTGCATTTGAAAAAATTACAGTTATCACAAGAAGTCACGGTGAAAACTAGTGTGCGTAGGCACCATACATCACTTCCAATGCGCTTGCTGTAATATTTATTCTTCAGCATTTACGTAAATACCGATGCGCATTTGGAGATCGCTCTGCCACACGTCAGCTGAATTCTGAGTTGACATAAATCAGTTGACATTCAAATGTCAACTATTCTCCGGGCCGCAATGGGTCTAAATTTTTGACGCCCAACTGAAGTTTTTCGTATGTAAAAATAGGCGTCCATATATCCCAAGAGCGCAAAGAGCGACGAGTATATTCTCAAATGGCAACATGCAAGGATAATTTTACCACATTCATGCTTAACTGAAGGCTCACGGGAATTTCCAACGCAGAACAAAATTGTGTCGCGCAGGTAGTGATGGAAGGGCGCCGTGGCGCTGGCGCCATTTAAGGGCGCCAGAGTGTTGTACCAATGTGCCTACACACACTAGTTTTCACCGTGACTTCGTGTAGGGTTCAAACGATATATCGTATCGAATATCGAATATCGGATATCGACCGTTTTTTAATATCGAATATCGAATATCGATATCGAAAATTTTGAAAAAATATCGAATATCAAATATCGATATCGAAAATTTTGAAAAAATATCGAATATCGACCATTTTTTCGATATATCGAACCTGTATTGTGTCCCCAAATGTACTTTTCATTTTCATTTTGAGATGTTTATGGTTGATCTGATGTGCTTATAGTATTGTATTTGATGAGTAAAAGTACAGTATTTTTAATGTCATTGTTGTTGGAGTGCTAAATTTGAAGCCAGAAAACGCTGATATACTTTTTTGCAACATGCCCTTAAGCAATTAGGTTATTAGGATGAACTGTAATATCTACCAATTGTTTTTTGTCTGATACACTTTGATTCATCATGTTTTTCTTCTATTTTCTACCATTGAGTGATGTAAAGCTTGTTAAAATCACTTGTACCATTCACATTTCAGTCAAGAGATGATTGAACATGTGTGCAACCACATGAAAATACAATATGCCACTTGAAATATGCCTTGTTATACCAAAAGCATATCACAATATCGAATATCGAAACTATCGAAATATCGAATATCGAATATCGACCATTTTTCAATATCGAATATCGAATATCGATATCGAGGTTCCATATCGTATCGATATCGAATATCGAGTTTCAGATAAAAATATCGAATATTGAATATCGATATCGAAAATTTTGAAAAAATATCGAATATCGAATATCGATATCGAAAAGTCATATCGTTTGAACCCTAACTTCGTGTGAAAACTGAAATTTTTCAAATGCAAGTTCACGAACACGGTTGAATGATTTAATCTAATTTAAATTTGAATTGAAATTAATGAAAGTTACCATTTGAAAATTTGAATACGAAAACACATATATTTAGCATACAGTAAGAGTAGTCTGGATGTCGCCATGTAGCCATTTCAGTTTTCACATCAGTCACGGTGAAAACTAGTGTGTGTAGGGCCATTGCACCACTTGTGCACAACAAACTTTTGTTGCGCAAAAAACTGCGCGACACAATTTTGTTTTGCGTTGGAACTTATTCCGACCCTTAACGGAATTATGATGCCCGTGGGTAGGGTGTCAACTTTCCGTTTTCCGGTTCCGCTTTCCGCAGGCAAATTTTTTTCGTTTCCGTTTTCTGGCTGCTAAATTTTTTTCCGTTTCCGTTTTTCCGGCTCATTTTCCGTTTTCCGGCAAATTTTTTCTGTTTTTCCAACTTTTTTCCACTTTCCAGCTCAATTTTCTGTTTTCTGTTTCAGCCAAACTGGTAAAAATGCATGCAGGTTCTCAATGAAGTGAATTTTCCTATTTCTAGTGTGATTTTTGCAAATTTTTTTAATTCAGGATAAATTTCTGCAAATTTTTTTCTGTTTCCAGCAAAATTTCAGCGAATTCTTTCCGTTTCCGGCATAATTTCAGCAAATTTTTCCGTTTCAGTTTCCGTTTTCCGGCCTTCCATTTTTCCATTTGTCGTTTTCCGGCAAGTGCAAAATTTTTTCCATTTCGTTTTCGTTTTCCTGCATGTGCAAAAAAATTTCCGTTTCTGTTTCCGTTTTCCGCCAAAAAGTTTTTGTTGACACCCTACTCCGTCGGTTATGGAATTTGTCACATTGATTGGCGGTAAGTCAAGTCACAGTGGGCGTGCTGCATTTGCGAATCAAATTAACACGATATTCATTCTTTGAGTGCCGAACTCTGCCTGACGCCAGCGCCAATGGTGCCATTGGAATTTGTAAAATATTTACAATTGTAAATATCTATTTGTCTCTGTGTTATCCAGAGTTGTTGAAGTAAGTACCCAGCTTGTTTCAAACACCACGTAAATGTAAATTATTTTAATTTTACTCAATACTCAAATACTTTGAAAAAAGTATATGTAAAAATGAGTACAGGCACGTTTTGGGGAGGAAATGTAAACACATTTGCTCTCTACTCAATTATAAATACATATTAGTAGAAGTTTAAATGTAGGTAAATAAATGAGGCGTCTAATTCTAAAAGTCGACAAGTTTACCAAATGCGATTTTGAGTAAATCCCATTTTAAGTTTCAGACCCAATAGCATAGCATGCAGTCCGCCAACTATATGGAACTTTTATTCTGACTTACGGGTTAATAGGAATAATGTAAGCCAATTCATAAAGTATATTGCTAATGAATTTTACTAAATATCAAATGTGATTTACCGTATTTCCTCGAAATACCCCCCCCTCGAAATACCCCCCCCTCGAAATACCCCCCCTCAAAATGGACACTATGAACTTATAAACCCCCCCCCCCCTCGAAATACCCCCCCCCCAAATTTAGTGTATAGAGAACGTAAATGACAAAGGCTGCGGTTTGTCATCCCGGCAATGCAGAACACACGTTAAAAACGATGACTCTGTTATCTGAGAACAGTGTTTGTACGTCTACACACTTATAAATGTCTTTAGAGTCTTATAAATGGCGATTTTTGTTGCATTTTCGACGTCTGCGTACGTTTCAGACGACATTTTAGTACTGGGATTTCAAAAAATTTCTGGCGAAATAATAACCCCCCCCCCCTCGAAATACCCCCCCCTCGTTTAACCCCCCCTCAAAATTCTCACTCTGAAACAATAAACCCCCCGGGGGTATTTCGAGGAAATACGGTATACAAATAATATACAAGAGGAGGTGTTTTTTAATCAGAAAAACTCCCCACTCAAAAACTTCAGATATAAAAATAACTGGGGTCTTGTTGCAGGATATACATTATGGTTTTTTACACCCATTGACCTGTTCACTGTGGTGTCTCAGAGATGTCTCTACAGTAGTGATGGAAAAGCGCCAGGAAAAATGGCGCCATGGCGCCATTCAAAATAATGGCGCCGGGCGCCAGAGAATATGGCGCCAGGCGCCAATGGCACCGCGGCGCCATCTGAAAAAATGGCGCCAGGCGCCAAAGGGCGCCAGAAACAATGGCGCCGGGCGCCAAAATGGCGCCAAGGATAAAAGTTACTATTTTAGCATCTTATCATAACAGAATCATTTTTAGGACAGCAACATGTTATACCGATGGTTAAAGGGCCAGAAAAATTACTTAATTAAAAAAATATCTACCTATATAAACATATTTAAAAATTCATGTGGGGAAGGTTTTTTATTTTTCTGGGGAGGGACCTGCGTTTTTCATTTTGATTTCTTGATATGCACTGTTTCAGTAAAATAGCAAGTATTTGGCATACAATAACTATTGGTCTGTCAAGAAGGTATCCGGATATCCGTCGCCCATTGGATTGCCCTGGGTAACATAGTGAGGTTTCAGCCGGGAAATATAAGCTGCAATTACAGTTCGATGTAATATTCAAGCATAAGATTTTATGTTCTGGCGCCATTTCTGGCGCCATCCAAAACAATGGCGCCGGGCGCCAAATTGGCGTCAGGAAAAATGGCGCCATGCGCCAAGGGCGCCATGGCGCCATTCAAAATAATGGCGCCAGATGGCGCCAGAGAAAAGGGCGCCAAGCCCCAATGGCGCCCTTTGGCGCCATTCAAGGGCGCCAGCGCCATGGCGCCATTCCATCACTACTCTACAGTAATTATCCATGGGTATCTTAATTAGATTCCCTACGGTACAGATACGCAACAGTAATCTACCGCACCGAACTGAATTATTTTGGCCTTAAGAATGCAAGCCATATTTTTGGCAATCGTCAGCAGAAACTTGGTATTTCGTCTAAATACCGCGGACCGTGTCTGCAAGATGTATTCCTAAATGTTTTAATATCATTTCTTCGAAGGTGTTTCAATCGAGGAAATGCGGTAGACATGTACACTTCAGTCTGTTTTAAATTGGTCTTTTTCATTGGATTTTGTTCGTTGACGTAAAAAAAATAACAACAATATTAATATATTTACGTAGTCAAACTGACCGGCTTTATTGGCACAATGGAGGTGCCTTAGATGTAACACCGCCTGCCGATTGAATGGGCCCACACGTCCCCCATAGTTGACATCGACACCAAATATCAACTGGTGCCGATCCCGATTCAAAGCTTGCTGACGAGTGGACGAACGACGTTCAAACGCAATCTTTGAATTAGGAACGGAACCAGTTGAACTTTGGTGTCGATGTCAACTAGCGTGTGTGGGGCCAATCCGGGTACTGCCCTGTAACATTCATATTTTGGCATTAAAAGTTAAAACTGGCATCAGTATACTCCGTCGACCGCACGCTGTGCTTTTTTGTCTTAAAGAAATAAGACTAATAGAAAACAAACATTTTTCTTTAAAAAATCTTTCATGAAAATACAAGACCCCGCCTTTTCTTTTTTTTGTGAAAGTGCATGCATAAGTATCCTGCTTGCGCGTTACCGACTAAGACATAAGTTATTTTCGATGCATGCTTTGCGATCCGCCGATTTTAGCATGGATCCGCCATTGCTTTTGATTTCTTCGTTGGAAACCTACGTTGAAGTCTTTAGGTACCTATATGACTATGGCGGATTGTCATTTGTTTCACGTTAATCCAGTCTCCAGTGTATTAATTTTAGCATCGTGCTCGGATTACAAATCGTCGCACGAGTGTAGCAAAAATAGAGGAATGCATTAACCGTTAATCTCTTAGATCATTAACGATGGCAAAAAAAGATTCGAAAATTCGAAAATATTTTCGAATTTTCGAATTTTTTCGAAATTTTCGAATTTTTATTTCACTACTGAAAAAAACACTTTCTCAAAAAAATTCAAAAATTCGAAAATACTTTTCGAATTTTTCAGGGAATTCAGTGAAATATAATACATTCTTAAGTTCAATCAGCTAAATCAATAGACAATTGATATGCGGTGAGTCTGAAAGAGTTATCGAAACAAAAAATAACGTCAAAAAACGTTGAAATGGCATCCACCGCAGACACATAGCTGGAGTCGGGGATGGCATTTTAGGGGGCGGGTCCACTAGACTTATTCGAGGGGGACTTATTGGAGGATTTACAGTAAATATATATATACATATATATAAATCACATAAATACAGGGTCAAATCGACCCATAACAGCTACCCCACCCCAATTGAGCACCCATAACTATTTGAACATAAATACCGTAAATCCTCAAATAAGTACCCCTCGAAAAACTCACCCCCCTTGAATAACTCCCCCTCTTTCGAGCGTGAGGAAAAATACCCCCCTCAAATAACTCCCCCACAATTAACTCCCCCCTCAAAAATTTCTGAAGAAAAAATAACTGGGGACTTATCCAAGGATTTACGGTACCTACTTAACAGCTAAAAGCACTTAATTCAATATTTTCCCCAAAAAATTCGAAAATTACCCAAAAAAATTCGAAAACTGCCTAAAAAGATTCGAAAATTCGAAAATTCGAAAATTCATTTAGGAAAAAACACTTAAAAATTTAAATACTTTTTTTCGGAGGGTTTGCCATCGTTATAGATCATACGTAGACGTGCATATGCATGGTGCAAGCCATTTTTATTGTAATTGCATTGTGCATATTATACTCGGATAATGTTGCCACCAGCTCAAGTAGTGCGCAGTAGTATTGGGAACCAGACCCGATACGACCCGACCCGACCCGACCAAACCCGACCCGACACGACCCGACCCGACACGACCCGACTCGACCCGACCCTACCCTACCCGACCCGACCAAACCCGACCAAACCCGACCAAACCCGACCCGACTCGACACAACCAAACCCGACCCGACACGACCCGACCCGACACGACCCGACCAAACCCGACCCGACCAGACCCGACCCGACCCGACTCGACCCTACCCGACCCGACCCTACCCGACCCGACCCGACGAAGCCCCACCCGACCTGACCCGACCCGACATGACAGGCCGACACAAGACGACCCGATAATTATATTACCCGAACTCTACATACGATCCTGAAAACACGATACGATACCCGACTCCAATACCCGAAGCCGGAACTGACACCCGCCAAATTTTTGGAACCGGTACCCCATATCGGACCCGATCTTTTCTTTGGACCCGAAACCGGAAACCCAAAGATTTGAAATTCACAACCTAGCACAGCGCAGTCGCGTTCGAGACTTTGATTACAGTGGAAATTCTTGCATCGAATGGCTGCAGTAAGGTGAATGGACTGTGTTGCCGCGAAACCTTGCTGCACACTTTGTCAAGTGACAAATTGCAGACGAAGTTTCAAATCCGGTAAAACAGACGCGGTGTATCCGAATTTTTAATTGTCAATTAATAGATCTGGCCACAACGTCGAACGGAAAACCCTTTCTGGAGCTTGGAGTTGAAAAATTCGTTTGACGAAAAACCTGTCTGTTCAAGACGCCGCTTACCTATATCTAAATAGTTCGCGCTAAAAAAAACAACTAAAAATGGGTGCTTCTGCATGATATCGCGGCTCATTATACTCGGCGGACCGCATGTAGCGTTCCAAAAATCTCGGGAGATTTATATTTTTTAAATCTAGGAATTTATTTATTAAAAATCTTGTTTATTTATATTTTCTCCTGAGTTTTCCGGAGAGATTTAATTATATTGACCTATTTTACGAGAATAAATAAAAAATATTTCATTTATATATTTTTGATATTTTGACTGTGCTTTTCGGAGCGATTTGATTCTCTTTTTTGAGAGATTTTCTGATATTATATTTTAGTATATTTTTTGAAAAACACCCAATTTTTGAAACGCTAACCGCACACGATGCATTTTGCTGAAGGAAAACTCCATCATGATGTCATCATTTATAAAATCATAATTGTTCAAAACAAAAGAAAACGGAAAATGTTTCAGAAAACAAAATTCATCGCTTGTTCGCCACTTTTCCTGTTTCTTTTTTAAATATTTTTCATTTTTCTGAAAGTGCGTGTATAAGTATCCTGCCGGCGCGTTATCGACCAAGACATAAGTATTTATGGGCGCATACTTTGCGGTCCGCCGAGTATACACCTACTTTGATTTCTATTTGACGCAGAAATAGCTCTCGAAGCATCAACCCGCGTCGCATGTTCTCAAATTATCGCGCCGCGTCGCATGACATATTCCGATTTACCGAATGCGAGTTAAGATATTTTTGGGTCACTTCACTTCACAAGCCGACCGTTTTTCAAGCTTTTGCAGAAGGAATACCGTATTTTTCTAGTAGAAGCGCGCCGTTCTATATTTTCGTCAATTTTTTACCTGCCGTTCTATTGGAGGCTGCCATTCTATTATTGTTCGTGGGTAAAAAAATGCCAAAACTTGCCGTTTTATTCGAAGTGCTCTTCTATTGGAGCTATGTCGTTTTATTAGAAGAAATACGGTAGGTATACCGTTTAGTAAGTGAATTGTTATTGATGGCACCGATGAGCACAGAGTTTTTCAGACCGTAATATTTATTCACATGGCTTTTCTGATGATTAGAAAAATTGTGATTTTTCGACTATTTTCATCGCTAAAATCGAACATTTGACATGCGTGATACCTCAATCTCGTTCAGCCTGTAAAAGATCCTGTAAAGTTTAAAATGTCATGTGTCATGTAAAAGACCCTGTAAAATGTCATGTGTCAGGTAAAAGACCCTGTAAAGTGTCAAATGTCATGTAAAAGACCCTGTAGGTAAAGCGTCATGTATATTCAAATCTTATTATAGTATCCAAATATTATGTTTTAGTATCCAAACATTTTGTCAAAAAGTAAGATTTGGATAGAAAAACATAAGATTTGGATACGATAAAATAAGATTTGGATACACATGACACATTACAGGGTCTTCCACATGACGCATGACATTTTACTAGGTCCTTTACACTTTACAGGGTTGTTTACGGGTCTGGGAGTGTCACCTGGGGCCAGTTCCGCAAAATGATAAGTGAAAAGTGAAATGGCAAGGGCGAAATAAAAGCGCAAAGGCGAAGTGAAACGGCAAGTGAATTGGCAAAATCGAAGTAAAAAAAAATTAAAATAAAGAGTGATTTCTCTTCGCTTTCGTCATTTCACTTGCCAATTCACTTGCCATTTCACTTCGCCTCTGCGCTTTTACTTCGCCTTTGCCATTTCACTTCTCACTTCTCATTTTGCGGAACTGGCACCTGGTTGCTTCTGACAAACATCAAATCATAATCAAATCGTTATCATGCACATTATATTTTTATAGCATTTTTTTCTGATTGTCAAACGTTGTCAGAGGTATATGTTCCGTTTCCGTGCTGCATCATTGATGAGGCTAAAAGCCTAATGTGGGTACCGTATTTCCTCGAAATACTCCAGGGGGTTTATTTTTTCATAGTGGAAATTTTGAGGGGGTAATTCGAGGAAATACGGTATATACTTTTCAACAGCATATGCCATGTATAATAGTGTTTTTGGTTCACTGCCGAATACTGAAAAAACCAACTGATTATTTTTACTCAGAAAGACATAAAAACTACATAAACCTTTTCATACACGGACATTTTCTCAAGGTTTTTTCTTCAATTTTTATCAGAAGAGGTGAAGAATTAAGAAAACACAAACAGAAACCCTTGGGGAATAAGTTTTACGTGGGAAAATGTAAAAAAATATTCTTAAATAATGTTAAAAAGAGACACACCTTCAGGAACAGAAATACCGTATTACCTCGAATTATCCCCCCTTGAATTAACCCCCCCTCGAAATACCCCCCCTAATATTCGGCTGAGGAAATAATAACCCCCCCCCCCCTCGAAATACCCCCCTAAAATTGAGTGTAACGTGAACGTACATGACAAATACCGCAGTTTGTGATCTGTACTATGCAGAAGACACGTTAAAACTGATGATTAAGTGACGTTAGGGAAGGGTTTTTGTGTATATACAGTAATATATGCCTATAAACACATATAAATCTATGTGATTGTTCGATTTTTCTACGTCTGCGTATGGGGAATTTCCGAAAATTTCTGGCGAAAAAATAGATCCCCCCCCCTCGAATAAACCCCCCCCCCCCCTCGAATTATCCCCCCCTCAAATTTTGCTGGCGAAATAATAAACCCCTGGGTGTATTTCAAGGTAATACGGTACACCAAATAAATATGTCAACAAATTCAATAATGTTTGGA